>OZ059828.1:0-7500 GCA_964057195.1 Orthosia cruda | reverse complement strand
GGGGTCGACTCTCCCGCCTCCTTCGGAGATTTCCTTAGGAAGTTGGAGAGAGCTTCTCCCTGTGACGGTCCGGAGGTGTCTGAGTGGGTTGGCCCACTGCGTCGGTCTGCCAAGATGTTTGTGAAGAAGGTTTTGATACCGGTCTTTATCCCGGCAAGTCTTTTTGACTCCTGTTCTCGTCGCATTGGAGTGCTTCTGCTCAGTGTCTCCCTTTCTCTGTCTTCGGCGATTTTCTGTTGCATCCGCGCTGAGCCGCTAAGCGTTGCAGGAGGCGATGCCGTGTGCGACTTTGGGGACTTAAGGTAACTCAAAGTCTCCCCTCTGTCCTCGTACACGATCACCTCGTGCGCCTCTGCAGCCTTTATGCATCCAAGGCGGTCTGCAACCTCGCCCCTCTCGCCGTCGATGACCATGGCGTCTACACTGATAGCTCGAGCCGAGTGTCCAACGGCCAGTCCCAATCTTTGGAGTAACGAGCTTGCTTGAGCAAATGGAGTCTCCTCTCTCCACTCGAGCAGTGCAATTCTTTTTTCCTTAAACTGCATTACTCGGCATCGGATGTTGAGGATCTCCATTATCGGCAAATCGGTGTATCTTTTGCCCTTTATACTCGTTTTGGTGGTACTTCCATTGATCAGGGCCGCCAGGCCTGGTGGTATGGCTACTTTGGACTTACTCGGTCTTACTCTGCAGAAGCTGACTCCCAAACTCTCTTGCGGCCGGTTCATGAACAGGGCTACTCCTCGTAGTCTTATGCCGGGATCACCTGCTGCTCCCCATGCCAAAAAGGACGGTATGGAGCTGAGTTCCGGGTCTGTTTGATGTGTGGTGTCGGTTGAGATAAGGCTAGTCGCTGCTTCCGACTGGTCTTGTGTCAGGTTTGGACTGGGTGTGGTCAATTTTTGTGGTCGGGATAGTGATTGTTGTGTCAGTGTTAGTGGTGGAGTTGATGTCGGTGTTAAGGTGATGTCAAGTTGTGTCAATATTATGGTTGGGCTGTGTGTTATTGTTGGTGTGTGTTGTTGTGTCAGTGTGTTTCTTGGTGTCAATATTACTGTAGGTGTATGTTGTTGTTGTGTCATTACTGAAGTTGGTGTAAGTGTTGATGTTGAGGTGTTTATTGGCGTTTGTATTGGTGTTGTGGGTGGTTGCGTGTTTATCATTGTTATGGTCTGTGTTATTGTATGTGTTGTCACTGTGTGTGTGTTGGTTAATGGTTGTGTTAAATGAATGGCAGTTGACGAATTTGCCCTAGCGGCGACTGAGACGATCCTCTGAACGAAGTCCAAGAAAGGTGGTCTGGTGGCTTTCCCCTCCACGATGGTGCTCAGAGTCGACGAGCTCAGGCTGAGGCCCAACTCACTCTCCAGCCTCATCCTGTCGTGGCTAAACCTCGGACATTCGAACAGAAGGTGCCAGACTGACTCCTCCGTGAATGGATCACACACGCATGCGGGACTGTCTTTTAAATGGAAGCGGTGTAGGTATGCCGAGAATCCTCCATGTCCCGTGAAAATCTGGACTAGAGCTGGAGTGAGGACCATGTCTCTGGTAATTCTTTTCGCGGCTAGGACGCTTGGGAAGAATACCTTAGTCACGGATCCTGTGCTAGAGGATTCGTACCTATGCTGCCACTTCTTGACTGTCTCCTCACGTATTCGTTTCTTCACGAAGGAGATTGGCACTTTGTCATAGTCCGGGGCCGTCTTTTTTGTGAGCGCCGCTTTCTTTGCAAGTTCGTCCGCCCTTTCATTTCCAGGTGTACCTACGTGTGCTCGCAGCCAGAAAAAACGCACATCTCTGCCCTCCCCTCGGATTCCACGTACGAGTTCTTTGAGATCGTAGGCCAATTGGTGGGTTGCCATCGGACACCTCAGCAGATCCAGAGACGATCTCGAGTCACTGAGGATGCTGGCCGTGTCCGCTTTACTTTCCTTCACCAATTTTGTGGCCCTGAACAGCGCGTAGAGTTCCGATTGGAAGACAGTGTTGTGCGGTTCCAGCCTGAATGTTCGGTGTTTCGATTCCCTGCCTTCACTCCACCACGTTATGGCAGCTCCTACCTTCCCTTCGATCTTGCTGCCATCGGTGTAAATGTGGGGACCGGTTATGTGGTGGGTTTCCAGGGTTTCGGGATCGAAATCTTCCAGTTGCTGGTATTCCGTGGTTACGAGTTTTGATGGGTGTGGTTGGTGAAGGTATCCCACTTTTCGCTCCACTTCTCTACCTGGAGGTAGGAACTCGTGGGAGTGACCTTTTTTCACTAGGAACAAGGTGGAGGCTTCCATTACCCGGAGGTCAAGAGGCAACTGCCCCGACAGGACGAGAGCCGATGTTAGAGACACAGTGCGGTGCGCCTTACAGATCTTCTGCACGAAGCCTCTCTGCAGTGAGTCTAACTGATTTCTGACCATCAGTTTCCCGGCTGCAGGTGCCCATGCGCTTGCGGCGTACAACACTATTGGCTCCACCACCGACACGTATATGGTCCTGATAATCTCCCGATTGAGACCCCAAGTCACCCTCGCTGCACATGCAAGCTGTTTGTAAATATCCGCAGCTTTCTTGCATGTGGCGGAAACATGTGCGTTGAAGGTGAGTTTGTTGTCTATGGTCAGCCCTAGAAGCTTGATCTCCTTGACGAGATTGAGCCGGACCCCGGACATGTGAACAACCGGGTCGTCGTACTTTAGCCTTCTTGTCATCACCATCGCATTGGTTTTGTGCGCGGCGAAGCGAAGCTTGTTCTGACTGCCCCAATCGGACACGATGCCCAACGTCCTTTCTGCCGTTTGCTCCAGGGTACTGACCTCGTGGTCGGAGAAGACCAGGACCACATCGTCCGCGTAGGCCTGGCAAAACACGCCCAAGCTATTTATTTTTGCTATAAGCGAGTCTAGGATCAGATTCCAAAGTGATGGGCCCGCAATGGAACCTTGGACACATCCCTTGGTGGTCTCCTTCTCGCTTTTCGCTCGGACGTAATTCACCTGTACCTTTCGATTCTCCAGGTATGATGTTATGGTGTGATAAAGGTTTTTTGGACACCTTCTTGTGAGTAATTGATTCTTTATGGCTGGCCACCACGCGTTGTCGAAGGCCCCCTCTATGTCCAGTGATACTAGAAGCACGATCTTCTTTGCTTGTATCTCTGCACGTACGTGCGTCACTAGGGCGTAGAGGGCGTCCTCGGTGCCGCGCTGCGGCATGAAGCCATATTGGTGTGTGTTGAGTGATGGCATTAGGTGCCACTGAAGCCTGTTTACGAGGAGTTTTTCGACGATCTTACCCAAGACAGACAGGAGTCCAATTGGTCTGTAGGACTTCGGATGGGTGTAGTCGTCTTTGCCGGGTTTCCGAAGGATGCATACATGGGCCACCTTCCACTGCCCAGGGAAGCACGATAAAGCCAGGCATCTGTTCGCCAAGGCTAGGAATACCTCCCTGTTGCAGTTGATAGCGGCCACACATATATCGGCCGTCAGTCCATCCGGTCCTGGGGCTTTCTTTGGGTTTTGACCTTGCAAAACCATTTCAAGCTCCGCAGGCGTAAAAGGTGGGTCGTCGGCCGACAATCCTCGGAGATCGTCTGATCCCTCTCGTATTCGGTCTCTAAGCTGGGCGTGGTAAGGTGTTTCCACGAGAGTCGAGTCTTCAGGGTAAAAGGTGTTTGCAAGAAGTTCGGCAGACTGCTCGGGACTCAGGGTCTCTCCCGCAGGGTTCCTGAGGAGCGCGTCGTTTTCCCTTCTTGCTGTTTTCCTTATAACTCTGTAAATTCCGTCCCACATACTTTCCCTTTCCTGTGTGGAACAGAACTCTTTCCAGCTTGCCGTGGCGGCTTCAGTGGCTTGCTCTGTGTAGTGTTGTTTGGCTGAGGCGTATTCCTGTATTGTGTGAGCCTTCCTTGATGGTGCCGCATTTCGTATCCTTCTCTTTTTTCTGAGAACGTCTCGTCTGAGTAGTTCTAGAGAAGGGGACCACCAAGGGGGCTTGGAATCGGTTTTCCTTGTGCCAAGTTTTGGTATTGACTTTTCGCATGCTTGGTGCATCGCAGAAGTATACTCGCCGATCAGGCTCTCCAATTCCCCACGAGTTGAGGTTAGCTCTATTTTTCCGGGTGTGATATTACCGCCAGCTAGACAGGCGCTGAATGTCTCTCTAAATTCTGACCATTTCGCCTTCTTGGTGTTGTAGATGCGTGTCGAGACTGGTCTCAACGGTTCCAGGGGCTTCCCCAGACGCATCGCGAAGGTTACCGCGTTGTGGTCAGATGAAGTGAGGGTTCTGTCAACTTTCCAGCCTTCGATCCTGTCTAGAAGCGACACGCTGCATACCGTGACATCGACTATGCTGGCATACAGCCTGTCCCCCCTATAAGTCTCGAAGGTCGGAACCTGTCCTCTGTTGAGAATTTGGAGATCCTGTTCGTTCAAGAATGAGTTATACTCTGCACCGCGGTGGTCTTCGGAATTACTCCCCCACCACGGGCTCCAAGCATTGATGTCTCCACCAATGATTGTGTTAGGTGTGTGTGAGTGTGTTTTGGTGAGTATGTTTTTTAGTGTGTTAATGTACGCTGTGAGTGGTTGGTCACCCTCGAAGTAGACCGACACTACTCCAATCTTGATGTCGCCCACCTTTATTATTACCGAGGCAATGTTCTCGGTGACGAGCTGGGGGTCATGTATGACTTCCAGCTCGTCCCCGAACACAACTAAGGCTGCCTTTACTGGTTTTTGGCGGTTCAGGGTGCACTGGATGACTTGTGTGCCAGGGTTTTGTTTCATGATCCCCGTTCTACCTACATAGGGTTCTTGAACGAGGGCCACTTTTATCCCTTTTCCCTGAGCCGCAAGGTGAAACTCCGCCGTCGCAAGCTTGGAGCGTTGGAGGTTTGCTTGGATGAACTGCAAACCTTTAGTCGGGCCACTGCGAGTGTTGACCGTGGTGGTGTTTGTTTGGGTGCCCTCCTCCTCAGCAATACGAGACCCGCGACCTGGCTATGCCGTCCCACTTTTGGCGCTCTGGACAGTCGTCGCTATAGGTGGTGTGTTCCGTGTCCGAGCTCCCCCTATTTGCCCTCACGCAATTCACGCAGGTAGGGTTTTTGCCCTCTTTCCTTACGGGACAGTCCCTTCCAGTGTGGTCACCGGAGCAGTAACTGCATGTCTGCGTCGTGGCCTTACACACTGTTTTTGTGTGTCCGTACGACAGACATTTGCTGCACTGCACCAGTGGGGACTGGTCCTCTACAGGTACTCTTTGGAGGCCAATGAAGACTTTGGCCTCTCCCTGCGTGAGTCGCTTCCACAGCTCAGGGGAGAGCTCGAAAACGGGATGACAGACCAGTGAGTTCCTTGCCTTCTTTCTGTATCTGAGTTTCAGGGTCTGACTGCACATGTCCACACCGGCGAAGAGGCCCTGGTTCTGCGCTTTGAGCAGATCCACCATCTCCTCGTCGGTGTAATGAGTCTGGACTCCCCTGATACAGATCAGAGGGTTCGCCGCCTTTGGCTCTTGGGTCCTCAGGTCATCCTTCCTGTCTATTTGCTTTTTGATGAGATCCAAGTCCCGTTTGGATGCGCAATTAAGGATGACCTTCTGGTTCCTCGCCTTCCTTACCTTGTTCAGTTGGGCCCCCGTTGTTTTTAGGTCCAGAGCCACCCTTACCCTCTCCAAGACGTTTTCTCCCGTGTGTTTGGGGTCCGTCGAGGAGACGATAAGGGTGTGGTTGGACTGGGCCGGCTTTGACTGTGTTGGCTTCGGTTGCGGTGCGTGAAACATTGGTTTTGTCTGGGTCTGTGAGTTGATGGGTCTATCCCTCAGGCCATCCATGCCTTTGACGATTTCCGCCAGCGTCTTCTTCACCTCTACGACCGCAAGCTCGGTGTCAAGGTTCAGTGCTGGCGGGGCTTGCGGCTGGGGCTTGTCTCTCAGGACTCTGATGTCTGACGAAACAAGCTCCAGCTTTTCTCGGACGGGCTTTAGGTGTTGTGAGATGTCCTGGGGGGGGGGAGGAGGTGGTCTGTTGGTGTGTTGGTGTAATGCCTGGGCAATTTTCTTTATCTCAGCCTCCATCCTTTCCGTGGTGGAGGCCGCCTTCATTAATTCGTCGGGGATGCTGCAGTGGTGTTCTTGGGGAGTGGCTGGGGACACCGGAAGGTCCGTCCTTAGGCGCTCGACTTGCTTCCTTAACAAATCCAGCTGGTTCGTGACGCTGGCTATGTTAAGTTCGAGGCGCATCAGGACCGGGTTGGGGGATTCTCGTGCCGGCGATCCTGAACTAGTCCTGGCCTCCCTGCGGGTCTTTTCGTGTTCTAGTTTAACCGTTTCTTGCAAGGCCAGGACCCCTTTCCTGATATCGGCGTTTTCCTTAAACGCCTGAAGGGTCTCGGCTCCCAACCACTCTCTTATTTGTTTTGTTGCTTGCAGAGTCTCTCCTATCTCCTCCCTTGCGCGACTCAGTTCCATCGCTAGAGACTTTTTAGAGGCCTCGATTTCCCTCGTGTGAGCTCTCTCGACACGTACGAGCTCTTGGGCATGGCGAGACCTCTCCTTCTCCAGGTTGTATTTGTGGCGCGCTCGGGAATCTGACAGGGATAAGACGGTCTCGTATAGACCCTGCAAGCATTCGTGTGCTGTCTGCTTACATTCCCTCTTCATATTTCCGGCGGCCTCCAGAGCTTCCTTACCCTGCTGAAGCATGATGTTAGCTTCCTCCGTGGCCATGTCCATGTGTACGCCTGTACCTTTCTTCGGCGTTCTGTACAGGATGCTGGCCCGGCGGCTGGAAGGTTCGCTGGTTCGGCTGGAGGCATTTGACGTCTCGTCGTCTGTTAATGGTTTTGGTGGGGATATGTCACATCCCTCCCACCGCAGAATTGTCTCAGACACGCGTTTTCTAGATACTGTTCCTAGCTGCTCCGAGACCTCGGAGCACGCAGAACTGTACGCTGTGGCTGGTGTGTGCGGGTTTGAGACACGCGTGTGCTCGGTCACATCGGGCACTGATGCCGCCTTCGGGCCCGGTGATACCGCAGTCGGCTGTGACTGGGACAGTTTGCCAGTGGCGACTGACTTTGCCGACTTCGCGATAACCTTTTCCCGAAGTGATCGTGTCGATTTTGTGACTTTGGTTGCTTTGGTGGGAACAGATGTGGTAGAGGAGGTGGCTGACATTTTTATACAAGTATTTTTAAAACAAGCAAGAGAAAAGAAAAATGGACTTAATAAATTTTACAAATTTTAAAACTATGGTCTCAGAATTACTATTACAATTAGAGTGACTATATAAAACAATACTAGTTAGCTAGGGTGATGGACTTACTTTTTATTAAAATTTTGATATTGGAGATCTGCTGTGTGACGCTCTGCAGGTAGCGGAGTATGCCTTGCGCTCGGTGGTAGTGGTGTGTGATGTGATGCTGCGGTCGTCCCTGTCGGTTTCACCTTGTAGGCTCTTGTTTGTGATGAGATAGACAGTTTCTGCTGGGGCCGTTT
>OZ059827.1:59101431-59103478 GCA_964057195.1 Orthosia cruda | reverse complement strand
AACCTAACCTAACCTAACCTAACCTAACCTAACCTAACCTAACCTAACCTAACCTAACCTAACCTAACCTAACCGGAGTTCATGTGCCTGGCAGATCAAACGCTACTAGACAGTAGCAATGTGCAGACGGTGCGAATATTCACCGACGGCAGCAAGATTGAGGGGAAGGTCGGAGCCGCATTATCCATTTGGGATAATGAGGGTGAAGTCCGGAACCTCAAGCTCTGCCTTGCCGCGTACTGCACAGTCTACCAGGCGGAACTCCTGGCCATTTGCAGAGCCACCGAAGTGATCCTCGCGCGGCAAGAGGCGAGCTATGGTTTGTATAGCGACTCAATGTCATCATTGCAGACGCTTGCAAACCATGGTTCTCTCCATCCCCTGGCAGTGCGCGCGCGTGCCAATTTGGCAAAAGCCTTGCACCAGAACAAAGCTGTGTCTTTGTTCTGGATCAAGGCCCACGCGGGCCTGCCGGGGAATGAGCGGGCGGACGAGTTGGCGAAGGAGGCAGCATTGTCGTCACGGAGGAAACCAGACTACGACCAATGCCCGATTTCATTCATCAAGCGACAGATCCGTTTGGAAACGCTTGATGAGTGGAATCGGAGATACGTGTCGGGCGAGACGGCCTCGGTGACGAAAATGTTCCTTCCGGACGCGATAGTGGCTTTCCGTATTGTTCAACAGGTACGGCCAACGGGTGTTCTCACGCAGGTTCTAACGGGGCACGGTGGGTTCTCTGAATACTTGAATCGCTTCAAGTGTAAGGAGAGCCCAGCGTGCCTCTGTGACCCCAGTGTGGCGGAAACTGTCCAGCACATACTAGTAGAATGCCCGTTATTTATCAGGGAGCGCTACCAACTCGAGTGTGAGCTGGACAGGAGGCTGACGAGGGAGAGCCTGTGTGGGTTCATGTCGAAGAAAAGCAGGGAAAGATTTTTAATTTACTGCACAAATTTGGCCACTAAAGTCATCTGCAGAAACAAAAGTTTATAAACAATGTACTTTATTCGTACTATAATAGTATTTAAATATAAGTATCATAAGCAGCAGAACAAAAATAACAGCAGTAAATTTAAGTAGTACCTAAGTATTTGTGTATACTGTATAAGAAATTGTGTATTTGAAATTTTGAAATCTGTAAATATAATCAGCACCATATTGTTTTAATTACCTATCTGTGATAAATAAAGTATGCCCTATAGATTAGATTTTAAAAAGTGGGAGTCCTACCCACAGAATGCATGGTGAAGTATGAAAGAAAGATAAAGTATGAAGAATGAAAGTACGAGAGGCATGCACGCGAGAACTTGAACGAGAGAAGTTGCGCACAGATTAGGCACCACAATGATAGTGGTGGGATTAGTACTAAGTAAAAAAAAAAAAAAAAAAAAAAAAAAAAAAAAAAAAAAAAAAAAAAAACCTAACCTAACCTAACCTAACCTAACCTAACCTAACCTAACCTAACCTAACCTAACCTAACCTAACCTAACCTAACCTAACCTAACCTAACCTAACCTAACCTAACCTAACCTAACCTAACCTAACCTAACCTAACCTAACCTAACCTAACCTAACCTAACCTAACCTAACCTAACCTAACCTAACCTAACCTAACCTAACCTAACCTAACCTAACCTAACCTAACCTAACCTAACCTAACCTAACCTAACCTAACCTAACCTAACCTAACCTAACCTAACCTAACCTAACCTAACCTAACCTTAACCTAACCTAACCTAACCTAACCTAACCTAACCTAACCTAACCTAACCTAACCTAACCTAACCTAACCTAACCTAACCTAACCTAACCTAACCTAACCTAACCTAACCTAACCTAACCTAACCTAACCTAACCTAACCTAACCTAACCTAACCTAACCTAACTAACCTAACCTAACCTAACCTAACCTAACCTAACCTAACCTAACCTAACCTAACCTAACCTAACCTAACCTAACCTAACCTAACCTAACCTAACCTAACCTAACCTAACCTAACCTAACCTAACCTAACCTAACCTAACCTAACCTAACCTAACCTAA
>OZ059827.1:59096431-59098931 GCA_964057195.1 Orthosia cruda | reverse complement strand
ACCTAACCTAACCTAACCTAACCTAACCTAACCTAACCTAACCTAACCTAACCTAACCTAACCTAACCTAACCTAACCTAACCTAACCTAACCTAACCTAACCTAACCTAACCTAACCTAACCTAACCTAACCTAACCTAACCTAACCTAACCTAACCTAACCTAACCTAACCTAACCTAACCTAACCTAACCTAACCTAACCTAACCTAACCTAACCTAACCTAACCTAACCTAACCTAACCTAACCTAACCTAACCTAACCTAACCTAACCTAACCTAACCTAACCTAACCTAACCTAACCTAACCTAACCTAACCTAACCTAACCTAACCTAACCTAACCTAACCGCAAGATCGAAGGGAAGGTAGGAGCTGCCATAACGTGGTGGAGTGAAGGCAGGGAATCGAAACACCGAACATTCAGGCTGGAACCGCACAACACTGTCTTCCAATCGGAACTCTACGCGCTGTTCAGGGCCACAAAATTGGTGAAGGAAAGTAAAGCGGACACGGCCAGCATCCTCAGTGACTCGAGATCGTCTCTGGATCTGCTGAGGTGTCCGATGGCAACCCACCAATTGGCCTACGATCTCAAAGAACTCGTACGTGGAATCCGAGGGGAGGGCAGAGATGTGCGTTTTTTCTGGTTGCGAGCACACGTAGGTACACCTGGAAATGAAAGGGCGGACGAACTTGCAAAGAAAGCGGCGCTCACAAAAAAGACGGCGCCGGACTATGACAAAGTGCCAATCTCCTTCGTGAAGAAACGAATACGTGAGGAGACAGTCAAGAAGTGGCAGCATAGGTACGAATCCTCTAGCACAGGATCCGTGACTAAGGTATTCTTCCCAAGCGTCCTAGCCGCGAAAAGAATTACCAGAGACATGGTCCTCACTCCAGCTCTAGTCCAGATTTTCACGGGACATGGAGGATTCTCGGCATACCTACACCGCTTCCATTTAAAAGACAGTCCCGCATGCGTGTGTGATCCATTCACGGAGGAGTCAGTCTGGCACCTTCTGTTCGAATGTCCGAGGTTTAGCCACGACAGGATGAGGCTGGAGAGTGAGTTGGGCCTCAGCCTGAGCTCGTCGACTCTGAGCACCATCGTGGAGGGGAAAGCCACCAGACCACCCTTCTTGGACTTCGTTCAGAGGATCGTCTCAGTCGCCGGAAGGGCAAACTCGTCAACTGCCATTCATTTAACACAACCATTAACCAACACACACACAGTGACAACACATACAATAACTCAGACCACAACAACGACAAACACGCAACCACCCACAACACTAATACAAACGCCAATAAACACCTCAACATCAACACTTACACCAACTTTAGTAACGACACAACAACAACATACACCAACAGTAATATTGACACCAAGAAACACACTGACACAACAACACACACCAACAATAACACACAGTCCAACCATAATATTGACACAACTTGACATCACCTTAACACCGACATCAACTCCACCACTAACACTGACACAACAATCACAATCCCGACCACAAAAATTGACCACACCCAGTCCAAACCTGACACAAGACCAGTCGGAAGCAGCGACTAGCCTTATCTCAACTGACACCACACATCAAACAGACCCGGAACTCAGCTCCATACCGTCCTTCTTGGCATGGGGAGCAGCAGGTGATCCCGGCATAAGACTACGAGGAGTAGCCCTGTTCATGAACCGGCCGCAAGAGAGTTTGGGAGTCAGCTTCTGCAGAGTAAGACCGAGTAAGTCCAAAGTAGCCATACCACCAGGCCTGGCGGCCCTGATCAATGGAAGTACCACCAAAACGAGTATAAAGGGCAAAAGATACACCGATTTGCCGATAATGGAGATCCTCAACATCCGATGCCGAGTAATGCAGTTTAAGGAAAAAAGAATTGCACTGCTCGAGTGGAGAGAGGAGACTCCATTTGCTCAAGCAAGCTCGTTACTCCAAAGATTGGGACTGGCCGTTGGACACTCGGCTCGAGCTATCAGTGTAGACGCCATGGTCATCGACGGCGAGAGGGGCGAGGTTGCAGACCGCCTTGGATGCATAAAGGCTGCAGAGGCGCACGAGGTGATCGTGTACGAGGACAGAGGGGAGACTTTGAGTTACCTTAAGTCCCCAAAGAAGTCGCACACGGCATCGCCTCCTGCAACGCTTAGCGGCTCAGCGCGGATGCAACAGAAAATCGCCGAAGACAGAGAAAGGGAGACACTGAGCAGAAGCACTCCAATGCGACGAGAACAGGAGTCAAAAAGACTTGCCGGGATAAAGACCGGTATCAAAACCTTCTTCACAAACATCTTGGCAGACCGACGCAGTGGGCCAACCCACTCGGACACCTCCGGACCGTCACAGGGAGAAGCTCTCTCCAACTTCCTAAGGAAATCTCCGAAGGAGGCGGGAGAGTCGACCCCGAAAAAGACCTCAACAAGAGCCGACATGGGCCAGGTTAGGCCTCCAATTTACACCTCGGTGTCAGGACC
>OZ059827.1:58786431-59091431 GCA_964057195.1 Orthosia cruda | reverse complement strand
GAGCCCAAGGTACTTCATTGTAGTACCGACGGCGATGGAAGTTCCTCCGACAATAATCGAGGCTCCCGGCGGCGGCCCGTTTCGGGGCCCGTGAAAAAGTAGGGCCTCCGACTTTTCCAGGGCCACCTCGAGCCCCAGGGCGCGGATCCTCCCCACTACTTGTGCCACACCCGCAGTGGCGAGGCGGGCTGCCTCCCTGTAGGTGCTGCCGCGGGCCAGCACGAGGGTATCGTCGGCGTAACACAACACACCGATCCCCCGCAAGGTGGCCCCGCGCAGCACCCAGTCGTAACCGATGTTCCACAGGGGTGGTCCAAGGACAGACCCCTGTGGAACACCGCACGTCGTTGCCCGCCTACCTTCGCCGGCCCTCGTCGGGAACACGACGGCTCTGCCGGCAAAGTACTCGGCGATGACCCGCTGGAGGTACTGCGGCACCCCATGGTACCGCAGCGCCGCCCTGACCGTGTCCCAGGGCAGCGTGTTGAACGCGTTGCGGATGTCCAATGACACCGCAAGCAACACGCCACCCCGGGAGACCTCCTCCTCGGCGAGATCCCTCACCCGCGCAACGGCATCCAGGGTCGACCGACCCCGGCGAAAACCGAACTGCGCGTCGTCCAGATCCGGATCCATGCACTCGGCCAGGCGAGCAGCGAGCACTCGCTCGAAAAGCTTGCTCACCTCGCCGAGCAGCACGATCGGACGGTAGGACGACGGCAGTCCGGCCGGGCGGCCGACTTTCGGCAGTAAAACAAGTTTGCCCGTCTTCCAGGGTCGGGGGAATCGACCCTGCGCCAAACAAGCGGTGAAGAGGGACCTCACCCTCTCTCCTATCTCTTCCAGCGCGACCGCCAGGGCCGCCCCCGGAACGCCGTCCGGGCCTGGGGCAGTCCTCTTCATTTTCAACCTCGAGACGGCCGCCCCGAACTCCGCCTCCGATACCGGCGGTGCGGGGACGTCTTCCCGGGCAGGTCGCGCATTATTGGGTCGGGCCATCGCCGGAGGCACCCACTCGTCTCTCTGCGGGAAGAGGGCGTCCACCACCTCTCCCAGCAGACCCTCGTCCACGCTGGACGTGACTGGGGGGGCCCAGGGCCGCAGCTTTTTGCGGACCGCCTTGTACGGCCTGCCCCACGGGTCTCCGTCAAGGGTCCGCAGCCACTCCTCCCACGCCGCCTCCTTGGCCCGCGCGATTGCCACTTGGAACGACTCGCGCAGAGCCCTGTAAGCGGCGTAGGAGGCGGCCTCCTCCTGGGCGTCCCGGGTCCGCCTACGCCTGCATCGAGTGTATTGGCGGCGAGCCCTACCGCACTCGATTCGCATACGGCGAAGCTCGTCGCTCCACCAATACACCCGATGCCGAGGAGGGAGGGGTCTCGCCCTGGGCATCGCCGCGTCGCAGATGCGGCCCAGCGAGGCCCCTAGGCGCCCCGCCTCCTCGTCCACGTCCTGGCTTATGTCGGACCCGGACACCCAGTCCTCGATAACTGCGGCCTCTCTAGCGACCTCTTTGTCGAGCCGCCCCAGCACCCAGCGCGGACCGCCCCCCCCAACAGGGGGTCGGGTCGGGCCCCGCGGGCCGGTGGGGAGCGCGGAGACATCGAATCGGATGTAACGGTGGTCCGACAGTGTCTCCACGCCCACCACCACCCTCCAATCCCGGACACGGCGCGCCAGGGCGGTCGATGCCAGTGTAATGTCGACTATCGACCCGCCCTGTTGCCGCACGCACGTGTCCTCCGACCCCGTGTTGAGGACGGCCAGGCCCATGGCGACCGCCCACTCCTCCAGGCACTCACCCCGCGCATCCGTCACCGAGGATCCCCACGCCGCAGATTTGGCGTTGAAATCCCCGGCGACTAGCACGGGGCTAGGGGCGGACTGCCCAACCAAAGATCCCACCTCGACGAGCATCTGCTCAAAGTCGGCGAGACCCCGGTTGGGAGAACAGTACACCCCTATTACTATGACGTCGCCCACGGCTGCCAGTACGTGCCCCCCACCCCTCGACACACGTTCGATGGGCGGGGCGCCAGCGGCAGCCGGGGCGGCGATGGCCACCAAGCCGTCCCGGTCCCCGACCCAGTCATCCCGGGCGGGGACAAAGTAGGGCTCGGCGACCACCGCTATTTGTATTCCCCACTCTGCCAGGCTCTGGGACAATAGATCCTGGGCCCTGGCAGAGTGGTTAATATTTGCCTGCAATATTGCTAAACTAGGCATTTATGGGGCGGTTTCCATGGGCCCCTCCTCTATAGTTGCCGGGATAGGGGCGGACTCGCCGCTGCCCCCCTCAGCACTGGTCGCTTTCCTTTTTGTGGTTTTTGGGGCTTTGCCCACGCAGCCCACTCCGCCGAGAGGGTGCCCCGCCGGCTTGCCCGCTGCCGCACAGGTGGCGCAGTTGGGCTCGGCCCGGCACTCTCGCGCCCGGTGGCCCGGCTTTCCGCAGCGAAAGCAGAGGCCGCTGCGGTCCACCTCCGAAACACACCTGCTGGCGACGTGGCCCAGGTTGAGGCACCTGAAGCACCGAAGGGGCCTCGCCTCCAGCAGGGTGACCCTGGCCGTTATCCATCCAACTTTAAGCCTTTTAGCGCCGACCACCGTCTTGGCGGCGGCCACCGGGCAGCCGAGCCACATCGTTGCACGGTCGCCGATCACCCCGGGTCTTATATCGTCGGCGTGGCACCCTCCCTGTGCTGCAAAAGCCGCCACCACCTCTGCGGCTGTGACGGAATCGTCCAAGCCCGTTACAAGGACGTCCACCCTTTTTGTGGGGCGGGAGACCCTGACCGCGTCTGCACTGAGGACCTCCCTTAGTTTTGTAGCCAGGGAGTCGGCCTTCTCAGCGCCCCCATCCCCGAAGATTTCCAGGATGCGGGCGCCGGTGACCGTGGTCCTACAGCGCATTTCGTCGATGCCCAGACTCGCCATATCGACGCGAGTCCGGGCCTCCCGCAAGACAGTGGCGTAGCTGGCGCCACGCTCCGCCGCGCCCGGCAGCAGTGTGAGGGTAACTGCTGCCGTTTTTGGCTCCCGTAACTTTGTCACCGCCGCTGCCTTTTGCGTGCTCTGGGTGCCCGTCTTCTTCCCGGAGCTTTTCGCACCCCGAGCAGCGACCACGCTCCACTGTTCCGTCAGAGGGGGCGGTGGAGGGGCGTCCTGAACCGGGCTAGGGTCCCTTACAGGGGCCGGCGCCGTCTTCTTCCCCTTTCCTTTGCCCTTGCCCTTTCCCTTAGTGGATTGGGGCTGAGCTGCGGGCGCAGACAGAGGCGCCGGGGGTGTTGTAACCTTCGCTAAGGCAGGGGCCTTTGCCCCCGCACCTGACTGCCGCGGCTGTGACACTGCCACTGCCACTGCCGCGGCCTCATCTTCCGCCACTTGTCTGTCAGCCGCCAGCGGCGGCCGCAACTTCGGGTCCGGCAGGAGGCGACACTCGAGTCCCTCGAGTCGCGCATTCAGCATATTGCTGAACTGCACGACACTGGCCCGAGACATCGCCTCCACCATCTCACGGATCGCGTCTGAGTCCACCGCCGCTGCCGCCGGCCGGCTGTTGGCCTCCGCCAGCTGCTCCGACAGCCGCCTATTTTCGGCCACCAATTGCGTCATTTCTTCGGATACGGTTCGGGCCCTTATCCCCACCGCGGCCTCCTTAATGATAGAGGCCGCATCCTTCAATGTCTTTATACTGGTGCCTTTTAACTTCTTTGACGTGGTGGCCACCTTTTCAACGAGTTTTGCAGCCTCTAGCAGCAAAAGATTTAGTGCCGCTAGAGACTGCGCCGTGTCCTCCTCCTGTGTTGGCTGGCTGAGGCCGCTGAGGCAGGCGTGCCGGGATTCCCGCAACGTTTTGGCCATGCCCTCTATGCCCATTTCAGCTTCGAGCTGGAGCTCCTCCTCCTTGGCCTTCGTGAGGCGTTCTTTGGCCGCAGCAAGGCCCACATATTCGCCCGTGGTGGGCGGGCGGCCTCTCCCCCTCTTGGATTTGTGTGCCGCTCCTTTGGGTGGTGACATCGATATCTCTTCGTCTTCTTCGCCAGCTGGCCTTTTGAGCCAACGGCGGCGAGCCTCTTCGCTTTCGCTTAGCTGGCCAGCTTCCTCCTTTTCGCTTCCTGACGCGCATGTCAGCAAGCTGGTGTCCGAGTCTCCGGATGTGTCGGAGAGACGCACCACGGCGACTTGAAGATCTTCTTCCAAAGTCGCCGTCTCCTTCTTTTTTTCCGCCTTCTTTTTTTCAACTTTTTGTTTGGTTTGTTTTGTATCCATTTTTGTTCCCACGAGTAAGAGACGAATTAGGGAAGCACTGTCGGGTGACGCTCATTCCGTGCCAGTGCAGCTAGATACTGTAGAGGTCGCCAGGTATCTACAGGTTTTTACGACTTCGCTGTCGGATTTTAAAGAGTTTTCCTTCTCGCGGGCCGGCCAATTAAGGCAAGCCCTCCGGTCCACGACACATCCCGTACCCCATACCACCAACGATGGGGGTCTTTGGGAGTATGCCGTGGGCTCCGGGATTCAAGGGGAGCTGGTGTGAACTCCCCTTTTGGAGGCTACCTGTTTTCAGGCAACCCCCAACTCCACTCCACGTCCGCCTAGCCTACCTACCCAACCTAACTAAACTACCTACCCAAACAAACCTACCCAACCTAACTTATCCCCACCCACCCAGTCCCCAATGTCGCATCTGGTGTGTCCTCTGCTAATCAGAGGAACACCCAGAGCGACATCCCCCCCTTGTCAGGTATTCGCCACCGCCAACAAGAACCCACGAATGGGAAGTTATTGACGGTGCCCGGGGCGCACCAGCCCAGCGGGTTGCTCTTCCCCCCGGACGTATCCGAAAGGGACCAGCAACCAACTAGGCCAACGTGGAGGTTACCTGACCCGCACCCCAACCTAACCTAACCTAACCTAACCTTTTTTTTTTTTTTTGTTTACCCAGGAAAATTCCTTACGAATACGCAGTGGTCCGGGGGAACCACTGCGTTATGTGGGGTTCGCACCCACTAAAAACCTGGAGTGTTCCTTCGCTCGCCCACGGGGCTGCGGGACCCACGAGGCTAACGACCGCGTGCCCCGCTGGCGTCGCTCCGCATCGGAGCCCTTCTCTTTGGGACGGGGCAGAGTCCCAGAGTTTCTGAGACCCTGCCCCGTCACATTCCACCTCCATCTATCTCCTCCTAGCACCGAGGCGCCAAGGAACACCAGGGCGTCTCAGTGCGCGGGACCTTTGTGTGGACGGCGGACCCCCCGGCCCTCCGCCCACGGTCCCCGGCGTTACGGCGGCATCAGGACCGCGTAGGCCCGTCGCCGTCTTCCGCGTCTGCGGCGGCGCATCGGGGCCGAGTCGACGTCGTCTTCCCGGTCCCGCTCCGCCGCCTCCTTCTGCGACATTACTTCGTCGCAGAAGGTTGTGACCGCTTGCCAAGACCTGTCGCTGTCGACCATCTCTCTTAGGAGGGCCGGCAGCGACAGGTCATTTCCGACTATTGCGGACAGGGCGGCGCGAGGGTCCGCCCACGCAAGGCACTCCTCGCGCGTATGCTGCGCCGTGTCCGCGACTCCCGCCACACAGTGGTGGCACACGTCCGAGGGCTCCCTCCTTGCCACCTGGTGCAGGTATCTGCCAAAGCAACCATGCCCGGTGACCATCTGCGTCAGGTGGAAGGAGAGAGCCCCGTGCCGCCGCTCGAGCCACTCGCGGAGAATGGGCCGAACGGCGGCCGCCACTTCTCGGCTCACGACCGACTCGTCAAGGCGGTCCGCCCACCTCCGCAGGAGAGTGTCGCGCGCCTCTTCCCTCCAGCGACGAATCTCCCGCGGATGAGGACGGCCGCCATCCGCAACCACCTCTTTTGTTCGCCAGTACGCCGCGGCGAGCACCTCGGCGTCGAGGTCCCACGGCGGCGCACTGGCGAGCACACACGCGCCGACGCACGACACGGTGCGGTACGCCCGGGCCACCCTGAGCGCCATGGCGCGCTGCGGTCGTAGCAGCGCTGCCTGGTTCCGGCTACTCATGGCTCTTGCCCATATTGGCGCCCCGTAGAGCGCCATGGAGCGCACCACACCGGTGTAGAGGCGTCGGCAAACCCCACCTGGCCCCCCAACATTTGGGAGGATCCGCCCCAAGGCCCCAGCGGTGGCCAACAACTTTGGAGCCAACCGCCGGAAGTGCTCCTCGAACTTCCATCGGCCGTCAAGCACGAGCCCCAGGTACTTCATGGAAGTACCGACGGCGATGGAAGTTCCTCCCACAATAATGGAGGCCTCCGGCGGAGGCCCGTTTCGAGGCCCGTGAAAGAGGAGGGCCTCGGACTTTTCCAGAGCCACCTCGAGCCCAAGGGCACGGATCCTCCCCACGACCTGAGCCACACCCGCCGTGGCGAGAATGGATGCCTCCCTGTAGGTGCTGCCGCGGGCCAGCACGAGGGTATCGTCGGCGTAACAAATTACACCGACCCCCCGCAAGGTGGCACCGCGCAGCACCCAGTCGTAGCCGATGTTCCACAGGGGCGGGCCGAGGACCGACCCCTGCGGAACACCGCACGACATTTGCCTCCTCCCTTCGCCGGCCCTCGTCGGGTAAACGACGGCCCTGCCGGCGAAGAACCTAACCTAACCTAACCTAACCTAACCTAACCTAACCTAACCTAACCTAACCTTTTTTTTTTTTTTTTTTTTTTTTTTTTTTGATCACGCTGGGAAAAAATGCATTACGCATACCCGCCCATTGGGGGAATGGGCGGGCTATGTGGGACTCCCCGGGCAAGCCCGGTATACCCACTAAAATAACCCAGCGGCACTCCCGCATCGTCTGTGTGGAGGAGGACTGGGAAACTGGCACAGCCTTTACGTCCAGTCCTCCGCCGACGACCGCCCGCCTTTACGGCAGGCCCTTCACGCCCCTCCCTTAGTGGAGGGGCCCGGGAACGACCGCGAGTGCTCGGCCGTTCCCGCCCGAGGGTGGTGACTGTGCAATGCAGACAAGAGGCGCCCCCGCGCCTGTCGTCCGCTAGTCACCACCAGGAGGTGGGAGGAGACGATCGTATAACCGCCTTCTCCCACCCCTTCTCCGCCTGCGGAGCGGCGGCGCGAGAGGGTCATCCTCCCGCGCGCGCTCCGCCGCCTCCTTTTGCGACATCACGACCTCGCAAAAGGAGGCAACCGCCGCCCAGGCCTCCTCACTCCCCAGCATGGAGTTGACCACACTGGGAAGTGAGAGGTCCTGCCCGATCTCACTGTTCAGGGCACGGCGCAGCTCTGCCCAGGCTGGGCACACCTCGAGGGTGTGCTGCGCCGTGTCTTCTGCTGCGCCGCAGTCGTGGCACGCCGGGGTTTCCTCCCTCCGGATCCGGTGCAGGTGCGTTCCGAAACAACCATGTCCGGACAACACCTGCACTAGACGGAACGAGAGGAAACCATGTGAGCGCTCGAGCCAGCCCTGCAGGACTGGACCGAGCGCATCCAGCGTCCGGCGGCCAAAGGCGGCGGAGGCGAGGTCCTCCGTCCAATGGACGACGATAGCGTCCCTCGCCTCCCGCCGCACGGCCTCCCGCTCTTCAGTGGCGGGGCGCTCCCCGAGCGCCTTCCGCCGCGCCGTCCACTCGTACACTCTGGCAAGCACCCATGCCTCCAACTCCCAGGGAGGGGTGCCGGCCAGAGCGCACGCCGCCGAGAAACCCACTGAGCGGTAGGCCCTCGCCACCCGCTGTGCAATGGCCCTTTGTGGCCTGCGGATGGCGGTTGCATTCTCCCTCCTGTGGAGGGAGTCCGCCCAGATGGGTGCACCGTAGAGCGCCATGCTCTTGAGGATGCCGGCATAGAGGCGCCGGCATCGCTCCTTCGGCCCTCCCAAATTCGGGAGCAGCCATGATAGGGCGTCCGCGGCTTTCAGCAGGCGCGTCGACAGCCCGCTGAAGTGCGGGCCGAAGCGCCACCTGCTGTCTAGCACGAGGCCCAGATACTTCATCTGGGCCCCGACCCCTATCCGGACGCCCTCCACGACAATGTGGGCGTCGGGAGGGCAGCGCTGCCGAGGCCCGTGAAAGAACACGGCCTCGGTCTTGTTCAGCGCTACCCTCAATCCTAGCTGGCGGATCCTACCTGCCACTAAGGATCCGCCAGCCGAGGCCAGACAGGCCGCCTCTCCAAAGTCCCTCCCCCGGGCAGTTAGGAGAGTGTCATCCGCATAGCAGATGACACTCGTGCCCGTGAGGAGGGTGCCCCGCAGGAGCCAATCATAACCGATGTTCCACAGGGGAGGGCCTAGAACCGACCCCTGCGGAACACCGGACTCTGCGCCGTAGCGCCTGATCCTGGCCGTCTTGTCTACAAGGAGGACCTCTCGGTCCTCCAAGTAGCTGGCCAGGATCGCCCGCAGATATTGGGGCACTCCGTGGTACCGGAGTGCCTCCAATATGGTCGAGTGGGGCACGGAGTTGAAGGCGTTGGCGATGTCAAACGACACCGCCAACACTCCGTCCCCAGCCTCGACCGCCTCCTTCACCTGGCCCCTGAGTAGGGCCAACGCGTCGACCGTCGAACGCCCCCGTCGGAAACCGAACTGGGCGTCCGACAGGTCTGGCCCTACCTCCCGCAAATGGCTATTTAGCCGGGTGGCGATGATCCCCTCGAACAATTTACCGACCTCATCGAGCAGAACGATGGGCCGGTATGCCGAGGGGGAGTCCACCGGGCGTCCCTCCTTCCGAAGGAGGCACAATTGGCCCTCCTTCCACTGTTTCGGGAACCTCCCAGCCGTAAGACACGCGCTGAAGAGGTCCCGAAACCTACCCTCCATGAGGGACGCCGCGATGGCCACCACCCGTGCGGGGACGCCGTCCGGTCCAGGGGCCGTCTTCTTCGCGCGGAGGGACAGAACCCCCGCGCGAAATTCCTCCTCAGATACCGGAGGGACCTCTTCCTCCGGCGAAGCCACCACCCCCCCCAGTGGGGGGTTCATCGTTGGTGGGGTGAAGTCGGTCCTGCGCGGAAACAGGGACCGGACCACCCCATCCAGCAACGCCGGCTCCAGGGTCTCCGTAAGTGGGGGACCAAAGGGGCGCAGTTGGTTTCGCGCCGCCTTATATGGCCTCCCATACGGATCCCTGTTGAGGCCCTCCAGCATCTCGGCCCTCGCCGAGTCCTTGGCGGCGCACATAGCCGACTTGAGGACCGCCTTTGCCTCTAGGTAAGAGGCGTAGAGGCGGTCCCCCCCGGCCTGAGATCGGGTAGTGCGCCGCCGACTCCGCGTGTAGGCCCTCCTCGCCTCCACGCAGGTGGCTCGGAGGCCTGCCAGCTCCTCCGACCACCAATATACGGCGCGACGGGGAGGCGGACGGCGTGACCGAGGCATACTTGCGTTGCACACCTCGGTCAGAGACCCGCGGAGCTGGACCGCTGCAGCGTCAACGTCCGAGGCCTCCACAGGGGGCGAGAGCCAGTCCTGGAGGAACGCCGCCTCCTGAGCTGCCTCCCGGTTCAGGCGGGTGAGAGCCCACCGCGGGAAGGGAGATTGGCCCGAGCGAGCCATTCCTCCCCGCGGGCCTTGGGTGGAGATGTCGAACCGCACGTAACGGTGGTCCGACATGGTCTCCACCATCTCAACCCGCCAGTTCACGACGCGGGCGGCTAGCACGGGGGTGGCAAACGAAACGTCAACCACTGACCCACCCCGTTGCCGCACACACGTGTGAACATTCCCCCTGTTTAGGAGGGACACACCGCACGAAGCCGCCCAAAATTCGGCGGCGCGTCCCCGGACGTTGGATGTTGCGGCCGGGTTACCCCAGGCCGCCGATTTGGCATTCAGGTCGCCCAACACGGCGACCTGGCGTGGTGCCGCCCTCCCGACGACTGCCGTTAGGACTTCGAGAAAGTTCTCGAAGTCCCTTAGAGGGCGGTTTGGGGAGAAATAGACCCCGACCAGGGCTATATCTCCCCACGCGGCGGCCACGTATCCCGGCCCCCTCTCTAAGAGCGAGAGGGGAGGGGAGTCCGTGGTGGGCCGCGACACCAACGCCACCAAGCCGTCCCGATCACCCAGCCAACGGCCAGGTATCGAGTACGGCTCGGCGACCACCGCCACGTCCACCAACCACTCAGCCACGGTCTGCATCAGCAGATCCTGAGCCGCTCTGCAGTGGTTGGTGTTCGCCTGGAGGATGCGATGTTCGACTCTATGCATTAATCGGACATCGCACCCCCCTCCTCAACAGCCGCCGTGGTCGTGGTCCCAGCCTCTGGAACGGCGGTGGCAGTGACAGGCCGGGTCGGCGCCTGCACTTTGCCCTTCTTGAGGGGAGGACTGCAGTTCCTCCCCTTCATAATGTGGCCCGCAGGGCGGCCACTGGCGGCACACACCGCGCAGTGCGGCGTGGCGGCCTTGCAGGAGGCGATTTTGTGCCCCTCCTTGCCGCAGCGGTAGCAGCTGTCCGTCCTGTCTATGTTGGACGGACAGAGTGCCCGGGTGTGTCCGGTGCCAAAGCACCTAAAACACCTTAGTGGCTGAGCCACTAGTGCCCGGACTGCACCCGAGCTAAAGCCGACGTGTAGCCGTCCTTTGTCAAGGACGGCTTTGGCAGCGGCGACTGGGCACTCCAAGCGAATGGTGCCCATGCCGCCGCGGCCGGGCCTTATGTCCCGGCCTCGCACCGCTGCGACGCTGCAGCCCCCCATAGCTGCGACCGCCGCCACCACCTCCTCCTTGGTGATGGTGTCATCGAGGTCCGTCACCTCGATGGCCACCGTCTTCACGGGCCTGGCCACCTTGGCCGCATCCGAAATGACCTCTTGCAGCTTTGCTGCAAAGAGGTCCGCATTCTTGCTGCCCTCTGAACCCGGGAACTCGAATATTCGAGCCCCGGCCTGAGTCCGCCGGCAAGAGACCTTGCCGATCCCCAGCTGGTTGGGATCGGCATTGGCACGCGCCCGCAACAATACGGACGCGTACGTCTCTCCGCGTTCCGCAGCCTCCGCGGTGAGCGTCACCACGACGGCTGCGGTCTTTGGAGGAACAAGGTTCCTCCTGGTGCCGGCGGTTTTGGCTGAGAGAGCAGCGCTGGCGGCCTTGGGTGGCCCTTTCCCCTTTCCTTTCCCTTTGCCAGTCGTATGCGACTGGCTGGGAGGGTTGGTGGCAGGAACGGCTGGGGGGGTGCTATTCCCCTTCCCCTTCCGCTTCCCCTTGCCAGTCGACTGCGACTGACCGGGAGGGGTGGTAGCGGGGATGGCAGGGACGGCCGCTGCCGCCTTTGTGGCCTTACCCTTCCCTTTCCCCCCGCCAACGACCTTCGTCCAGCCTTGCTGGTTGGTCGGGGTGGTGGCAGGCAGGAGAGGGTCCTCCTCCCTCTGCGAGGTCGGCCCCGGCTCACCCCTCCTCTTATCCGCCGCAAGAGGCAGCCGGTAGCTTTTTTCCGGCAGCAGCCGGTCCTCTATGCCTGCTAGGCAGGCTTGGACGAAGTCCCGCTCCTCACCAACGACCCTGCGGATGATATCCTCAAGGTTGGAGGAGGCGGGGCCCTCTGCCGCAGGTCTCGGCTGCTCAGCCTGGGTTGGCCGGGCCGTGGCTTCAGCCAGCTTTTGGTGCAGCTGGCTGACCTCCGCCTGCAGGCGATCGACTCGCACCTGCAGCTGCCGAGCTTCATCGGAGGCCTTTCGCTGCACCAGCTCCCGAACAATGCCGCGCATGCTCAATGCCCGGCATTTAAGGGACTTTTGAAAAGTCCCCTTTAAATGGGAGGACTTAGAGGCGACTACTACAATCTCCTCTTCGTCCTCCTCAGCCATCCGCTCCAGCTCGGCCAGCGAGTGGTCCGCGTATAGAACGCGGGTCGAGCCATACCCGGACTTGGCCCGGGCGAGTTGCGCCTGTTGCTCTTTGGCAGCAACCCGCTCCTCCAGCTCTTGCTGGAGCTGCTCCCGCCGAGTCAGGTCCAACTGGTGTTGGGCGCCTGCCAAACCCACATCGTGGGTGTCCGCTGCCGTCTTCTTGGCCTTTGGCTTCTTCTTCGGCTCCTTCGCCGAACCCGAGGAGCCGTCGGACACTTCCTTTAGGAAGGCCCGCTTCCGCGACTGCGAACGAGCGCCTTCCTCTACCTCCATTGAGCTGGCTACTGATACAACGGACTCGTTGTCAGAGTCAGATTCTTCTGACCTTCCTCCATAGAAGGTCCTGCCTTCCTCCGCTGACGCTGAAGCGTCACGGTGGCCCTGATAAGGGCCTTTTGGTTGGCCCTGAGAAGGGCCTTTTTTGACAAAATGCCCGAGGGCATCACGCCTAGGCTTGACCATTATTAAAATGATAAAACAACAATAAAATAAAATTCAAGGCAAGATCGCAGTTTCCGCAAGAGACAATATGATAGCTACGATCGCACAGCGCACTTTAGCCGCACCCAGTCTGCCACTCCGTTACGGTGGTCAGAACTGGGGCGTTGCCCGGGGGAAACGAACGAGGACGTATGCACTGTGAGGGGATCCCCCAACCTAACCTAACCTAACCTAACCTAACCTAACCTAACCTAACCTAACCTAACCTTTTTTTTTTTTTTTTTTTTTTTTTTTTTTTTTTTTGATCACCCAGGTAAAATTCCTCACGAATACGCAGTGGGCCGGGGGAACCACTGCGTTATGTGGGGTTTGCACCCACTAAAAACCTGGAGTATACCGACTTCTCGCCTACGGGGCTGCGGGACCCACATGGCTTGCAACCGCATGCCCCGCTGGCGTCGCTCCGCTACGGAGCCCTTCTCTTTGGGACGGGGCAGAGTCCCAGAGTGTCTGAGACCCTGCCCCGTCACATTCCACCTCCAATTCTCCTCCTAGCACCGAGGCGCCCCGGTATACCTGGGCGTCTCGGCGTCTGGTGCGCGGGACCTTTGTGTGGACGGAGGATCCCCCGATCCTCCGCCCACGGTCCCTGGCCTTACGGCGGCATCTGGCCCGCGAAGGCCCGACGCCGCCTTCCACGTCTGCGGCGGCGCATCGGGGCCGAGTCGACGTCGTCTTCCCGGTCCCGCTCCGCCGCCTCCTTCTGCGACATCACCTCGTCGCTGAATGTCGCGACCGCCCGCCAAGACCTGTCGCTGTCGACCATCTCTCTGAGAAGGGCCGAGAGCGACAGGTCATTTCCGACTGTCGCGGACAGGGCGGCGCGAGGGACCTCCCAAGCTGCGCACTCCTCACGCGTATGCTGCGCCGTGTCCGCGACTCCCGCCACACAGTGGTGGCACACGTCCGAGGGCTCCCTTCCTGCCACCCGGTGCAGGTACCTTCCAAAGCAACCGTGCCCGGTGATCATTTGCGTCAGGTGGAAGGAGAGAGCCCCGTGCCGCCGCTCGAGCCACTCGCGGAGAATGGGCCGAACGGCGGCTGCCACATCTCGACTCACAACCGAATCCTCAAGGCGCAACGCCCACCTCCGCAGGAGAGTGTCACGCGCCTCCTCCCTCCAGCGACGAATCTCCCGCGGATGGGGACGATCACCACTCGCAATCGCCTCCTTCGTTCGCCAGTACGCCGCGGCGAGCACCTCGGCGTCGAGGTCCCACGGCGGCGCACCGGCGAGCACACACGCGCCGACGCACGACACGGTGCGGTACGCCCGGGCCACCCTGAGCGCCATGGCACGCTGCGGTCTGCGCAGCACTGCCAGGTTCAGATTTGTCATGGCACCTGCCCATATTGGCGCCCCGTAGAGCGCCATGGAGCGCACCACACCGGTGTAGAGACGTCGGCAGGCTCCACTTGGCCCCCCAACGTTGGGGAGGATCCGCCCCAAGGCCCCGGCGGTGGCCAACAACTTTGGGGCCAACCGCCGGAAGTGCTCTTCGAACTTCCATCGGCCGTCGAGCACGAGCCCAAGGTACTTCATTGTAGTACCGACGGCGATGGAAGTTCCTCCGACAATAATCGAGGCTCCCGGCGGCGGCGCGTTTCGGGGCCCGTGAAAGAGTAGGGCCTCCGACTTTTCCAGGGCCACCTCGAGCCCCAGGGCGCGGATCCTCCCCACTACCTGTGCCACACCCGCAGTGGCGAGGCGGGCTGCCTCCCTGTAGGTGCTGCCGCGGGCCAGCACGAGGGTATCGTCGGCGTAACACAACACACCGATCCCCCGCAAGGTGGCCCCGCGCAGCACCCAGTCGTAACCGATGTTCCACAGGGGTGGTCCAAGGACAGACCCCTGTGGAACACCGCACGTCATTGCCCGCCTACCTTCGCCGGCCCTCGTCGGGAACACGACGGCTCTGCCGGCAAAGTACTCGGCGATGACCCGCTGGAGGTACTGCGGCACCCCATGGTACCGCAGCGCCGCCCTGACCGTGTCCCAGGGCAGCGTGTTAAACGCGTTGCGGATGTCCAATGACACCGCAAGCAACACGCCACCCCGGGAGACCTCCTCTTCGGCGAGATCCCTCACCCGCGCAACGGCATCCAGGGTCGACCGACCCCGGCGAAAACCGAACTGCGCGTCGTCCAGATCCGGATCCATGCACTCGGCCAGGCGAGCAGCGAGCACTCGCTCGAAAAGCTTGCTCACCTCGCCGAGCAGCACGATCGGACGGTAGGACGACGGCAGTCCGGCCGGGCGGCCGACTTTCGGCAGTAAAACAAGTTTGCCCGTCTTCCAGGGTCGGGGGAATCGACCCTGCGCCAAACAAGCGGTGAAGAGGGACCTCACCCTCTCTCCTATCTCCTCCAGCGCGACCGCCAGGGCCGTCCCCGGAACGCCGTCCGGGCCTGGGGCGGTCCTCTTCATTTTAAGCCTCGAGACGGCCGCCCCGAACTCCGCCTCCGATACCGGCGGTGCGGGGACGTCTTCCCGGGCAGGTCGCGCATCATTGGGTCGGGCCATCGCCGGAGGCACCCACTCGTCTCTCTGCGGGAAGAGGGCGTCCACCACCTCTCCCAGCAGACCCTCGTCCACGCTGGACGTGACTGGGGGGGCCCAGGGCCGCAGCTTTTTGCGGACCGCCTTGTACGGCCTGCCCCACGGGTCGCCGTCAAGGGTCCGCAGCCACTCCTCCCACGCCGCCTCCTTGGCCCGCGCGATTGCCACTTGGAACGACTCGCGCAGAGCCCTGTAAGCGGCGTAGGAGGCGGCCTCCTCCTGGGCGTCCCGGGTCCGCCTACGCCTGCACCGAGTGTATTGGCGGCGAGCCCTACCGCACTCGATTCGCATACGGCGAAGCCCGTCGCTCCACCAATACACCCGATGCCGAGGAGGGAGGGGTCTCGCCCGGGGCATCGCCGCGTCGCAGATGCGGCCCAGCGAGGCCCCTAGGCGCCCCGCCTCCTCGTCCACGTCCTGGCTTATGTCGGACCCGGACACCCAGTCCTCGATAACTGCGGCCTCTCTAGCGACCTCTTTGTCGAGCCGCCCCAGCACCCAGCGCGGACCGCCCCCCCCAACAGGGGGTCGGGTCGGGCCCCGCGGGCCGGTGGGGAGCGCGGAGACATCGAATCGGATGTAACGGTGGTCCGACAGTGTCTCCACGCCCACCACCACCCTCCAATCCCGGACACGGCGCGCCAGGGCGGTCGATGCCAGTGTAATGTCGACTATCGACCCGCCCTGTTGCCGCACGCACGTGTCCTCCGACCCCGTGTTGAGGACGGCCAGGCCCATGGCGACCGCCCACTCCTCCAGGCACTCACCCCGCGCATCCGTCACCGGGGATCCCCACGCCGCAGATTTGGCGTTGAAATCCCCGGCGACTAGCACGGGGCTAGGGGCGGACTGCCCAACCAAAGACCCCACCTCGACGAGCATCTGCTCAAAGTCGGCGAGGCCCCGGTTGGGAGAACAGTACACCCCTATTACTATGACGTCGCCCACGGCTGCCAGTACGTGCCCCCCACCCCTCGACACACGTTCGATGGGCGGGGCGCCAGCGGCAGCCGGGGCGGCGATGGCCACCAAGCCGTCCCGGTCCCCGACCCAGTCATCCCGGGCGGGGACAAAGTAGGGCTCGGCGACCACCGCTATTTGTATTCCCCACTCTGCCAGGCTCTGGGACAATAGATCCTGGGCCCTGGCAGAGTGGTTAATATTTGCCTGCAATATTGCTAACCTAGACATTTATGGGGCGGTTTCCATGGGCCCCTCCTCTATAGTTGCCGGGATAGGGGCGGACTCGCCGCTGCCCCCCTCAGCACTGGTCGCTTTCCTTTTTGTGGTTTTTGGGGCTTTGCCCACGCAGCCCACTCCGCCGAGAGGGTGCCCCGCCGGCTTGCCCGCTGCCGCACAGGTGGCGCAGTTGGGCTCGGCCCGGCACTCTCGCGCCCGGTGGCCCGGCTTTCCGCAGCGAAAGCAGAGGCCACTGCGGTCCACCTCCGAAACACACCTGCTGGCGACGTGGCCCAGGTTGAGGCACCTGAAGCACCGAAGGGGCCTCGCCTCCAGCAGGGTGACCCTGGCCGTTATCCATCCAACTTTAAGCCTTTTTGCGCCGACCACCGTCTTGGCGGCGGCCACCGGGCAGCCGAGCCACATCGTTGCACGTTCGCCGATCACCCCGGGTCTTATGTCGTCGGCGTGGCACCCTCCCTGTGCTGCAAAAGCCGCCACCACCTCTGCGGCGGTGACGGAATCGTCCAAGCCTGATACAAGGACGTCCACCCTTTTTGTGGGGCGGGAGACCCTGACCGCGTCTGCACTGAGGACCTCCCTTAGCTTTGTAGCCAGGGAGTCGGCCTTCTCAGCGCCCCCATCCCCGAAGATTTCCAGGATGCGGGCGCCGGTGACCGTGGTCCTACAGCGCATTTCGTCGATGCCCAGACTCGCCATATCGACGCGAGTCCGGGCCTCCCGCAAGACAGTGGCGTAGCTGGCGCCACGCTCCGCCGCGCCCGGCAGCAGTGTGAGGGTAACTGCTGCCGTTTTTGGCTCCCGTAACTTTGTCACCGCCGCTGCCTTTTGCGTGCTCTGGGTGCCCGTCTTCTTCCCGGAGCTTTTCGCACCCCGAGCAGCGACCACGCTCCACTGTTCCGTCAGAGGGGGCGGTGGGGGGGCGTCCTGAACCGGGCTAGGGTCCCTTACAGGGGCCGGCGCCGTCTTCTTCCCCTTTCCTTTGCCCTTGCCCTTTCCCTTAGTGGATTGGGGCTGAGCTGCGGGCGCAGACAGAGGCGCCGGGGGTGCTGTAACCTTCGCTAAGGCAGGGGCCTTTGCCCCCGCACCTGACTGCCGCGGCTGTGACACTGCCACTGCCACTGCCGCGGCCTCATCTTCCGCCACTTGTCTGTCAGCCGCCAGTGGCGGCCGCAACTTCGGGTCCGGCAGGAGGCGACTCTCGAGCCCCTCGAGTCGCGCATTCAGCATATTGCTGAACTGCACGACACTGGCCCGAGACATCGCCTCCACCATCTCACGGATCGCGTCTGAGTCTACCGCCGCTGCCGCCGGCCGGCTGTTGGCCTCCGCCAGCTGCTCCGACAGCCGCCTATTTTCGGCCACCAATTGCGTCATTTCTTCGGATACAGTTCGGGCCCTTATCCCCACCGCGGCCTCCTTAATGATAGAGGCCGCATCCTTCAATGTCTTTACACTGGTGCCTTTTAACTTCCTTGACGTGGTGGCCACCTTTTCAACGAGTTTTGCAGCCTCTAGCAGCAAAAGATTTAGTGCCGCTAGAGACTGCGCCGTGTCCTCCTCCTGTGTTGGCTGGCTGAGGCCGCTGAGGCAGGCGTGCCGGGATTCCCGCAACGTTTTGGCCATGCCCTCTATGCCCATTTCAGCTTCGAGCTGGAGCTCCTCCTCCTTGGCCTTCGTGAGGCGTTCTTTGGCCGCAGCAAGGCCCACATATTCGCCCGTGGTGGGCGGGCGGCCTCTCCCCCTCTTGGATTTGTGTGCCGCTCCTTTGGGTGGTGACATCGATATCTCTTCGTCTTCTTCGCCAGCTGGCCTTTTGAGCCAACGGCGGCGAGCCTCTTCGCTTTCGCTTAGCTGGCCAGCTTCCTCCTTTTCGCTTCCTGACGCGCATGTCAGCAAGCTGGTGTCCGAGTCTCCGGATGTGTCGGAGAGACGCACCACGGCGACTTGAAGATCTTCTTCCAAAGTCGCCGTCTCCTTCTTTTTTTCCGCCTTCTTTTTTTCAACTTTTTGTTTGGTTTGTTTTGTATCCATTTTTGTTCCCACGAGTAAGAGACGAATTAGGGAAGCACTGTCGGGTGACGCTCATTCCGTGCCAGTGCAGCTAGATACTGTAGAGGTCGCCAGGTATCTACAGGTTTTTACGACTTCGCTGTCGGATTTTAAAGAGTTTTCCTTCTCGCGGGCCGGCCAATTAAGGCAAGCCCTCCGGTCCACGACACATCCCGTACCCCATACCACCAACGATGGGGGTCTTTGGGAGTATGCCGTGGGCTCCGGGATTCAAGGGGAGCTGGTGTGAACTCCCCTTTTGGAGGCTACCTGTTTTCAGGCAACCCCCAACTCCACTCCACGTCCGCCTAGCCTACCTACCCAACCTAACTAAACTACCTACCCAAACAAACCTACCCAACCTAACTTATCCCCACCCACCCAGTCCCCAATGTCGCATCTGGTGTGTCCTCTGCTAATCAGAGGAACACCCAGAGCGACATCCCCCCCCTGTCAGGTATTCGCCACCGCCAACAAGAACCCACGAATGGGAAGTTATTGACGGTGCCCGGGGCGCACCAGCCCAGCGGGTTGCTCTTCCCCCCGGACGTATCCGAAAGGGACCAGCAACCAACTAGGCCAACGTGGAGGTTACCTGACCCGCACCCCAACCTAACCTAACCTAACCTAACCTAACCTAACCTAACCTAACCTTTTTTTTTTTTTTTTTTTTTTTTTTTTTTTTTTTTTTTTTTTTTTTTTTTTTTGATCACGCTGGGAAAAAATGCATTACGCATACCCACCCATTGGGGGAATGGGGGGCTATGTGGGACTCCCCGGGCCCCCCAGCCCGGTATACCCACTAAAATAACCCAGCGGCACTCCCGCATCGTCTGAATGGAGGAGGACTGGGAATCCGGCACAGCCTTTACGTCCAGTCCTCCGCCGACGACCGCCCGCCTTTTAGGGCAGGCCCTTCACGCCCCTCCAATGGAGGGGCCCGGGAATGACCGCGAGTGCTCGGCCATTCCCGCCCGCAAGGGTGGTGACTAGTGCAATGCAGGCTAAGGCGGCCCCCACGCCCGTCGCCCGCTAGTCACCACCAGGAGGTGGGAGGAAACGATCGTACGACCGCCCCCTTCCACCCCCTCTCCGCCACCCCCCTTTGCGACTTGGCGTCCTCGCAAAAGGGGGAAATCCGCCGCCCAGGACCTCCCACCCCCCAGCATGGAATTCACCACACCGGGAAGCGAGAGGTCCCGCCCGACATCTCCTCAGGGCACGGCGCAGCTACGCCCCCGCTGGGCACACCTAGACGGTGTGCTGCGCCGTACCCTCCACCGCGCTGGACCTTACGGTCCCCACCGTTGCGGCATCTGGCCCGCGAAGGTCAGATGCCGCCCTCCGCGTCTGCGGCGGCGCGTCGAGACCGACGCTCCGCCGCCTCCTCCTTCCATCGACTTGTCCCTGCCGACCATCCCACGCCAAAGGAGGGCCGGCAACGACAAGTCAACACCTCCTCGTGGGCCCACTTCCCGCCCCCGGGCGGCGGCCGCCCCCACCCGCAAGAGAGAGAGCCCGGGCGCAGAGCCAGGTGCAGAGCGGGCTAAGCCGGATGCAGGTCCGGGCAAAGCAGGGTGCAGAGCTGGTCAGTGCAGGGTGCAGAGCTGGTCAGTGCACTCGGTGAGCTCAAACCGCACGAGCGCCGAGTGCAAAGCCAGGTGCAGAGCGGGCAAAGCCAGGTGCAGAGCGGGCAGAGCCCGGTTGCAGAGCCGGGCAGAGCAGGGTGCAGAGCTGGTCAATGCACCCGGGGAACCCCGCCCGCAGGGTTGGGCGGCCCGCCCAGAGGCCCGGAAGTGAGCCCCACCGCAAACCTACCTAACCTACCCCAAACCTACCTACCCAACCTAGCCCCACCCCTACGCCGCGTCTGGAGTGTCCCCTGCTAATCAGGGGAACACCCAGAGCGACAACCCCCCCCTGTCAGGTATTCGCCATCGCCAACAAGAACCCACGAATGGGAAGTTATTGACGGTGCCCGGGGTGCACCAGCCCAGCGGGTTGCTCTTCTCCCCGGACGTATCCGAAAGAGACCAGCAACCAGCTAGGCCAACGTGGAGGTTACCTGACCCGCACCCCAACCTAACCTAACCTAACCTAACCTAACCTAACCTAACCTAACCTAACCTAACCTAACCTAACCTTTTTTTTTTTTTTTTTTTTTTTTTTTTTTTTTTTTTTTTTTTTGTTCTCCCAGGAAAATTCCTTACGAATACGCAGTGGTCCGGGGGAACCACTGCGTTATGTGGGGTTCGCACCCACTAAAAACCTGGAGTATACCGACTCTCGCCTACGGGGCTGCGGGACCCACGAGGCTAGCAACCGCGTGCCCCGCTGGCGTCGCTCCATAACAGAGCCCTTCTCTTTGGGACGGGGCAGAGTCCCAGATTGTCTGAGACCCTGCCCCGTCACATTCCACCTCCAACTGTCTCACTCTCCTCCTAGCACCGAGGCGCCCCGGTATACCTGGGCGTCTCAGTGCGCGGGACCTTTGTGTGGACGGCGGATCCCCCGGTCCTCCGCCCACGGTCCCCGGCCTTATGGCAGCATTCGGCCCGCGTAGGCCCGACGCCGTCTGCCGCGTCTGCGGCGGCGCATCGGGGCCGAGTCGATGTCGTCTTCCCGGCCCCGCTCCGCCTCCTCCTTCCTCGACAACACATCGTCGCAAAATGTTGCGACCGCCTGCCAAGACCTGTCGCTGTCGACCATCTCCCTTAGGAGGGCCGGCAGCGACAGGTTGTTTCCGACTGTCGCGGACAGGGCGGCGCGAGGGACCGCCCAAGCTGGGCACTCCTCGCGCGTGTGCTGCGCCGTGTCCGCGACTCCCGCCACACAGTGGTGGCACACGTCCGAGGGCTCCCTTCTTGCCACCTGGTGCAGGTATCTGCCAAAACAACCATGGCCGGTGATCATCTGCGTCAGGTGGAAGGAAAGAGCCCCGTGCCGCCGCTCGAGCCACTCGCGGAGAATGGGCCGAACGGCGGCCGCCACTTCTCGGCTCACGACCGACTCCTCAAGGCGGTCCGCCCACCTCCGCAGGAGAGTGTCGCGCGCCTCGTCCCTCCAGCGACGAATCTCCCGCGGATGGGGACGGCCGCCACCCGCAACCACCTCTTTTGTTCGCCAATACGCCGCGGCGAGCACCTCGGCATCAAGGTCCCACGGCGGCGTACCGGCGAGCACACATGCGCCGACGAACGAAACAGTGCAGTACGCTCGGGCCACCCTGAGCGCCATGGCGCGCTGCGATCGTTGCAGCGCTGCCTGGTTCCGGCTACTCATGGCTCCTGCCCATATTGGCGCCCCGTAGAGCGCCATGGAGCGCACAACACCGGTGTAGAGGCGTCGGCAAACTCCGCCTGGCCCCCCAACGTTTGGGAGGATCCGCCCCAAGGCCCCAGCGGTGGCCAACAACTTTGGAGCCAACCGCCGGAAGTGCTCCTCAAACTTCCATCGACCGTCGAGCACGAGCCCCAGGTACTTCATTGTAGTACCGACGGCGATGGAAGTCCCTCCCACAATAATGGAGGCCTCCGGCGGAGGCCCGTTTCGAGGCCCGTGAAAGAGGAGGGCCTCGGACTTCTCCAAAGCCACCTCGAGCCCAAGGGCACGGATCCTCCCAACGACCTGGGCCACACCTGCCGTGGCGAGATGGCATGCCTCTCTGTAGGTGCTGCCGCGGGCCAGCACGAGGGTATCGTCAGCGTAACAAATAACACCGACCCCCCGCAAGGTGGCACCGCGCAGCACCCAGTCGTAGCCGATGTTCCACAAGGGCGGGCCGAGGACCGACCCCTGTGGAACACCGCACGACATTTGCCTTCTCCCTTCGCCGGCCCTCGTCGGGTAAACGACGGCCCTGCCGGCGAAGTAGTCGGCGACGACCCGCTGGAGGTACTGCGGCACCCCATGGTACCGCAGCGCCGCCCTTATCGTTTCCCAGGGTAGCGTGTTGAATGCATTGCGGATGTCTAATGACACCGCAAGCAACACGCCACCCCGGGAGACCGCCTCCTCGGCGAGGTCCCTCACCCGCGCAACGGCATCCAGGGTCGACCGACCCCGGCGGAAACCGAACTGCGCGTCGTCCAGATCCGGATCCATGCACTCGGCCAGGCGAGCAGCGAGCACACGCTCGAAGAGTTTGCTCACCTCGTCGAGTAGCACGATCGGACGGTAGGACGACGGCAGTCCGGCCGGGCGCCCTGCCTTGGGCAGCAGCACGAGTTTGCCCGTCTTCCATTGCTGCGGGAAACGACCCTGCGCCAAACACGCGGTGAAGAGGGACCTCACCCTTTCCTCAATCTCCTCCAGCGCGACCGCCAGGGCCGTCCCCGGAACGCCGTCCGGGCCCGGGGCGGTCCTCTTCCTCTTTAGTCTGAGGACGGCCGCCCCGAATTCGGCCTCCGATACCGGCGGTGCGGGGATATCGTCCCCTGCCGGTCGCGGGTCGTGTCGGGCCATCGCCGGAGGCACCCACTCGTCTCGCCGTGGGAACAGGGTGCCCACCACCTCATCGAGGAACGCCACCTCCACGCTAGCCGTGACGGGAGGTGCCCAGGGCCGCAGCTTTTTGCGTACCGTTTTATATGGCCTACCCCAGGGGTCACCGTCGAGGGTCCGCAGCCAGTCCTCCCACGCCGCCTCCTTGGCCCGCGCGATTGCCACTTGGAATGACTCGCGCAGAGCCCTGTAAGCGGCGTAGGAGGCGGCCTCCTCCTGGGCGTCTCGGGTCCGCCTACGCCTGCACCGAGTGTATTGGCGGCGAGCCCTTCCGCACTCGATTCGCATACGGCGAAGCTCGTCGCTCCACCAGTACACCCGATGCCGAGGAGGGAGGGGTCTCGCCCTGGGCATCGCCGCGTCGCAGATGCGACCCAGCGAGGCTCCGAGGCGCCCCGCCTCCTCGTCCACGTCCTGCCCAGCGTCGGGCCCGGACATCCAGTCCTCGACGATGGCGGCCTCTCGGGCAACCTCCCTGTCCAGCCGCCCCAGCACCCACCGCGGACCGCCCCCAACAACGGGGAACCGGGCCGAGCCTTGCGGGCCGGCGGGGAGCGCGGAAACGTCGAACCGGATATACCGATGGTCCGACAGTGTCTCCACGCCCACCACCACCCTCCAATCCCGGACACGGCGCGCCAGGGCGGTCGATGCCAACGTGATGTCAACTATAGACCCGCCCTGTTGCCGCACGCACGTGTCCTCTGACCCCGTGTTGAGGACGGCCAGGCCAATGGAGACCGCCCACTCCTCCAGACACTCACCCCGCGCATCCGTCACCGGGGATCCCCACGCCACACATTTGGCGTTGAAATCCCCAGCGACTAGCACGGGGCTAGGGGCGACCTGCCCAACCAGAGCCCCCACCTCCCCGAGCATTTGCTCAAAGTCAGCGAGACTCCGGCTGGGCGGATAGTACACCCCTATAACTGCAACGCCGCCCACGGCTGCCAGGACGTAGCCCCTACCCCTAGACACATTGTCAATGGGCGGAGCGCCAACGGCAGCCGGGGCGGCGATGGCCACCAAACCCTCGCGGTCCCCGACCCAGTCATCCCGTTCGGGGACGAAGTAGGGCTCGGCGACCACGGCCACTTTGATTCCCCACTCTGCCAGGGTCTGGGACAATAGATCCTGGGCCCGGGCAGAGTGGTTAATATTAGCCTGCAGTATGGGGAGTCCAGACATTTATGAGGCGGTCTCCACTGGCTCCTCCGTTGCTGGGCTAAGGGTAGGCTCTTTACTCTTACCCTTAGTTTTTCCCTTCTTTTTCCCGGCTTTGGCCTGTTTGCCGCCCAGGCAGCCCACTCCACCGAGAGGGTGCCCCGCCGGTTTGCCCGCTGCTGCGCAGGTGGCGCAGTTGGGATCGGCCCGGCACTCGCGCGCCCGGTGGCCCGGCTTTCCGCAGCGGAAACAAAGACCGCTGCGGTCCACCTCTGACGCACACTTGCTGGCGACGTGGCCCAGATTGAGGCACTTGAAGCACCTCAGGGGCCTCGCCGCCAGCAGGGCAACTCTGGCCGTAATCCAGCCCACGCGGAGGCGGCCGGCGCTGACCACGGCCTTGGCGGCGGCCACCGGGCAGCCGAGCCACATCGCGGCCCGGTCGCTAATCACGCCGGGCTTTACATCGTCGGCGTGGCACCCCCCTTGCTCAGCGAAAGCCGCAACCACCTCTGCGGCGGTGACGGAGTCGTCGAGCCCCGACACTATCACATCCACTCTCTTTGTGGGCCGGGAGACCCTGACCACTTCTGCGCTGAGGACCTCTCTGAGCGCTGCAGCCAGAGAGTCGGCCTTCTCCGCGCCCCCATCCCCGAAGATCTCGAGGATGCGGGCGCCAGTGACCGTCGTCCTACAGCGCATTTCCTCGATACCGAGGCTCGCCTTGTCGATGCGAGTCCGGGCCTCCCGTAGAACAGTGGCGTAGCTGGCGCCACGCTCCGCTGCGCCCGGCAGCAGTGTGAGGGTAACTGCTGCCGTTTTCGGCTCACGCAACTTGGTCACCTTGGTCACCGCCGCCGCCTTTTTGCCTTGGGTGCTTTGGGTGCCTGTCTTCTTCCCTGAGCCTTTGGCACCCCGAGCAGCGACCACGTTCCATTGCTCCGTCAATGGGGGCGGAGGGGGGGCGTCCCGCACAGGGCTATCGTCCCTCACAGGGGCCGGGGCCGTCTTTTTGCCCTTGCCTCTGCCCTTGCCCTTGCCCTTGCCCTTACTCACTTGGGGCTGAGCTGCGGGCGCAGACAGAGGCGCCGGGGGTGTTGGGGCTCTCTCCGTGGCTCCGGCCTCGGGTGACTTAGGCCCAGGCGCGGCAGGTTGCGACTGCGTTACTGCCGCTGCCGTAGCCTCGTCGCTCTTTGCCTTCCTCTTATCAGCCGCCAGCGGCGGCCGGGATCCCGGATCCGGTAGGAGGCGACACTCGAGCCCTTCGAGTCGTGCATTCAGCATGTTGCTGAACTGCACGACGCTGGCCCGAGCTATCTCCTCCATCAGCGCTCGGATCGAGTCGGGCACTGCCGCCGCCGGTCGGCTGTTGGCTTCCGCCAACTCAGCTGCAAGCCGCTGGTTCTCGGCCTCCAGCAGCGCCACCTCCTCGGAGACTGTGCGGGCCCTTATGCCCACAGCGGCCTCTTTTATTATGGCGGCCGCATCCTTCAGGGTCTTTTGGCTCGTCCCTTTCAGGTTTTTCGACTTTGTCGCCACCGCCTCCACGACCCTCGCAGCTTCCACCACCAGGTGGTTCAGCGCCGCCAGAGACTGCGCCGTATCCTCACCCGGTGTTGGCGGGTTAAGGCCGCTGCGGCAGGCGTGCCGTGACTCCCTCAGGGTCTTGGCCAAGCCCTCGACATATTCTTCGACATCTAGCCGGAGCTCCTCCTGTTTGGCCGCATTGAGGCGTTCCCGAGCTGCGGCTAGGCCCACGTACTGGCCCGTGGTGGGCGGTCGGCCTCGCCCGCGTTTTGACTTGTGCGCCACCCCTTTGGGCGGCGACATCACGTCCTCTGCCTCCTCTTGCCCAGCCGGCCTTTTTCTCCAGCGGCGAGTCTCCTCCTTCTCACTTCCGGACTCGACCGTCATCAGGCTGTCCTGACTGGCGTCCGAGTCTCCAGAGGACTCCGAGAGAGAGAGACGCACGACGTTGACGCGAAGCTCTCTCTGAGCTACTGTCGCCAGCACCTTCTCACTCTCATTTTCGACTTTTTTATTCTCCTCCTCCTTTCCTTCCTCCTGTGTTTTGTTTTTTGTTTCAATATTTTGCATTTTTGTTCCCACGATTATGAGACGAACTAGGGAAGCACTGTCGGGTGACGCTCATTCCGTGCCAGTGCAGCTAGATACTGTAGAGGTCGCCAGGTATCTACAGGTTTTTACGACTTCGCTGTCGGATTTTAAAGAGTTTTCCTTCTCGCGGGCCGGCCAATTAAGGCAAGCCCTCCGGTCCACGGCACGTCCCGTACCCCATACCACCAACGATGGGGGTCTTTGGGAGTATGCCGTGGGCTCCGGGATTCGAGGGGAGCTGGTGTGAACTCCCCTTTTGGAGGCTACCTGTTTTCAGGCAACCCCCAACTCCCTCTCCACATCCGCCTAGCCTACCTACCCAACCTAACTAAACTACCTACCCAAACAAACCTACCCAACCTAACTTTCCCCACCCACCCAGTCCCCAATGTCGCATCTGGTGTGTCCTCTGCTAATCAGAGGAACACCCAGAGCGACATCCCCCCCCTGTCAGGTATTCGCCACCGCCAACAAGAACCCACGAATGGGAAGTTATTGACGGTGCCCGGGGTGCACCAGCCCAGCGGGTTGCTCTTCCCCCCGGACGTATCCGAAAGAGAACAGCAACCAACTAGGCCAACGTGGAGGTTACCTGACCCGCACCCCAACCTAACCTAACCTAACCTAACCTAACCTAACCTAACCTAACCTAACCTAACCTAACCTAACCTAACCTAACCTAACCTAACCTAACCTAACCTTTTTTTTTTTTTTTTTTTGATCACCCAGGTAAAATTCCTCACGAATACGCAGTGGGCCGGGGGAACCACTGCGTTATGTGGGGTTTGCACCCACTAAAAACCTGGAGCATTCCTTCATTCGCCTACGGGGCTGCGGGACCCACAAGGCTTGCAACCGCATGCCCCGCTGGCGTCGCTCCGCAACGGAGCCCTTCTTTTCGGGACGGGGCAGAGTCCCAGAGTGTTTAGGACCCTGCCCCGTCACATTCCACCTCCAACTGTTTCTCTCCTCCTAGCACCGAGGCGCCCAGGAATGCCAGGGCGTCTCGGCGTCTGGTGCGCGGGACCTTTGTGTGGACGGAGGATCCCCCGATCCTCCGCCCACGGTCCCTGGCCTTACGGCGGCATCTGGCCCGCGAAGGCCCGACGCCGCCTTCCACGTCTGCGGCGGCGCATCGGGGCCGAGTCGACGTCGTCTTCCCGGTCCCGCTCCGCCGCCTCCTTCTGCGACATCACCTCGTCGCTGAATGTCGCGACCGCCCGCCAAGACCTGTCGCTGTCGACCATCTCTCTGAGAAGGGCCGAGAGCGACAGGTCATTTCCGACTGTCGCGGACAGGGCGGCGCGAGGGACCTCCCAAGCTGGGCACTCCTCACGCGTATGCTGCGCCGTGTCCGCGACTCCCGCCACACAGTGGTGGCACACGTCCGAGGGCTCCCTTCCTGCCACCCGGTGCAGGTACCTTCCAAAGCAACCGTGCCCGGTGATCATTTGCGTCAGGTGGAAGGAGAGAGCCCCGTGCCGCCGCTCGAGCCACTCGCGGAGAATGGGCCGAACGGCGGCCGCCACATCTCGACTCACAACCGAATCCTCAAGGCGCAACGCCCACCTCCGCAGGAGAGTGTCACGCGCCTCCTCCCTCCAGCGACGAATCTCCCGCGGATGGGGACGATCACCACTCGCAATCGCCTCCTTCGTTCGCCAGTACGCCGCGGCGAGCACCTCGGCGTCGAGGTCCCACGGCGGCGTACCGGCGAGCACACACGCGCCGACGCAAGACACGGTGCGGTACGCCCGGGCCACCCTGAGCGCCATGGCGCGCTGCGGTCTGCGCAGCACCGCCAGGTTCAGATTCGTCATGGCGCATCCTGCCCATATCGGCGCCCCGTAGAGCGCCATGGAGCGCACCACACCGGTGTAGAGACGTCGGCAGGCTCCACTTGGCCCCCCAACGTTGGGGAGGATCCGCCCCAAGGCCCCGGCGGTGGCCAACAACTTTGGGGCCAACCGCCGGAAGTGCTCTTCGAACTTCCATCGGCCGTCGAGCACGAGCCCAAGGTACTTCATTGTAGTACCGACGGCGATGGAAGTTCCTCCGACAATAATCGAGGCTCCCGGCGGCGGCCCGTTTCGGGGCCCGTGAAAAAGTAGGGCCTCCGACTTTTCCAGGGCCACCTCGAGCCCCAGGGCGCGGATCCTCCCCACTACCTGTGCCACACCCGCAGTGGCGAGGCGGGCTGCCTCCCTGTAGGTGCTGCCGCGGGCCAGCACGAGGGTATCGTCGGCGTAACACAACACACCGATCCCCCGCAAGGTGGCCCCGCGCAGCACCCAGTCGTAACCGATGTTCCACAGGGGTGGTCCAAGGACAGACCCCTGTGGAACACCGCACGTCATTGCCCGCCTACCTTCGCCGGCCCTCGTCGGGAACACGACGGCTCTGCCGGCAAAGTACTCGGCGATGACCCGCTGGAGGTACTGCGGCACCCCATGGTACCGCAGCGCCGCCCTGACCGTGTCCCAGGGCAGCGTGTTGAACGCGTTGCGGATGTCCAATGACACCGCAAGCAACACGCCACCCCGGGAGACCTCCTCCTCGGCGAGATCCCTCACCCGCGCAACGGCATCCAGGGTCGACCGACCCCGGCGAAAACCGAACTGCGCGTCGTCCAGATCCGGATCCATGCACTCGGCCAGGCGAGCAGCGAGCACTCGCTCGAAAAGCTTGCTCACCTCGCCGAGCAGCACGATCGGACGGTAGGACGACGGCAGTCCGGCCGGGCGGCCGACTTTCGGCAGTAAAACAAGTTTGCCCGTCTTCCAGGGTCGGGGGAATCGACCCTGCGCCAAACAAGCGGTGAAGAGGGACCTCACCCTCTCTCCTATCTCCTCCAGCGCGACCGCCAGGGCCGTCCCCGGAACGCCGTCCGGGCCTGGGGCGGTCCTCTTCATTTTAAGCCTCGAGACGGCCGCCCCGAACTCCGCCTCCGATACCGGCGGTGCGGGGACGTCTTCCCGGGCAGGTCGCGCATCATTGGGTCGGGCCATCGCCGGAGGCACCCACTCGTCTCTCTGCGGGAAGAGGGCGTCCACCACCTCTCCCAGCAGACCCTCGTCCACGCTGGACGTGACTGGGGGGGCCCAGGGCCGCAGCTTTTTGCGGACCGCCTTGTACGGCCTGCCCCACGGGTCGCCGTCAAGGGTCCGCAGCCACTCCTCCCACGCCGCCTCCTTGGCCCGCGCGATTGCCACTTGGAACGACTCGCGCAGAGCCCTGTAAGCGGCGTAGGAGGCGGCCTCCTCCTGGGCGTCCCGGGTCCGCCTACGCCTGCACCGAGTGTATTGGCGGCGAGCCCTACCGCACTCGATTCGCATACGGCGAAGCTCGTCGCTCCACCAATACACCCGATGCCGAGGAGGGAGGGGTCTCGCCCGGGGCATCGCCGCGTCGCAGATGCGGCCCAGCGAGGCCCCTAGGCGCCCCGCCTCCTCGTCCACGTCCTGGCTTATGTCGGACCCGGACACCCAGTCCTCGATAACTGCGGCCTCTCTAGCGACCTCTTTGTCGAGCCGCCCCAGCACCCAGCGCGGACCGCCCCCCCCAACAGGGGGTCGGGTCGGGCCCCGCGGGCCGGTGGGGAGCGCGGAGACATCGAATCGGATGTAACGGTGGTCCGACAGTGTCTCCACGCCCACCACCACCCTCCAATCCCGGACACGGCGCGCCAGGGCGGTCGATGCCAGTGTAATGTCGACTATCGACCCGCCCTGTTGCCGCACGCACGTGTCCTCCGACCCCGTGTTGAGGACGGCCAGGCCCATGGCGACCGCCCACTCCTCCAGGCACTCACCCCGCGCATCCGTCACCGGGGATCCCCACGCCGCAGATTTGGCGTTGAAATCCCCGGCGACTAGCACGGGGCTAGGGGCGGACTGCCCAACCAAAGACCCCACCTCGACGAGCATCTGCTCAAAGTCGGCGAGGCCCCGGTTGGGAGAACAGTACACCCCTATTACTATGACGTCGCCCACGGCTGCCAGTACGTGCCCCCCACCCCTCGACACACGTTCGATGGGCGGGGCGCCAGCGGCAGCCGGGGCGGCGATGGCCACCAAGCCGTCCCGGTCCCCGACCCAGTCATCCCGGGCGGGGACAAAGTAGGGCTCGGCGACCACCGCTATTTGTATTCCCCACTCTGCCAGGCTCTGGGACAATAGATCCTGGGCCCTGGCAGAGTGGTTAATATTTGCCTGCAATATTGCTAACCTAGACATTTATGGGGCGGTTTCCATGGGCCCCTCCTCTATAGTTGCCGGGATAGGGGCGGACTCGCCGCTGCCCCCCTCAGCACTGGTCGCTTTCCTTTTTGTGGTTTTTGGGGCTTTGCCCACGCAGCCCACTCCGCCGAGAGGGTGCCCCGCCGGCTTGCCCGCTGCCGCACAGGTGGCGCAGTTGGGCTCGGCCCGGCACTCTCGCGCCCGGTGGCCCGGCTTTCCGCAGCGAAAGCAGAGGCCACTGCGGTCCACCTCCGAAACACACCTGCTGGCGACGTGGCCCAGGTTGAGGCACCTGAAGCACCGAAGGGGCCTCGCCTCCAGCAGGGTGACCCTGGCCGTTATCCATCCAACTTTAAGCCTTTTTGCGCCGACCACCGTCTTGGCGGCGGCCACCGGGCAGCCGAGCCACATCGTTGCACGTTCGCCGATCACCCCGGGTCTTATGTCATCGGCGTGGCACCCTCCCTGTGCTGCAAAAGCCGCCACCACCTCTGCGGCGGTGACGGAATCGTCCAAGCCTGATACAAGGACGTCCACCCTTTTTGTGGGGCGGGAGACCCTGACCGCGTCTGCACTGAGGACCTCCCTTAGCTTTGTAGCCAGGGAGTCGGCCTTCTCAGCGCCCCCATCCCCGAAGATTTCCAGGATGCGGGCGCCGGTGACCGTGGTCCTACAGCGCATTTCGTCGATGCCCAGACTCGCCATATCGACGCGAGTCCGGGCCTCCCGCAAGACAGTGGCGTAGCTGGCGCCACGCTCCGCCGCGCCCGGCAGCAGTGTGAGGGTAACTGCTGCCGTTTTTGGCTCCCGTAACTTTGTCACCGCCGCTGCCTTTTGCGTGCTCTGGGTGCCCGTCTTCTTCCCGGAGCTTTTCGCACCCCGAGCAGCGACCACGCTCCACTGTTCCGTCAGAGGGGGCGGTGGGGGGGCGTCCTGAACCGGGCTAGGGTCCCTTACAGGGGCCGGCGCCGTCTTCTTCCCCTTTCCTTTGCCCTTGCCCTTTCCCTTAGTGGATTGGGGCTGAGCTGCGGGCGCAGACAGAGGCGCCGGGGGTGCTGTAACCTTCGCTAAGGCAGGGGCCTTTGCCCCCGCACCTGACTGCCGCGGCTGTGACACTGCCACTGCCACTGCCGCGGCCTCATCTTCCGCCACTTTTCTGTCAGCCGCCAGCGGCGGCCGCAACTTCGGGTCCGGCAGGAGGCGACTCTCGAGCCCCTCGAGTCGCGCATTCAGCATATTGCTGAACTGCACGACACTGGCCCGAGACATCGCCTCCACCATCTCACGGATCGCGTCTGAGTCCACCGCCGCTGCCGCCGGCCGGCTGTTGGCCTCCGCCAGCTGCTCCGACAGCCGCCTATTTTCGGCCACCAATTGCGTCATTTCTTCGGATACAGTTCGGGCCCTTATCCCCACCGCGGCCTCCTTAATGATAGAGGCCGCATCCTTCAATGTCTTTACACTGGTGCCTTTTAACTTCCTTGACGTGGTGGCCACCTTTTCAACGAGTTTTGCAGCCTCTAGCAGCAAAAGATTTAGTGCCGCTAGAGACTGCGCCGTGTCCTCCTCCTGTGTTGGCTGGCTGAGGCCGCTGAGGCAGGCGTGCCGGGATTCCCGCAACGTTTTGGCCATGCCCTCTATGCCCATTTCAGCTTCGAGCTGGAGCTCCTCCTCCTTGGCCTTCGTGAGGCGTTCTTTGGCCGCAGCAAGGCCCACATATTCGCCCGTGGTGGGCGGGCGGCCTCTCCCCCTCTTGGATTTGTGTGCCGCTCCTTTGGGTGGTGACATCGATATCTCTTCGTCTTCTTCGCCAGCTGGCCTTTTGAGCCAACGGCGGCGAGCCTCTTCGCTTTCGCTTAGCTGGCCAGCTTCCTCCTTTTCGCTTCCTGACGCGCATGTCAGCAAGCTGGTGTCCGAGTCTCCGGATGTGTCGGAGAGACGCACCACGGCGACTTGAAGATCTTCTTCCAAAGTCGCCGTCTCCTTCTTTTTTTCCGCCTTCTTTTTTTCAACTTTTTGTTTGGTTTGTTTTGTATCCATTTTTGTTCCCACGAGTAAGAGACGAATTAGGGAAGCACTGTCGGGTGACGCTCATTCCGTGCCAGTGCAGCTAGATACTGTAGAGGTCGCCAGGTATCTACAGGTTTTTACGACTTCGCTGTCGGATTTTAAAGAGTTTTCCTTCTCGCGGGCCGGCCAATTAAGGCAAGCCCTCCGGTCCACGACACATCCCGTACCCCATACCACCAACGATGGGGGTCTTTGGGAGTATGCCGTGGGCTCCGGGATTCAAGGGGAGCTGGTGTGAACTCCCCTTTTGGAGGCTACCTGTTTTCAGGCAACCCCCAACTCCACTCCACGTCCGCCTAGCCTACCTACCCAACCTAACTAAACTACCTACCCAAACAAACCTACCCAACCTAACTTATCCCCACCCACCCAGTCCCCAATGTCGCATCTGGTGTGTCCTCTGCTAATCAGAGGAACACCCAGAGCGACATCCCCCCCTTGTCAGGTATTCGCCACCGCCAACAAGAACCCACGAATGGGAAGTTATTGACGGTGCCCGGGGCGCACCAGCCCAGCGGGTTGCTCTTCCCCCCGGACGTATCCGAAAGGGACCAGCAACCAACTAGGCCAACGTGGAGGTTACCTGACCCGCACCCCAACCTAACCTAACCTAACCTTTTTTTTTTTTTTTTTTTTTTTTTTTTTTTTTTTTTTTGATCTCGCTGGGAAAAAATGCATTACGCATACCCGCCCATTGGGGGAATGGGCGGGCTATGTGGGACTCCCCGGGCAAGCCCGGTATACCCACTAAAATAACCCAGCGGCACTCCCGCATCGTCTGTGTGGAGGAGGGCTGGGAAACCGGCACAGCCTTTACGTCCAGCCCTCCGCCGACGACCGCCCGCCTTTATGGCAGGCCCTTCACGCCCCTCCCTTAGTGGAGGGGCCCGGGAACGACCGCGAGTGCTCGGCCGTTCCCGCCCGAGGGTGGTGACTGTGCAATGCAGACGAGAGGCGCCCCCGCGCCTGTCGTCCGCTAGTCACCACCAGGAGGTGGGAGGAGACGGTCGTACAACCGCCTTCTCCCACCCCTTCTCCGCCTGCGGAGCGGCGCAGCGAGAGGGTCATCCTCCCGCGCCCGCTCCGCCGCCTCCTTTTGCGACATGACATCCTCGCAAAAGGAGGCGACCGCCGCCCAGGCCTCCTCACTCCCCAGCATGGAGTTTACCACGCCGGGGAGTGAGAGGTCCTGCCCGACAACTCCTGTCAGGGCACGGCGCAACTCAGCCCAGGCTGGGCACACCTCGAGGGTGTGCTGCGCCGTGTCCTCCACCGCGCCGCAGTCGTGGCACGCCGGGGTTTCCTCCCTCCGGATCCGGTGCAGGTGCGTTCCGAAACATCCATGTCCGGACAACACCTGCACTAGACGGAACGAGAGGAAACCATGTCTGCGCTCGAGCCAGCCCCGCAGGACTGGACCGAGCGCATCCAGCGTCCGGCGGCCAAAGGTGGCGGAGGCGAGGTCCTCCGTCCAATGGAGGACGATGGCGTCCCTCGCCTCCCGCCGCACGGCCTGCCGCTCCTCCGCGACGGGGCGCTCGCCTAGCGCCTTTCGCCGAGCCGTCCACTCGTACACTCTGGCGAGCACCCATGCCTCCAACTCCCAGGGAGGGGTGCCCGCCAGAGCGCACGCCGCCGCAAAGCCTACGGACCGGTAGGCCCTCGCCACCCGCTGTGCAATGGCCCTTTGGGGCCTGCGGATGGCGGTCGCGTTCTCCCTCCTGTGGAGGGAGTCCGCCCAGATTGGGGCTCCATACAGGGCCATACTCTTGAGGATGCCGGCATAGAGTCGCCGGCATCGCTCTTTGGGCCCCCCCAGATTCGGGAGGAGCCACGATAGGGCATCGGCGGCCTTCAGCAGGCGCGTCGACAGCCCGCTAAAGTGCGGGCCGAAGCGCCACCTGCTGTCCAGCACTAGGCCCAGATACTTCATCTGGGCCTTCACCTCTATCCTGACGCCCTCCACGACTATGTGGGCGTCAGGTGGGTAGCGCTGCCGAGGCCCGTGGAAGAAAACGGCCTCGGTCTTGTGCAGCGCCACCCTCAATCCCAGCCGGCGGATCCTACCTGCCACTAAGGATCCGCCAGCTGAGGCCAGACAGGCCGCCGCCCTAAAGTCCCTCCCCCGGGCAACGAGCAGAGTGTCATCCGCGTAACAGATGACGCTCGTCCCCCGGAGGAGGGTGCCCCGCAGGAGCCAGTCGAAACCGATGTTCCACAGGGGGGGGCCTAGAACCGACCCCTGCGGAACACCGCACTCCGCGCCGTACCTCCTGATCCTGGCCGTCTTGTCTACCAGGAGGACCTCTCGGTCCTCCAGGTAGCTGGCCAGGATCGCCCTCAGATATTGGGGCACTCCGTGGAATCGGAGTGCCTCCAATATGGTCGAGTGGGGGACGGAGTTGAAGGCGTTTGCAATGTCGAACGACACCGCCAGCACTCCGTCCCCCGACTCGACCGCCTCCTGCACCTGGCCCTTCAGCAGGGCCAGGGCGTCGACCGTCGAACGCCCATTTCGAAAGCCGAACTGGGCGTCCGACAGGTCAGGTCCCACCCCCCGCAGGTGGCTGTTGAGCCGGTCGGCGACTATCCCCTCGAACATTTTACCGACCTCATCCAAAAGTACGATGGGCCGGTATGCCGAGGGGGAGTCCACCGGGCGTCCCTCTTTACGGAGGAGGCACAGCTGCCCCTCCCGCCACAGTTTCGGGAACCTCCCAGCCGCAAAGCACGCGCTGAAGAGGTCCCGAAACCTGTCCTGCATCTGAGAGGCAGCTATCGCCGCCACCCGTGCAGGGACGCCGTCCGGCCCGGGGGCCGTCTTCTTCGCGCGGAGGCGAAGTATCCCGTCGCGGATCTCGTCCTCCGTCACCGGCGGGATCTCCGCCTCCGGCGGAGCCGCTTCCTGCGGGGGGTCCATTGCTGGTGGGGTGAAGTCGGTCCTGCGCGGAAACAGGGCCCGAACCACCCCATCCAGCAATGCCGGCTCGAGGGTCTCCGACAGGGGGGGACCGTAGGGCCGCAGCTGGCTCCGCGCCAGCTTGTACGGTCTCCCGTACGGATCCCTGTCGAGACCCTCCAACATCTCGGCCCGAGCCGAGTCTTTGGCGGCGCACATTGCCGTCTTGAGGACCGCCTTTGCCTCTAGGTAAGAGGCGTAGAGGCGGTCCTCCCCGGCCTGAGAGCGGCTCGTGCGCCGCCGGCTCCGCGTGTAGGCCCTCCTGGCCTCCACGCAGGCCGCCCGGAGTCCCGCTATCTCCTCCGTCCACCAGTAGACGGCGCGACGGGGAGGCGGCCGGCGAGACCGAGGCATGCTCGAGTTGCACACCTCGGTCAGGGACCCTCGGAGCTGGACCGCCGCGGCGTCAACGTCCGGGGCTGCCTGCACAGGGGGCGAGAGCCAGTCCTGGAGGAACGCCGCCTCCTGGGCTGCCTCTCGATCCAGGCGGGTGAGAGCCCACCGCGGGAAGGGAGATTGGCCCGAGCGGGCCGTTCCCCCCCGCGGGCCCTGGGTGGAGATGTCGAACCGCACGTAACGGTGGTCCGACATGGTCTCCACCATCTCCACCCGCCAGTTCACGACGCGGGCGGCTAGCACGGGGGTGGCGAACGATACGTCCACCACTGATCCTCCCCGCTGCCGCACACACGTGTGAACATCCCCCCTGTTCAGGAGGGACACACCGCACGAAGCCGCCCAAAATTCGGCGGCGCGTCCCCGGACGTTGCACGAGGCTGCCGGGTTGCCCCAAGCCGCTGACTTGGCGTTCAGGTCGCCCAACACGGCGACCTGGCGTGGCGCCGCCCTTCCGACGACTGCCGTTAGGACTTCGAGAAAATCCTCGAAGTCCCTTAGAGGGCGGTTTGGGGAGAAATAGACCCCGACCAGGGCTATTTCTCCCCACGCGGCGGCCACGTATCCCGGTCCCCTCTCTAAAAGCGAGAGGGGAGGGGAGTCCGTGGCAGGCCGCGACACCAATGCCACCGAGCCGTCCCGATCGCCCAGCCAACGGCCAGGTATCGAGTACGGCTCGGCGACCACCGCCAGGTCCACCAACCACTCGGCCATGGTCTGCATAAGCAGGTCCTGGGCCGCTCGGCAGTGGTTGGCGTTCGCCTGGAGGATGCGATGTTCGACTCTAGGCATTTAGTCGGACATCGCACCCCCGTCCTCAGCCAGGCCAGCGGCTGCCGTAGTCCCAGTCTCTGGAACGGCGGCGGCGGTAGCGGCAGGCCGGATCAATGCCTGCTTAGCTCTGCCCCTCTTAGGGGGAGGACTGCAATTCCTCCCCTTTGTGACGTGGCCTGCCGGGCGGCCACTGGCGGCACACACCGCACAGTGCGGCGTGGCGGCCTTGCAGGAGGCGGCTTTATGGCCCTCCTTGCCGCAGCGGTAGCATGTGTCCGTCCTGTCGACGCTGGACGGACACAGAGCCCGGGTGTGACCGATGCCGAAGCACCGATAACAACGCAGAGGCTGGGCCTCAAGTGCCCGGACCACACCCGAGCTGAAGCCCACGGCCAGCCGTCCCTTGGCGAGGACGGCTTTGGCAGCGGCGACTGGGCACTCCAGGCGGATGCTGCCCATGCCGCCGCGGCCGGGCCTGATGCCCCGGCCTTGCACCGCTGCGACGCTACAGCCCCCCATGGCCGCGACCGCCGCCACCACCTCCTCTTTGGTGACCGTGTCGTCTAGACCGGTCACCTCCAAGGCCGCCGACTTTACGGGCCTAGCCACCTTGGCCACGTCCGCGATGACCTCTCTCAACTTTGTTGCAAAGAGGTCTGCATTTGCAACGCCCTCCGCACCCGGGAACTCAAAGATGCGAGCCCCGGCTTGCGTCCTGCGGCATGAGACTTTGCCGATCCCTAACGTAGTGGGATCGGCGTTGGTACGCGCCCGCGACATCACGGACGCGTAAGTCTCGCCCCGCTCCGCAGCCTCCGCGGTGAGAGTCACCACGACGGCTGCGGTTTTCGGAGGAACGAGCCTCTTCTTGGTTCCGGCCGGAGGGGAGTTTTTCCCCTTACCGTTCGCCCCCCCCTTGCCAGACGATTGAGACTGGCTGGTAGGGATGGTGGCGGGGACGGCAGGGACGGGGACGGCAGGGACGGCCGCTGCCGCTTTTGTGGCCTTCCCCTTTCCCTTCCCTTTGCCTTTTGCGACAACCTTAGTCCAGCCCTGCTGGTTTGTCGGGGTGGTGGATGGCAGGAGAGCGTCCTCTGCGGATGCCTCACCCTGCTCGCGCGCCTCACTCCGCCTGCTGTCCGCCGCAAGCGGTGGTCGGTGGCTCACCTCCGGCAAGAGCCGGTCCTCAATCCCCGCGAGGCAGGCTCTCACGAAGGCCCTTTCCTCCCTCACGACCCCGCGGATTATATCCTCGAGGCCCTGATGGAGGGCGGGGCCCTCTGCCGCAGGGATAGGCTCAGCCTGGGTTGGCCGGGCCGTGGCATCAGCCAGCTTCCGGTGCAGCTGGCTTACCTCCGACTGCAGGCGATCAATTTTCGCCTGCATCTGCCGCGTCTCGTCGGTGGCCTGGCGCTGCACCAGCTCACCGATGATGCCGAGCATGCTCGCGGCCCGACACTTGAGGGACTTTTGGAATGTCCCCTTTAGGTGAGAGGACTTGCAGGCGACCACCGCGATCCCCTCCTCATCCTCCTGAGCCATCCGCTCGAGCTCAGCCAAAGAATGGTCGGCGTATACGACGCGGGACGCACCGTATCCGGACTTGGCCCGGGCGACGCGCGTCCGCTGCTCCCTAGCAGCAACCTCCTCCTCCAGGTCTTGCTGGAGCTGCTCCTTCCGTGCCAAGTCCAACTGACGTTGGGCGTCCGCAAGACCCACATCGTGGGTGCCCGCCGACTTTTTGGCCTTGGCCTTCTTTTTCGGCTCTTTCGCCGAACCCGAGGCCGAGGCCGAAGAGCCATCGGACCCTGCCTTCAGGAAGGCCCGCTTTCTGGATCGAGTTTCGACCTCCATTGCACTGGCGTCCGACTCGAAGACAATGGACTCATTGTCCGAGTCCGCCGTATCGAAGAAGCTAGCCGCAGACGGCGCGCGGCTAGCTTCAGACGCTGAAGCGTCGGGGTGGCCCTGAGAAGGGCCTTTGGGTTGGCCCTGAGAAGGGCCTTTTTTAACGAAATGCCCGAGGGCATCACGCGCAGGCTTTACCATTATTAAAATGATAAAAACAATAAAACAATAAAATTCAACGCAAGATCGCAGTTACCGCAAGTGATAAAATGATAGCTCCGATCGCACAGCGCACTTTAGCCGCACCCAGTCTGCCACTCCGTTACGGTGGTCAGAACTGGGGCGTTGCCCGGGGGAAACGAACGAGGACGTATGCACTGTGGGGGATCCCCCAACCTAACCTAACCTTTTTTTTTTTTTTTTTTTTGATCACGCTGGGAAAAAATGCATTACGCATACCCACCCATTGGGGGAATGGGGGGCTATGTGGGACTCCCCGGGCAAGCCCGGTATACCCACTAAAATAACCCAGCGGCACTCCCGCATCGTCTGTGTGGAGGAGGGCTGGGAAACCGGCACAGCCTTTACGTCCAGCCCTCCGCCGACGACCGCCCGCCTTTATGGCAGGCCCTTCACGCCCCTCCCTTAGCGGAGGGGCCCGGGAACGACCGCGAGTGCTCGGCCGTTCCCGCCCGAGGGTGGTGACTGTGCAATGCAGACGAGAGGCGCCCCCGCGCCTGTCGTCCGCTAGTCACCACCAGGAGGAGGTGGGAGGAGACGGTCGTACAACCGCCTTCTCCCACCCCTTCTCCGCCTGCGGAGCGGCGCAGCGAGAGGGTCGTCCTCCCGCGCCCGCTCCGCCGCCTCCTTTTGCGACATGACATCCTCGCAAAAGGAGGCGACCGCCGCCCAGGCCTCCTCACTCCCCAGCATGGAGTTTACCACGCCGGGGAGTGAGAGGTCCTGCCCGACAACTCCTGTCAGGGCACGGCGCAGCTCAGCCCAGGCCGGGCACACCTCGAGGGTGTGCTGCGCCGTGTCCTCCACCGCGCCGCAGTCGTGGCACGCCGGGGTTTCCTCCCTCCGGATCCGGTGCAGGTGCGTTCCGAAACATCCATGTCCGGACAACACCTGCACTAGACGGAACGAGAGGAAACCGTGTCTGCGCTCGAGCCAGCCCCGCAGGACTGGACCGAGCGCATCCAGCGTCCGGCGGCCAAAGGTGGCGGAGGCGAGGTCCTCCGTCCAATGGAGGACGATGGCGTCCCTCGCCTCCCGCCGCACGGCCTGCCGCTCCTCCGCGACGGGGCGCTCACCTAGCGCCCTTCGCCGAGCCGTCCACTCGTACACTCTGGCGAGCACCCATGCCTCCAACTCCCAGGGAGGGGTGCCCGCCAGAGCGCACGCCGCCGCAAAGCCTACGGACCGGTAGGCCCTCGCCACCCGCTGTGCAATGGCCCTTTGGGGCCTGCGGATGGCGGTCGCGTTCTCCCTCCTGTGGAGGGAGTCCGCCCAGATTGGGGCTCCATACAGGGCCATACTCTTGAGGATGCCGGCATAGAGGCGCCGGCATCGCTCCTTGGGCCCCCCCAGATTCGGGAGGAGCCACGATAGGGCATCGGCGGCCTTCAGCAGGCGCGTCGACAGCCCGCTAAAGTGCGGGCCGAAGCGCCACCTGCTGTCCAGCACTAGGCCCAGATACTTCATCTGGGCCTTCACCTCTATCCTGACGCCCTCCACGACTATGTGGGCGTCAGGTGGGTAGCGCTGCCGAGGCCCGTGGAAGAAAACGGCCTCGGTCTTGTGCAGCGCCACCCTCAATCCCAGCCGGCGGATCCTACCTGCCACTAAGGATCCACCGGCCGAGGCCAGACAGGCCGCCGCCCTAAAGTCCCTCCCCCGGGCAACGAGCAGAGTGTCATCCGCGTAACAGATGACGCTCGTCCCCCGGAGGAGGGTGCCCCGCAGGAGCCAGTCGAAACCGATGTTCCACAGGGGGGGGCCTAGAACCGACCCCTGCGGAACACCGCACTCCGCGCCGTACCTCCTGATCCTGGCCGTCTTGTCTACCAGGAGGACCTCTCGGTCCTCCAGGTAGCTGGCCAGGATCGCCCTCAGATATTGGGGCACTCCGTGGAATCGGAGTGCCTCCAATATGGTCGAGTGGGGGACGGAGTTGAAGGCGTTTGCAATGTCGAACGACACCGCCAACACTCCGTCCCCCGACTCGACCGCCTCCTGCACCTGGCCCTTCAGCAGGGCCAAGGCGTCGACCGTCGAACGCCCATTTCGAAAGCCGAACTGGGCGTCCGACAGGTCGGGTCCCACCCCCCGCAGGTGGCTGTTCAGCCGGTCGGCGACTATCCCCTCGAACATTTTACCGACCTCATCCAAAAGTACGATGGGCCGGTATGCCGAGGGGGAGTCCACCGGGCGTCCCTCTTTACGGAGGAGGCACAGCTGCCCCTCCCGCCACAGTTTCGGGAACCTCCCAGCCGCAAAGCACGCGCTGAAGAGGTCCCGAAACCTGTCCTGCATCTGAGAGGCAGCTATCGCCGCCACCCGTGCAGGGACGCCGTCCGGCCCGGGGGCCGTCTTCTTCGCGCGGAGGCGAAGTATCCCGTCGCGGATCTCGTCCTCCGTCACCGGCGGGATCTCCGCCTCCGGCGGAGCCGCTTCCTGCGGGGGGTCCATTGCTGGTGGGGTGAAGTCGGTCCTGCGCGGAAACAGGGCCCGTACCACCCCATCCAGCAATGCCGGCTCGAGGGTCTCCGACAGGGGGGGACCGTAGGGCCGCAGCTGGCTCCGCGCCAGCTTGTACGGTCTCCCGTACGGATCCCTGTCGAGACCCTCCAACATCTCGGCCCGAGCCGAGTCTTTGGCGGCGCACATTGCCGTCTTGAGGACCGCCTTTGCCTCTAGGTAAGAGGCGTAGAGGCGGTCCTCCCCGGCCTGAGAGCGGCTCGTGCGCCGCCGGCTCCGCGTGTAGGCCCTCCTGGCCTCCACGCAGGCCGCCCGGAGTCCCGCTATCTCCTCCGTCCACCAGTAGACGGCGCGACGGGGAGGCGGCCGGCGAGACCGAGGCATGCTCGAGTTGCACACCTCGGTCAGGGACCATCGGAGCTGGACCGCCGCGGCGTCAACGTCCGGGGCCGCCCGCACAGGGGGCGAGAGCCAGTCCTGGAGGAACGCCGCCTCCTGGGCTGCCTCTCGGTCCAGGCGGGTGAGAGCCCACCGCGGGAAGGGAGATTGGCCCGAGCGGGCCGTTTCCCCCCGCGGGCCCTGGGTGGAGATGTCGAACCGCACGTAGCGGTGGTCCGACATGGTCTCCACCATCTCCACCCGCCAGTTCACGACGCGGGCGGCTAGCACGGGGGTGGCGAACGATACGTCCACCACTGATCCTCCCCGTTGCCGCACACACGTGTGAACATCCCCCCTGTTCAGGAGGGACACACCGCACGAAGCCGCCCAAAATTCGGCGGCGCGTCCCCGGACGTTGCACGAGGCTGCCGGGTTGCCCCAAGCCGCTGACTTGGCGTTCAGGTCGCCCAACACGGCGACCTGGCGTGGCGCCGCCCTCCCGACGACTGCCGTTAGGACTTCGAGAAAATCCTCGAAGTCCCTAAGAGGGCGGTTTGGGGAGAAATAGACCCCGACCAGGGCTATTTCTCCCCACGCGGCGGCCACGTATCCCGGTCCCCTCTCTAAAAGCGAGAGGGGAGGGGAGTCCGTGGCAGGCCGCGACACCAATGCCACCGAGCCGTCCCGATCGCCCAGCCAACGGCCAGGTATCGAGTACGGCTCGGCGACCACCGCCAGGTCCACCAACCACTCGGCCATGGTCTGCATAAGCAGGTCCTGGGCCGCTCGGCAGTGGTTGGTGTTCGCCTGGAGGATGCGATGTTCGACTCTGGACATTATTTAGTCGGACATCGCACCCCCCACCTCAGCCAGGCCAGCGGCTGCCGTAGTCCCAGACTCTGGGACGGCGGCGGTGGCAGCGGCAGGCCGGATCGTTGCCTGCTTTGCTTTGCCCCTCTTGGGGGGAGGACTACAGTTCCTCCCCTTTGTGACGTGGCCTGCCGGGCGGCCACTGGCGGCACACACCGCACAGTGCGGCGTGGCGGCCTTGCAGGAGGCGGCTTTATGGCCCTCCTTGCCGCAGCGGTAGCAAGTGTCCGTCCTGTCGACGCTGGACGGACACAGAGCCCGGGTGTGTCCGATGCCGAAGCACCGATAACAACGCAGAGGCTGGGCCTCAAGTGCCCGGACTACACCCGAGCTGAAGCCCACGGCCAGCCGTCCCTTGGCGAGGACGGCTTTGGCAGCGGCGACTGGGCACTCCAGGCGGATGCTGCCCATGCCGCCGCGGCCGGGCCTGATGCCCCGGCCTTGCACCGCTGCGACGCTGCAGCCCCCTATGGCCGCGACCGCCGCCACCACCTCCTCTTTGGTGACCGTATCGTCAAGATCGGTCACCTCCAAGGCCGCCGACTTTACTGGCCTCGCCACCTTGGCCACGTCCGCAATGACCTCTTTGAGTTTGGCCGCAAAGAGGTCCGCGTTTTTGCCACCCTCCGCCCCTGGGAACTCAAAAATCCGAGCCCCAGCCTGCGTCCGGCGACAAGACACCTTGCCGATCCCCAATTGGGCGGGATCGGCATTGGCACGCGCCCGTAACAATACGGACGCGTACGTCTCTCCCAGTTCCGCAGCCTCCGCGGTGAGCGTCACCACGACGGCTGCGGTCTTGGGAGGAACGAGCCTCTTCTTGGCGCCGGCTTGGGGGGAGCTTTTCCCCTTACCCTTCGCCCCGCCCTTGCCAGTCGATTGCGACTGGCTGGGAGGGGCGGTGGCGGCGGTGGCGGGGACGGCAGGGACGGGGGTGACAGGGACGGCCGTTGCCGCTTTTGTGGCCTTCCCCTTCCCCTTCCCCTTGCCTTTTCCTTTTGCGACCGTCGTCCAGCCCTGCTGGTTGGTCGGGGTGGTGGATGGCAGAAGAGCGTCCTCTGCGGATGCCTCTCTCTGCTCGGGCGCCTCACCCTGCCTGCTGTCCGCCGCAAGCGGTGGTCGGTGGCTCACTTCCGGCAAGAGCCGGTCCTCGATCCCCGCGAGGCAGGCTCTCACGAAGGCCCTTTCCTCCCTCACGACCCCGCGGATGATATCCTCGAGGCCGTGATGGAGGGCGGGGCCCTCTGCCGCAGGGATTGGCTCAGCCTGGGTTGGCCGGGCCGTGACCTCAGCCAGCTTTCGATGCAGCTGGCTGACTTCGGACTGCAGGCGATCAATTGTCGCCTGCATCTGCCTGGTCTCGTCGGTGGCCTGGCGCTGCACCAGCTCACCGACGATCCCGAGCATGCTCGCGGCCCGACACTTCAGGGACTTTTGAAAAGTGCCCTTGAGGTGGGAGGACTTGGAGGCGACCACCGCGATCCCCTCCTCATCCTCCTGAGCCATCCTCTCGAGCTCGGCCAAAGAGTGGTCGGCGTAGACAACGCGAGACGCACCGTATCCGGACTTGGCCCGGGCGACGCGCGTCCGCTGCTCCCTGGCAGCAACCTCCTCCTCCAGGTCCTGCTGGAGTTGCTCCCGCCGAGCCAAGTCCAGCTGACATTGGGCGTCCGCAAGGCCCACGTCGTGGGTGATTGCCGCCGACTTTTTGGCCTTAGCCCGCTTTTTCGGCTCCTTCGCCGAACCGGAGGCTGAGGCCGAAGAGCCATCGGAGCCTGCCTTCAAGAAGGCCCGCTTGCGAGATCGGGTTTCGACCTCCATCGAACCGCTGGCGTCCGACTCGCACGCACTGGACTCATTCTCTGAGCCCGCCGTGTCAAAGAAGCTAGCCGCAGACGGCGCGCGGCTAGCCTCTGACGCTGAAGCGTCGGGGTGGCCCTGAGAAGGGCCTTTGGGTTGGCCCTGAGAAGGGCCTTGGGGTTGGCCCTGACAAGGGCCTTTGGGCTGGCCCTCAGAAGGGCCCTTGGGTTGGCCCTGAGAAGGGCCTTTGGGTTGGCCCTGAGAAGGGCCTTTTTTGCTGAAGTGCCCGAAGGCATCCCGCAATGGTTTCGGCATAATAAAATATTCAAGACAACGATCGCAAATTCCGCAAGAGAGATAAGATAGTCACGATCGCACAGCGCACTTTAGCCGCACCCAGTCTGCCACTCCGTTACGGTGGTCAGAGCTGGGGCGTTGCCCGGGGGAAACGAACGAGGACGTATGCGCTGTGGGGGATCCCCCAACCTAACCTAACCTAACCTAACCTAACCCAACCTAACCTAACCTAACCTAACCTAACCTAACCTTTTTTTTTTTTTTTTTTTTTTTTTTTTTTTTTTTTTTTTTTTTTTTTTTTTTTTTTGATCACCCAGGTAAAATTCCTCACGAATACGCAGTGGGCCGGGGGAACCACTGCGTTATGTGGGGTTTGCACCCACTAAAAACCTGGAGTATACCGACTTCTCGCCTACGGGGCTGCGGGACCCACATGGCTTGCAACCGCATGCCCCGCTGGCGTCGCTCCGCAACGGAGCCCTTCTCTTTGGGACGGGGCAGAGTCCCAGAGTGTCTGAGACCCTGCCCCGTCACATTCCACCTCCAATTCTCCTCCTATCGCCGAGGCGCCCCGGTATACCTGGGCGTCTCGGTGCGCGCGGGACCTTTGTGTGGACGGAGGATCCCCCGATCCTCCGCCCACGGTCCCAGACCTTAGTGCAGCATTCGGCCTGCAAAGGCTTGACGCCGCCTTCCGCGTCTGCGGCGGCGCATCGGGGCCGAGTCGACGTCGTCTTCCCGGTCCCGCTCCGCCGCCTCCTTCCGCGACATAATTTCGACACTGAATGTCGCGACCGCCTGCCATGATTCATCGCTGTCGACCATCTCTCTGAGCAGGGCCGACAGCGACAAGTCATTCCCGACAACCTAACCTAACCTAACCTTTTTTTTTTTTGATCACCCAGGTAAAATTCCTCACGAATACGCAGTGGGCCGGGGGAACCATTGCGTTATGTGGGGTTTGCACCCACTAAAAACCTGGAGTATACCGACTTCTCGCCTACGGGGCTGCGGGACCCACATGGCTTGCAACCGCATGCCCCGCTGGCGTCGCTCCGCTACGGAGCCCTTCTCTTTGGGACGGGGCAGAGTCCCAGAGTGTCTGAGACCCTGCCCCGTCACATTCCACCTCTAATTCTCCTCCTATCGCCGAGGCGCCCCGGTATACCTGGGCGTCTCGGTGCGCGCGGGACCTTTGTGTGGACGGAGGATCCCCCGATCCTCCGCCCACGGTCCCTGGCCTTATGGCGGCATCTGGCCTGCGAAAGCCCGACGCCGCCTACCACGTCTGCGGCGGCGCATCGGGGCCGAGTCGACGTCGTCTTCCCGGTCCCGCTCCGCCGCCTCCTTCTGCGACATCACCTCGTCGCTGAATGTCGCGACCGCCTGCCAAGACCTGTCGCTGTCGACCATCTCTCTGAGAAGGGCCGAGAGCGACAGGTCATTTCCGACTGTCGCGGACAGGGCGGCGCGAGGGACCTCCCAAGCTGGGCACTCCTCACGCGTATGCTGCGCCGTGTCCGCGACTCCCGCCACACAGTGGTGGCACACGTCCGAGGGCTCCCTTCCTGCCACCCGGTGCAGGTACCTTCCAAAGCAACCGTGCCCGGTGATCATTTGCGTCAGGTGGAAGGAGAGAGCCCCGTGCCGCCGCTCGAGCCACTCGCGGAGAATGGGCCGAACGGCGGCCGCCACATCTCGACTCACAACCGAATCCTCAAGGCGCAACGCCCACCTCCGCAGGAGAGTGTCACGCGCCTCCTCCCTCCAGCGACGAATCTCCCGCGGATGGGGACGATCACCACTCGCAATCGCCTCCTTCGTTCGCCAGTACGCCGCAGCGAGTACCTCGGCATCGAGGTCCCACGGCGGCGTACCGGCGAGCACACACGCGCCGACGCACGACACGGTGCGGTACGCCCGGGCCACCCTGAGCGCCATGGCGCGCTGCGGTCTGCGCAGCACTGCCAGGTTCAGATTTGTCATGGCACCTGCCCATATTGGCGCCCCGTAGAGCGCCATGGAGCGCACCACACCGGTGTAGAGACGTCGGCAGGCTCCACTTGGCCCCCCAACGTTGGGGAGGATCCGCCCCAAGGCCCCGGCGGTGGCCAACAACTTTGGGGCCAACCGCCGGAAGTGCTCTTCGAACTTCCATCGGCCGTCGAGCACGAGCCCAAGGTACTTCATTGTATTACCGACGGCGATGGAAGTTCCTCCGACAATAATCGAGGCTCCCGGCGGCGGCCCGTTTCGGGGCCCGTGAAAAAGAAGGGCCTCCGACTTTTCCAGGGCCACCTCGAGCCCCAGGGCGCGGATCCTCCCCACTACCTGTGCCACACCCGCAGTGGCGAGGCGGGCTGCCTCCCTGTAGGTGCTGCCGCGGGCCAGCACGAGGGTATCGTCGGCGTAACACAACACACCGATCCCCCGCAAGGTGGCCCCGCGCAGCACCCAGTCGTAACCGATGTTCCACAGGGGTGGTCCAAGGACAGACCCCTGTGGAACACCGCACGTCATTGCCCGCCTACCTTCGCCGGCCCTCGTCGGGAACACGACGGCTCTGCCGGCAAAGTACTCGGCGATGACCCGCTGGAGGTACTGCGGCACCCCATGGTACCGCAGCGCCGCCCTGACCGTGTCCCAGGGCAGCGTGTTGAACGCGTTGCGGATGTCCAATGACACCGCAAGCAACACGCCACCCCGGGAGACCTCCTCCTCGGCGAGATCCCTCACCCGCGCAACGGCATCCAGGGTCGACCGACCCCGGCGAAAACCGAACTGCGCGTCGTCCAGATCCGGATCCATGCACTCGGCCAGGCGAGCAGCGAGCACACGCTCAAAGAGCTTGCTCACCTCGCCGAGCAGCACAATCGGACGGTAGGACGACGGCAGTCCGGCCGGGCGGCCGACTTTCGGCAGTAAAACAAGTTTGCCCGTCTTCCAGGGTCGGGGGAATCGACCCTGCGCCAAACAAGCGGTGAAGAGGGACCTCACCCTCTCTCCTATCTCCTCCAGCGCGACCGCCAGGGCCGCCCCCGGAACGCCGTCCGGGCCTGGGGCAGTCCTCTTCATTTTCAACCTCAAGACGGCCGCCCCGAACTCCGCCTCCGATACCGGCGGTGCGGGGACGTCTTCCCGGGCAGGTCGCGCATCATTGGGTCGGGCCATCGCCGGAGGCACCCACTCGTCTCTCTGCGGGAAGAGGGCGTCCACCACCTCTCCCAGCAGACCCTCGTCCACGCTGGACGTGACTGGGGGGGCCCAGGGCCGCAGCTTTTTGCGGACCGCCTTGTACGGCCTGCCCCACGGGTCTCCGTCAAGGGTCCGCAGCCACTCCTCCCACGCCGCCTCCTTGGCCCGCGCGATTGCCACTTGGAACGACTCGCGCAGAGCCCTGTAAGCGGCGTAGGAGGCGGCCTCCTCCTGGGCGTCCCGGGTCCGCCTACGCCTGCACCGAGTGTATTGGCGGCGAGCCCTACCGCACTCGATTCGCATACGGCGAAGCTCGTCGCTCCACCAATACACCCGATGCCGAGGAGGGAGGGGTCTCGCCCTGGGCATCGCCGCGTCGCAGATGCGGCCCAGCGAGGCCCCTAGGCGCCCCGCCTCCTCGTCCACGTCTTGGCCAATGTCGGAACCGGACACCCAGTCCTCTATCACTGCGGCCTCTCTTGCGACCTCTTTGTCGAGCCGCCCCAGCACCCAGCGCGGACCGCCCCCCCCAACAGGGGGTCGGGCAGGGCCCCGCGGGCCGGTGGGGAGCGCGGAGACATCGAATCGGATGTAACGGTGGTCCGACAGTGTCTCCACGCCCACCACCACCCTCCAGTCCCGGACACGGCGCGCCAGGGCGGTCGATGCCAGTGTTATGTCGACTATCGACCCGCCCTGTTGCCGCACGCACGTGTCCTCCGACCCCGTGTTGAGGACGGCCAGGCCCATGGCGACCGCCCACTCCTCCAGGCACTCACCCCGCGCATCCGTCACCGAGGATCCCCACGCCGCAGATTTGGCGTTGAAATCCCCGGCGACTAGCACGGGGCTAGGGGCGGACTGCCCAACCAAAGATCCCACCTCGACGAGCATCTGCTCAAAGTCGGCGAGACCCCGGTTGGGAGAACAGTACACCCCTATTACTATGACGTCGCCCACGGCTGCCAGTACGTGCCCCCCACCCCTCGACACACGTTCGATGGGCGGGGCGCCAGCGGCAGCCGGGGCGGCGATGGCCACCAAGCCGTCCCGGTCCCCGACCCAGTCATCCCGGGCGGGGACAAAGTAGGGCTCGGCGACCACCGCTATTTGTATTCCCCACTCTGCCAAGCTCTGGGACAATAGATCCTGGGCCCTGGCAGAGTGGTTAATATTTGCCTGCATGATTGCTAAACTAGGCATTTATGGGGCGGTCTCCATGGGCCCCCCCTCTATAGTTGCCGGGATAGGGGCGGACTCGCCGCTGCCCTCAGCCTTGGTCGCTTTCTTTTTTGTGGTGTTTGGGGCTTTGCCCACGCAGCCCACGCCGCCGAGAGGGTGCCCCGCCGGCTTGCCCGCTGCCGCACAGGTGGCGCAGTTGGGCTCGGCCCGGCACTCTCGCGCCCGGTGGCCCGGCTTTCCGCAGCGAAAGCAGAGGCCGCTGCGGTCCACCTCCGAAACACACCTGCTGGCGACGTGGCCCAGGTTGAGGCACCTGAAGCACCGAAGGGGCCTCGCCTCCAGCAGGGTGACCCTGGCCGTTATCCATCCAACTTTAAGCCTTTTTGCGCCGACCACCGTCTTGGCGGCGGCCACCGGGCAGCCGAGCCACATCGTTGCACGTTCGCCGATCACCCCGGGTCTTATGTCGTCGGCGTGACACCCTCCCTGTGCTGCAAAAGCCGCCACCACCTCTGCGGCGGTGACGGAATCGTCCAAGCCTGATACAAGGACGTCCACCCTTTTTGTGGGGCGGGAGACCCTGACCGCGTCTGCACTGAGGACCTCCCTTAGCTTTGTAGCCAGGGAGTCGGCCTTCTCAGCGCCCCCATCCCCGAAGATTTCCAGGATGCGGGCGCCGGTGACCGTGGTCCTACAGCGCATTTCGTCGATGCCCAGACTCGCCATATCGACGCGAGTCCGGGCCTCCCGCAAGACAGTGGCGTAGCTGGCGCCACGCTCCGCCGCACCCGGCAGCAGTGTGAGGGTAACTGCTGCCGTTTTTGGTTCCCGTAACTTTGTCACCGCCGCTGCCTTTTGCGTGCTCTGGGTGCCCGTCTTCTTCCCGGAGCTTTTCGCACCCCGAGCAGCGACCACGCTCCACTGTTCCGTCAGAGGGGGCGGTGGGGGGGCGTCCTGCACCGGGCTAGGGTCCCTTACAGGGGCCGGCGCCGTCTTCTTCCCCTTTCCTTTGCCCTTGCCCTTGCCCTTAGTGGATTGGGGCTGAGCTAAGGGCGCAGACAGAGGCGCCGGGGGTGTTGTAACCTTCGCTAAGGCAGGGGCCTTTGCCCCCGCACCTGACTGCCGCGGCTGTGACACTGCCACGGCCACTGCCGCGGCCTCATATTCCGCCACTTGTCTGTCAGCCGCCAGCGGCGGCCGCAACTTGGGGTCCGGCAGGAGGCGACACTCGAGCCCCTCGAGTCGCGCATTCAGCATATTGCTGAACTGCACGACACTGGCCCGAGACATCGCCTCCACCATCTCACGGATAGCGTCTGAGTCCAACGCCGCTGCCGCCGGCCGGCTGTTGGCCTCCGCCAGCTGCTCCGAAAGCCGCCTATTTTCCGCCACCAATTGTGTCATTTCTTCGGATACAGTTCGGGCCCTTATCCCTACCGCGGCTTCCTTAATGATACAGGCCGCATCCTTCAGTGTCTTAATACTGGTTCCTTTTAGCTTCTTTGACGTCGTGGCCACCTTTTCAACGAGCTTTGCAGCCTCTAGCAGCAAAAGGTTTAGTGCCGCTAGAGACTGCGCCGTGTCCTCTTCCTGTGTTGGTTGGCTGAGGCCGCTGAGGCAGGCGTGCCGGGACTCCCGCAACGTTTTGGCCATGCCCTCTATGTCCATTTCAGCTTCGAGCTGGAGCTCCTCCTCCTTGGCTTTCGTGAGGCGTTCTTTGGCCGCAGCAAGGCCCACATATTCGCCCGTGGTGGGCGGGCGGCCTCTCCCCCTCTTCGATTTATGTGCCGCTCCTTTAGGTGGTGACATCGACTGCTCTTCGTCTTCTTCGCCAGCTGGCCTTTTGAGCCAACGGCGGCGAGCCTCTTCGGTTTCACTTAGCTGGCTAGCTTCCTCCTTTTCGCTTCCTGACGCGCATGTCAGCAAGCTGGTGTCCGAGTCTCCGGATGTGTCGGAGAGACGCACCACGGCGACTTGAAGATCTTCTTCCAAAGTCGCGGTCTCCTTCTTTTTTTCCACCTTCTTTTTTTCCTCTTTTGTTTGGTTTTTCAGTTTTGTTGCCATTTTTGTTCCCACGAGTATGAGACGAATTAGGGAAGCACTGTCGGGTGACGCTCATTCCGTGCCAGTGCAGCTAGATACTGTAGAGGTCGCCAGGTATCTACAGGTTTTTACGACTTCGCTGTCGGATTTTAAAGAGTTTTCCTTCTCGCGGGCCGGCCAATTAAGGCAAGCCCTCCGGTCCACGGCACATCCCGTACCCCATACCACCAACGATGGGGGTCTTTGGGAGTATGCCGTGGGCTCCGGGATTCGAGGGGAGCTGGTGTGAACTCCCCTTTTGGAGGCTACCTGTTTTCAGGCAACCCCCAACTCCTCTCAACGTCCGCCTAGCCTACCTACCCAACCTAACTAAACTACCTACCCAAACAAACCTACCCAACCTAACTTATCCCCACCCACCCAGTCCCCAATGTCGCATCTGGTGTGTCCTCTGCTAATCAGAGGAACACCCAGAGCGACATCCCCCCCCTGTCAGGTATTCGCCACCGCCAACAAGAACCCACGAATGGGAAGTTATTGACGGTGCCCGGGGCGCACCAGCCCAGCGGGTTGTTCTTCCCCCCGGACGTATCCGAAAGAGACCAGCAACCAACTAGGCCAACGTGGAGGTTACCTGACCCGCACCCCAACCTAACCTAACCTAACCTAACCTTTTTTTTTTTTTTTGTTTTCCCAGGAAAATTCCTTACGAATACGCAGTGGTCCGGGGGAACCACTGCGTTATGTGGGGTTTGCACCCACTAAAAACCTGGAGTGTTCCTTCGCTCGCCCACGGGGCTGCGGGACCCACAAGGCTAACGACCGCGTGCCCCGCTGGCGTCGCTCCGCATCGGAGCCCTTCTCTTTGGGACGGGGCAGAGTCCCAGAGTTTCTGAGACCCTGCCCCGTCACATTCCACCTCCATCTATCTCCTCCTAGCACCGAGGCGCCAAGGAACACCAGGGCGTCTCAGTGCGCGGGACCTTTGTGTGGACGGCGGACCCCCCGGTCTTCCGCCCACGGTCCCCGGCGTTACGGCGGCATCTGGCCCGCGTAGGCCCGACGCCGCCTACCGCGTCTGCGGCGGCGCATCGGGGCCGAGTCGACATCGTCTTCCCGGTCCCGCTCCGCCTCCTCTTTCCTCGACATCACATCGTCGCAGAATTTTGCGACCGCCTGCCAAGACCTGTCGCTGTCGACCATCTCCCTTAGGAGGGCCGGCAGCGACAGGTCGTTTCCGACTGTCGCGGACAAGGCGGCGCGAGGGACCGCCCAAGCTGGGCACTCCTCGCGCGTATGCTGAGCCGTGTCCGCGACTCCCGCCACACAGTGGTGGCACCCGTCCGAGGGCTCCCTCCTTGCCACCTGGTGCAGGTATCTGCCAAAGCAACCATGCCCGGTGACCATCTGCGTCAGGTGGAAGGAGAGAGCCCCGTGCCGCCGCTCGAGCCACTCGCGGAGAATGGGCCGAACGGCGGCCGCCACTTCTCGGCTCACGGCCGACTCCTCAAGGCGGTCCGCCCACCTCCGCAGGAGAGTGTCGCGCGCCTCATCCCTCCAGCGACGAATCTCCCGCGGATGGGGACGGCCGCCACCCGCAACCACCTCTTTTGTTCGCCAATACGCCGCGGCGAGCACCTCGGCGTCGAGGTCCCACGGCGGCGTACCGGCGAGCACACACGCGCCGACGCACGACACGGTGCGGTACGCCCGGGCCACCCTGAGCGCCATGGCGCGCTGCGGTCGTAGCAGCGCTGCCTGGTTCCGGCTACTCATGGCTCTTGCCCATATTGGCGCCCCATAGAGCGCCATGGAGCGCACCACACCGGTGTAGAGGCGTCGGCAAACCCCACCTGGCCCCCCAACGTTTGGGAGGATCCGCCCCAAGGCCCCAGCAGTGGCCAACAACTTTGGGGCCAACCGCCGGAAGTGTTCTTCGAACTTCCATCGGCCGTCGAGCACGAGCCCCAGGTACTTCATGGAAGTACCGACGGCGATGGAAGTCCCTCCCACAATAATGGAGGCCTCCGGCGGAGGCCCGTTCTTAGGCCCGTGAAAGAGGAGGGCCTCGGACTTCTCCAAAGCCACCTCGAGCCCAAGGGCACGGATCCTCCCCACGACCTGGGCCACACCCGCCGTGGCGAGAATGGATGCCTCCCTGTAGGTGCTGCCGCGGGCCAGCACGAGGGTATCGTCGGCGTAACAAATTACACCGACCCCCCGCAAGGTGGCACCGCGCAGCACCCAGTCGTAGCCGATGTTCCACAAGGGCGGGCCGAGGACCGACCCCTGTGGAACACCGCACGACATTTGCCTTCTCCCTTCGCCGGCCCTCGTCGGGTAAACGACGGCCCTGCCGGCGAAGTAGTCGGCGACGACCCGCTGGAGGTACTGCGGCACCCCATGGTACCGCAGCGCCGCCCTAATCGTTTCCCAGGGTAGCGTGTTGAATGCATTGCGGATGTCTAATGACACCGCAAGCAACACGCCACCCCGGGAGACCGCCTCCTCGGCGAGGTCCCTCACCCGCGCAACGGCATCCAGGGTCGACCGACCCCGGCGGAAACCGAACTGCGCGTCGTCCAGATCCGGATCCATGCACTCGGCCAGGCGAGCAGCGAGCACACGCTCGAAGAGTTTGCTCACCTCGTCGAGTAGCACGATCGGACGGTAGGACGACGGCAGTCCGGCCGGGCGCCCTGCCTTGGGCAGCAGCACGAGTTTGCCCGTCTTCCATTGCTGCGGGAAACGACCCTGCGCCAAACACGCGGTGAAGAGGGACCTCACCCTCTCCTCAATCTCCTCCAGCGCGACCGCCAGGGCCGTCCCCGGAACGCCGTCCGGGCCCGGGGCGGTCCTCTTCCTCTTTAGTCTGAGGACGGCCGCCCCGAATTCGGCCTCCGATACCGGCGGTGCGGGGATATCGTCTCCTGCCGGTCGCGGGTCGTGTCGGGCCATCGCCGGAGGCACCCATTCTTCCCGCCGCGGGAACAGAGTGCCCACCACCTCATCGAGGAACGCCACCTCCACGCTAGCCGTGACAGGAGGTGCCCAGGGCCGCAGCTTTTTGCGTACCGCTTTATAAGGCCTGCCCCAGGGGTCACCGTCGAGGGTCCGCAGCCAGTCCTCCCACGCCGCCTCCTTGGCCCGCGCGATTGCCACCTGGAATGATTCGCGCAGAGCCCTGTAAGCGGCGTAGGAGGCGGCCTCCTCCTGGGCGTCCCGGGTCCGCCTACGTCTGCACCGAGTGTACTGGCGGCGAGCCCTACCACAATCCACTCGCATGCGTCGCAGCTCGTCGCTCCACCAATACACCCGATGCCGAGGAGGGAGAGGTCTCGCCCTGGGCATCGCCGCGTCGCAGATGCGACCCAGCGAGGCCCCGAGGCGCCCCGCCTCCACGTCCACGTCCTGGCCAGCGTCGGGCCCGGACACCCAGTCCTCGACGATGGCGGCCTCTCGGGCAACCTCCCTGTCCAGCCGCCCCAGCACCCACCGTGGACCGCCCCCAACAACGGGGAATCGGGCCGAGCCTTGCGGGCCGGCGGGGAGCGCGGAGACGTCGAACCGGATATACCGATGGTCAGACAGTGTCTCCACGCCCACCACCACCCTCCAATCCCGGACACGGCGCGCCAGGGCGGTCGATGCCAACGTGATGTCGACTATAGACCCGCCCTGTTGCCGCACGCACGTGTCCTCTGACCCCGTGTTGAGGACGGCCAGGCCAATGGAGACCGCCCACTCCTCCAGACACTCACCCCGCGCATCCGTCACCGGGGATCCCCACGCCGTAGATTTGGCGTTGAAATCCCCAGCGACTAGCACGGGGCTAGGGGCGACCTGCCCAACCAGAGCCCCCACCTCCCCGAGCATTTGCTCAAAGTCGGCGAGACTCCGGCTGGGCGAAAAGTACACCCCTATAACTGCAACGCCGCCCACGTCTGCCAGGACGTAGCCCCTACCCCTCGACACGTTGTCAATGGGCGGGGCGCCAGCGGCAGCCGGGGCGGCGATGGCCACCAAACCCTCGCGGTCCCCGACCCAGTCGTCCCGTTCGGGGACGAAATAGGGCTCGGCGACCACGGCCACTTTGATTCCCCACTCTGCCAGGGTCTGGGACAATAGATCCTGGGCCCGGGCAGAGTGGTTAATGTTGGCCTGCAGTATGGGGAGTCCAGACATTTATGAGGCGGTCTCCACTGGCTCCTCCGTTGCTGGGCTAAGGGTAGGCTCCTTGATCCTACCCTTAGTCTTTCCCTTCTTGTTTAGGGCTTTGGCCTGTTTGCCGACGCCCTGGCAGCCCGCTCCACCGAGAGGGTGCCCCGCCGGTTTGCCCGCTGCCGCGCAGGTGGCGCAGTTGGGCTCGGCCCGGCACTCGCGCGCCCGGTGGCCCGGCTTTCCGCAGCGGAAACAAAGGCCGCTGCGGTCCACCTCTGACGCACACTTGCTGGCGACGTGGCCCAGATTGAGGCACTTGAAGCACCTCAGGGGCCTCGCCGCCAGCACGGCAACTCTGGCCGTGATCCAGCCCACGCGGAGGCGGCCGGCGCTGACCACGGCCTTGGCGGCGGCCACCGGGCAGCCGAGCCACATCGCGGCCCGGTCGCTTATCACGCCAGGCTTTACGTCGTCGGCGTGGCATCCCCCCTGCGCAGCGAAAGCCGCTACCACCTCTGCGGCGGTGACGGAGTCGTCCAGCCCCGACACCATCACGTCCACTCTTTTTGTGGGCCGGGAGACCCTGACCACCTCGGCGCTGAGGACCTCTCTGAGCGCTGCAGCCAGAGAGTCGGCCTTCTCAGCGCCCCCATCCCCGAAGATTTCGAGGATGCGAGCGCCGGCGACCGTCGTCCTGCAGCGCATCTCCTCAATTCCGAGGCTCGCCCTGTCAATGCGAGTCCGGGCCTCCCGTAAGACAGTGGCGTAGCTGGCGCCACGCTCCGCTGCGCCCGGCAGCAGTGTGAGGGTGACTGCTGCCGTTTTCGGCTCACGCAGCTTGGTCACCGCCGCCGCCTTCTTATTTTGCGTGCTTGGGGTGCCTGTCTTCCTCCCGGAACTTTTGGCACCCCGAGCAGCGACCACGCTCCACTGCTCAGTAAGTGGGGGCGGTGGGGGTGCATCCCGCAAAGGGCTTGAGACCCTTACAGGGGCCGGGGCCGTCTTTTTGCCTCTGCCCTTGCCCTTGCCCTTGCCCTTGCCCTTGTTTACTTGGGGCTGAGCTGCAGGCGCAGACAGAGGCGCCGGGGGTGTTGGGGCTCTCTCCGGGGCTCCGGACTCGGGTGACATTGGCCCAGGGGCCGAGGCCTCCGATCCCGAAGGTCGCGACTGCGACACTGCCACTGCCGCGGCCTCGTCGCTCTTCGCCTTCCTCCTCTTATCAGCCGCCAGCGGCGGCCGGGATCCCGGATCCGGTAGGAGGCGACACTCGAGCCCTTCGAGTCGTGCATTCAGCATGTTGCTGAACTGCACGACGCTGGCCCGAGAAATCTCCTCCATCATTGCTCGGATCGAGTCGGGCGCTGCCGCCGCTGGTCGGCTGTTCGCTTCCGCCAACTGTGCCGTAAGCCGCTGGTTCTCGGCCTCTAGCAGTGCCACCTCTTCGGAGACCGTGCGGGCCCTTATGCCCACAGCGGCCTCCTTAATGATGGCGGCCGCATCCTTCAGGGTTTTTTGACTCGTCCCTTTTAGATTTTTGGATTTGGCCGCCACCGACTCCACGACCCTCGCTGCTTCCACCACCAGGTGGTTCAGCGCCGCCAAAGATTGCGCCGTATCCTCACCCGGTGTTGGCGGGTTGAGGCCGCTGCGGCAGGCGTGGCGAGACTCTCTCAGGGTCTTCGCCAAGCCCTCGACGTACTCCTCGACCTCAAGCCGGAGCTCCTCCTCTTTAGCCGCATTCAGGCGTTCCCGGGCTGCGGCTAGGCCTACGTATTGGCCCGTGGTGGGCGGTCGGCCACGCCCGCGCTTTGACTTATGCGCCACCCCCTTGGGCGGCGACAACAGCGGGTCCTCTGCCTCCTCTTGCCCAGCCGGCCTTTTCCTCCAACGGCGAGTCTCCTCTTTCTCACTGCCGGACTCGACCGTCATCAGGCTGTCCTGACTGGCGTCCGAGTCTCCAGAGGACTCCGAGAGAGAGAGACGCTCGACGTTGACCCGAAGTTCCCTTCGAGGCTCTGTCGTCTGCACCTTCTCACTTTCCACTTTTTTCATCTTCTCCACCTCCTTTTCTTCTTCCTGCGTTGTGTTTGTTTTTGTTTTGTTTGTATTCATAGTTGTTCCCACGAGTAGGGCCGATCTAAAAAGCACTGTCGGGTGACGCCCATTCCGGCCAGTGCTAGCTGAATACTGCAGAGGTCGCCTGGTATCTGCAGGTTTTTACGACTTCGCTGTCGGGTTTATTGTAGGGTTTTCCATCCCGCGGGCCGGCCAATTAAGGCAAGCCCTCCGCTCCGCCGCGCCGCCTACCCCAAACGCCAAGATGGGGGTCGTTGGCTGGTCGCGTGGGCTTCGGAATTCCAGAAGCTGGCGAGACTCCCTTCCTGGTGGCTACCTGTTTTCAGGCAACCACCCTCCCTCTCCACATCCACCTAGCCTACCTACCCAACCTATCTTAAACTACCTACCCAAACAAACCTATAACCCAACCTAACGTATCCCCGTCGCATCTGGATCGTCCTCTGCTAATCAGAGGAACACCCAGAGCGACATCCCCCCCCCTGTCAGGTATTCGCCACCGCCAACAAGAACCCACGAATGGGAAGTTATTGACGGTGCCCGGGGCGCACCAGCCCAGCGGGTTGCCCTTCCCCCCGGACGTATCCGAAAGGGACCAGCAACCAACTAGGCCAACGTGGAGGTTACCTGACCCGCACCCCAACCTAACCTAACCTTTTTTTTTTTTGTTCTCCCAGGAAAATTCCTTACGAATACGCAGTGGTCCGGGGGAACCACTGCGTTATGTGGGGTTTGCACCCACTAAAAACCTGGAGTATACCGTCTCTCGCCTACGGGGCTGCGGGACCCACGAGGCTAGCAACCGCGTGCCCCGCTGGCGTCGCTCCGTAACAGAGCCCTTCTCTTTGGGACGGGGCAGAGTCCCAGATTGTCTGAGACCCTGCCCCGTCACATTCCACCTCCAACTGTCTCCTCCTAGCACCGAGGCGCCCCGGTATACCTGGGCGTCTCAGTGCGCGGGACCTTTGTGTGGACGGCGGACCCCCCGGTCCTCCGCCCACGGTCCCCGGCCTTATGGCAGCATTCGGCCCGCGTAGGCCCGACGCCGTCTGCCGCGTCTGCGGCGGCGCATCGGGGCCGAGTCGACATCATCTTCCCGGTCCCGCTCCGCCTCCTCCTTCCTCAACATGACCTCTTCGCAAAATGTTGCGACCGCCTGCCAAGACCTGTCGCTGTCGACCATCTCCCTTAGGAGGGCCGGCAGCGACAGGTCGTTTCCGACTGTCGCGGACAGGGCGGCGCGAGGGACCGCCCAAGCTGGGCACTCCTCGCGCGTATGCTGCGCCGTGTCCGCGACTCCCGCCACACAGTGGTGGCACACGTCCGAGGGCTCCCTTCTTGCCACCTGGTGCAGGTATCTGCCAAAACAACCATGTCCGGTGATCATCTGCGTCAGGTGGAAGGAGAGAGCCCCGTGCCGCCGCTCGAGCCACTCGCGGAGAATGGGCCGAACGGCGGCCGCCACTTCTCGGCTCACGACCGACTCCTCAAGGCGGTCCGCCCATCTCCGCAGGAGAGTGTCGCGCGCCTCATCCCTCCAGCGACGAATCTCCCGCGGATGGGGATGGCCGCCACCCGCAACCAACTCTTTTGTTCGCCAATACGCCGCGGCTAGCACCTCGGCATCAAGGTCCCACGGCGGCGTACCGGCGAGCACACACGCGCCGACGAACGAAACAGTGCGGTACGCTCGGGCCACCCTGAGCGCCATGGCGCGCTGCGATCGTTGCAGCGCTGCCTGGTTCCGGCTACTCATGGCTCCTGCCCATATTGGCGCCCCGTAGAGCGCCATGGAGCGCACCACACCGGTGTAGAGGCGTCGGCAAACTCCGCCTGGCCCCCCAACGTTTGGGAGGATCCGCCCCAAGGCCCCAGCGGTGGCCAACAACTTTGGAGCCAACCGCCGGAAGTGCTCCTCAAACTTCCATCGACCGTCGAGCACGAGCCCCAGGTACTTCATTGTAGTACCGACGGCGATGGAAGTCCCTCCCACAATAATGGAGGCCTCCGGCGGAGGCCCGTTTCGAGGCCCGTGAAAGAGGAGGGCCTCGGACTTCTCCAAAGCCACCTCGAGCCCAAGGGCACGGATCCTCCCCACGACCTGGGCCACACCTGCCGTGGCGAGATGGCATGCCTCTCTGTAGGTGCTGCCGCGGGCCAGCACGAGGGTATCGTCAGCGTAACAAATAACACCGACCCCCCGCAAGGTGGCACCGCGCAGCACCCAGTCGTAGCCGATGTTCCACAAGGGCGGGCCGAGGACCGACCCCTGTGGAACACCGCACGACATTTGCCTTCTCCCTTCGCCGGCCCTCGTCGGGTAAACGACGGCCCTGCCGGCGAAGTAGTCGGCGACGACCCGCTGGAGGTACTGCGGCACCCCATGGTACCGCAGCGCCGCCCTTATCGTTTCCCAGGGTAGCGTGTTGAATGCATTGCGGATGTCTAATGACACCGCAAGCAACACGCCACCCCGGGAGACCGCCTCCTCGGCGAGGTCCCTCACCCGCGCAACGGCATCCAGGGTCGACCGACCCCGGCGGAAACCGAACTGCGCGTCGTCCAGATCCGGATCCATGCACTCGGCCAGGCGAGCGGCGAGCACACGCTCGAAGAGTTTGCTCACCTCGTCGAGTAGCACGATCGGACGGTAGGACGACGGCAGTCCGGCCGGGCGCCCTGCCTTGGGCAGCAGCACGAGTTTGCCCGTCTTCCATTGCTGCGGGAAACGACCCTGCGCCAAACACGCGGTGAAGAGGGACCTCACCCTTTCCTCAATCTCCTCCAGCGCGACCGCCAGGGCCGTCCCCGGAACGCCGTCCGGGCCCGGGGCGGTCCTCTTCCTCTTTAGTCTGAGGACGGCCGCCCCGAATTCGGCCTCCGATACCGGCGGTGCGAGGATATCGTCCCCTGCCAGTCGCGGGTCGTGTCGGGCCATCGCCGGAGGCACCCACTCGTCCCGCCGCGGGAACAGGGTGCCCACCACCTCATCGAGGAACGCCACCTCCACGCTCGACGTGACGGGAGGTGCCCAGGGCCGCAGCTTTTTGCGTACCACTTTATATGGCCTACCCCAGGGGTCACCGTCGAGGGTCCGCAGCCAGTCCTCCCACGCCGCCTCCTTGGCCCGCGCGATTGCCACTTGGAATGACTCGCGCAGAGCCCTGTAAGCGGCGTAGGAGGCGGCCTCCTCCTGGGCGTCTCGGGTCCGCCTACGCCTGCACCGAGTGTATTGGCGGCGAGCCCTTCCGCACTCGATTCGCATACGGCGAAGCTCGTCGCTCCACCAGTACACCCGATGCCGAGGAGGGAGGGGTCTCGCCCTGGGCATCGCCGCGTCGCAGATGCGACCCAGCGAGGCTCCGAGGCGCCCCGCCTCCTCGTCCACGTCCTGCGCAGCGTCGGGCCCGGACATCCAGTCCTCGACGATGGCGGCCTCTCGGGCAACCTCCCTGTCCAGCCGCCCCAGCACCCACCGCGGACCGCCCCCAACAACGGGGAACCGGGCCGAGCCTTGCGGGCCGGCGGGGAGCGCGGAAACGTCGAACCGGATATACCGATGGTCCGACAGTGTCTCCACGCCCACCACCACCCTCCAATCCCGGACACGGCGCGCCAGGGCGGTCGATGCCAACGTGATGTCGACTATAGACCCGCCCTGTTGCCGCACGCACGTGTCCTCTGACCCCGTGTTGAGGACGGCCAGGCCCATGGAGACCGCCCACTCCTCCAGACACTCACCCCGCGCATCCGTCACCGGGGATCCCCACGCCGTAGATTTGGCGTTGAAATCCCCAGCGACTAGCACGGGGCTAGGGGCGACCCGCCCAACCAGAGCCCCCACCTCCCCGAGCATTTGCTCAAAGTCAGCGAGACTCCGGCTGGGCGGATAGTACACCCCTATAACTGCAACGCCGCCCACGGCTGCCAGGACGTAGCCCCTACCCCTCGACACATTGTCAATGGGTGGAGCGCCAACGGCAGCCGGGGCGGCGATGGCCACCAAACCCTCGCGGTCCCCGACCCAGTCATCCCGTTCGGGGACGAAGTAGGGCTCGGCGACCACGGCCACTTTGATTCCCCACTCTGCCAGGGTCTGGGACAATAGATCCTGGGCCCGGGCAGAGTGGTTAATATTAGCCTGCAGTATGGGGAGTCCAGACATTTATGAGGCGGTCTCCACTGGCTCCTCCGTTGCTGGGCTAAGGGTAGGCTCCTTGCTCTTACCCTTAGTTTTTCCCTTCTTTTTCCCGGCTTTGGCCTGTTTGCCGCCCAGGCAGCCCACTCCACCGAGAGGGTGCCCCGCCGGTTTGCCCGCTGCTGCGCAGGTGGCGCAGTTGGGATCGGCCCGGCACTCGCGCGCCCGGTGGCCCGGCTTTCCGCAGCGGAAACAAAGACCGCTGCGGTCCACCTCTGACGCACACTTGCTGGCGACGTGGCCCAGATTGAGGCACTTGAAGCACCTCAGGGGCCTCGCCGCCAGCAGGGCAACTCTGGCCGTAATCCAGCCCACGCGGAGGCGGCCGGCGCTGACCACGGCCTTGGCGGCGGCCACCGGGCAGCCGAGCCACATCGCGGCCCGGTCGCTAATCACGCCGGGCTTTACATCGTCGGCGTGGCACCCCCCTTGCTCAGCGAAAGCCGCCACCACCTCTGCGGCAGTGACGGAGTCGTCGAGCCCCGACACTATCACATCCACTCTCTTTGTGGGCCGGGAGACCCTGACCACTTCTGCGCTGAGGACCTCTCTGAGCGCTGCAGCCAGAGAGTCGGCCTTCTCCGCGCCCCCATCCCCGAAGATCTCGAGGATGCGGGCGCCAGTGACCGTCGTCCTACAGCGCATTTCCTCGATACCGAGGCTCGCCTTGTCGATGCGAGTCCGGGCCTCCCGTAGAACAGTGGCGTAGCTGGCGCCACGCTCCGCTGCGCCCGGCAGCAGTGTGAGGGTAACTGCTGCCGTTTTCGGCTCACGCAACTTGGTCACCTTGGTCACCGCCGCCGCCTTTTTGCCTTGGGTGCTTTGGGTGCCTGTCTTCTTCCCTGAGCCTTTGGCACCCCGAGCAGCGACCACGTTCCATTGCTCCGTCAATGGGGGCGGAGGGGGGGCGTCCCGCACAGGGCTATCGTCCCTCACAGGGGCCGGGGCCGTCTTTTTGCCCTTGCCTCTGCCCTTGCCCTTGCCCTTGCCCTTACTCACTTGGGGCTGAGCTGCGGGCGCAGACAGAGGCGCCGGGGGTGTTGGGGCTCTCTCCGTGGCTCCGGCCTCGGGTGACTTAGGCCCAGGCGCGGCAGGTTGCGACTGCGTTACTGCCGCTGCCGTAGCCTCGTCGCTCTTTGCCTTCCTCTTATCAGCCGCCAGCGGCGGCCGGGATCCCGGATCCGGTAGGAGGCGACACTCGAGCCCTTCGAGTCGTGCATTCAGCATGTTGCTGAACTGCACGACGCTGGCCCGAGCTATCTCCTCCATCAGCGCTCGGATCGAGTCGGGCACTGCCGCCGCCGGTCGGCTGTTGGCTGCCGCCAACTCAGCTGCAAGCCGCTGGTTCTCGGCCTCCAGCAGCGCCACCTCCTCGGAGACTGTGCGGGCCCTTATGCCCACAGCGGCCTCTTTTATTATGGCGGCCGCATCCTTCAGGGTCTTTTGGCTCGTCCCTTTCAGGTTTTTCGACTTTGTCGCCACCGCCTCCACGACCCTCGCAGCTTCCACCACCAGGTGGTTCAGCGCCGCCAGAGACTGCGCCGTATCCTCACCCGGTGTTGGCGGGTTAAGGCCGCTGCGGCAGGCGTGCCGTGACTCCCTCAGGGTCTTGGCCAAGCCCTCGACATATTCTTCGACATCTAGCCGGAGCTCCTCCTGTTTGGCTGCATTGAGGCGTTCCCTAGCTGCGGCTAGGCCCACGTACTGGCCCGTGGTGGGCGGTCGGCCTCGCCCGCGTTTTGACTTGTGCGCCACCCCTTTGGGCGGCGACATCACGTCCTCTGCCTCCTCTTGCCCAGCCGGCCTTTTTCTCCAGCGGCGAGTCTCCTCCTTCTCACTTCCGGACTCGACCGTCATCAGGCTGTCCTGACTGGCGTCCGAGTCTCCAGAGGACTCCGAGAGAGAGAGACGCACGACGTTGACGCGAAGCTCTCTCTGAGCTACTGTCGCCAGCACCTTCTCACTCTCATTTTCGACTTTTTTATTCTCCTCCTCCTTTCCTTCCTCCTGTGTTTTGTTTTTTGTTTCAATATTTTGCATTTTTGTTCCCACGATTATGAGACGAACTAGGGAAGCACTGTCGGGTGACGCTCATTCCGTGCCAGTGCAGCTAGATACTGTAGAGGTCGCCAGGTATCTACAGGTTTTTACGACTTCGCTGTCGGATTTTAAAGAGTTTTCCTTCTCGCGGGCCGGCCAATTAAGGCAAGCCCTCCGGTCCACGGCACGTCCCGTACCCCATACCACCAACGATGGGGGTCTTTGGGAGTATGCCGTGGGCTCCGGGATTCGAGGGGAGCTGGTGTGAACTCCCCTTTTGGAGGCTACCTGTTTTCAGGCAACCCCCAACTCCCTCTCCACATCCGCCTAGCCTACCTACCCAACCTAACTAAACTACCTACCCAAACAAACCTACCCAACCTAACTTTCCCCACCCACCCAGTCCCCAATGTCGCATCTGGTGTGTCCTCTGCTAATCAGAGGAACACCCAGAGCTACATCCCCCCCCTGTCAGGTATTCGCCACCGCCAACAAGAACCCACGAATGGGAAGTTATTGACGGTGCCCGGGGCGCACCAGCCCAGCGGGTTGCTCTTCCCCCCGGACGTATCCGAAAGGGACCAGCAACCAACTAGGCCAACGTGGAGGTTACCTGACCCGCACCCCAACCTTTTTTTTTTTTTTTTTTTTTTTTTTTTTGTTTTTCCAGGGAAATTCCTAACGAATACGCAGTGGTCCGGGGGAACCGCTGCGTTATGTGGGGTTCGCACCCACTAAAACCCTGGAGTGTTCCATCTCTCGCCCACGGGGCTGCGGGACCCACAAGGCTAACAACCGCGTGCCCCGCTAGCGTTGCTCCACGACGGAGCCCTCCTCTGGGGGCGGGGCTAAGTCCCTTGAGACTCTCTGCCCCGCCCCAATACACCTCCTCCTCTACCTCCTCTCTGCCCTGGGGCGCCCCAAAACACCTGGGCGTCCCAGTGCGCGGGACCTTTATGTGGACGTTGGACACCCCGATCCTCCGCCCACGGTCCCCAACGGTGCGGCATTTGGCAAGCGAAGGCCAAACGCCGCCTTCCACTCTTCGGCCGCAGGGGATAGGGCGAGCGGCGCACCTTATCACCGACACTCCTCCTCCCCTGCGGCCCCACCGCGTCCGCCATCAAACGGTGGCGACCCCGTCAAGGCCGCGGAAGGTAGGGCGAGCGGCGCACCTTATCACCGACACACCTCTCCCGCCGCGGCCCCCCCACCTTCGGCCGCGATGCCTCCCATACGACATCGCGGCCCGCCTCAGTTGCGATGGCGCCCATACACCACCGCAACCTACCTCTCTATTGGCCGACTAGCGGCCCCTCCTTCTTTGATTTCGCTCTGGAGATTCCCCCGTCGCTTTCAGAGGAACACCCAGAGCGAAATCATCCTACCTAACCTAACCTACCTACCCTGCCCGCCCCCGCGCCCCCCGGCGGGGCCACCCCCACCCGCAGGAGAGCCGTCGCTTTGCGGGGGGACTCGCGACAGCCCCCCGCAGAGCAGGCGGCCCGCCAAGAGGCGCGGAAGCGAGTTCCTATGTCGCATCCGGAGTGTCCTCTGCTAGCCAGAGGAACACCCAGAGCGAACGAACCTACCCTCCCACCCCACTGATTTCGCTCTGGAAATTCCTCCGCGTGTATTCCGGACCCGGAGGAACACCCAGAGCGAAACCCGGTCCCCCCCTGTCAGGTATTCGCCACCGCCAACAAGAACCCACGAATGGGAAGTTATTGACGGTGCCCGGGGCGCACCAGCCCAGCGGGTTGCTCTTCCCCCCGGACGTATCCGAAAGGGACCAGCAACCAACTAGGCCAACGTGGAGGTTACCTGACCCGCACCCCAACCCGCACCCCAACCTAACCTAACCTAACCTAACCTAACCTAACCTAACCTAACCTAACCTTTTTTTTTTTTTTTTTTTTTTTGATCACGCTGGGAAAAAATGCATTACGCATACCCGCCCATTGGGGGAATGGGCGGGCTATGTGGGACTCCCCGGGCAAGCCCGGTATACCCACTAAAATAACCCAGCGGCACTCCCGCATCGTCTGTGTGGAGGAGGGCTGGGAAACCGGCACAGCCTTTACGTCCAGCCCTCCGCCGACGACCGCCCGCCTTTATGGCAGGCCCTTCACGCCCCTCCCTTAGCGGAGGGGCCCGGGAACGACCGCGAGTGCTCGGCCGTTCCCGCCCGAGGGTGGTGACTGTGCAATGCAGACGAGAGGCGCCCCCGCGCCTGTCGTCCGCTAGTCACCACCAGGAGGAGGTGGGAGGAGACGGTCGTACAACCGCCTTCTCCCACCCCTTCTCCGCCTGCGGAGCGGCGCAGCGAGAGGGTCGTCCTCCCGCGCCCGCTCCGCCGCCTCCTTTTGCGACATGACATCCTCGCAAAAGGAGGCGACCGCCGCCCAGGCCTCCTCACTCCCCAGCATGGAGTTTACCACGCCGGGGAGTGAGAGGTCCTGCCCGACAACTCCTGTCAGGGCACGGCGCAGCTCAGCCCAGGCTGGGCACACCTCGAGGGTGTGCTGCGCCGTGTCCTCCACCGCGCCGCAGTCGTGGCACGCCGGGGTTTCCTCCCTCCGGATCCGGTGCAGGTGCGTTCCGAAACATCCATGTCCGGACAACACCTGCACTAGACGGAACGAGAGGAAACCGTGTCTACGCTCGAGCCAGCCCTGCAGGACTGGACCGAGCGCATCCAGCGTCCGGCGGCCAAAGGTGGCGGAGGCGAGGTCCTCCGTCCAATGGAGGACGATGGCGTCCCTCGCCTCCCGCCGCACGGCCTGCCGCTCCTCCGCGACGGGGCGCTCGCCTAGCGCCCTTCGCCGAGCCGTCCACTCGTACACTCTGGCGAGCACCCATGCCTCCAACTCCCAGGGAGGGGTGCCCGCCAGAGCGCACGCCGCCGCAAAGCCTACGGACCGGTAGGCCCTCGCCACCCGCTGTGCAATGGCCCTTTGGGGCCTGCGGATGGCGGTCGCGTTCTCCCTCCTGTGGAGGGAGTCCGCCCAGATTGGGGCTCCGTACAGGGCCATACTCTTGAGGATGCCGGCATAGAGGCGCCGGCATCGCTCCTTGGGCCCCCCCAGATTCGGGAGGAGCCACGATAGGGCATCGGCGGCCTTCAGCAGGCGCGTCGACAGCCCGCTAAAGTGCGGGCCGAAGCGCCACCTGCTGTCCAGCACTAGGCCCAGATACTTCATCTGGGCCTTCACCTCTATCCTGACGCCCTCCACGACTATGTGGGCGTCAGGTGGGTAGCGCTGCCGAGGCCCGTGGAAGAAAACGGCCTCGGTCTTGTGCAGCGCCACCCTCAATCCCAGCCGGCGGATCCTACCTGCCACTAAGGATCCGCCAGCTGAGGCCAGACAGGCCGCCGCCCTAAAGTCCCTCCCCCGGGCAACGAGCAGAGTGTCATCCGCGTAACAGATGACGCTCGTCCCCCGGAGGAGGGTGCCCCGCAGGAGCCAGTCGAAACCGATGTTCCACAGGGGGGGGCCTAGAACCGACCCCTGCGGAACACCGCACTCCGCGCCGTACCTCCTGATCCTGGCCGTCTTGTCTACCAGGAGGACCTCTCGGTCCTCCAGGTAGCTGGCCAGGATCGCCCTCAGATATTGGGGCACTCCGTGGAATCGGAGTGCCTCCAATATGGTCGAGTGGGGGACGGAGTTGAAGGCGTTTGCAATGTCGAACGACACCGCCAACACTCCGTCCCCCGACTCGACCGCCTCCTGCACCTGGCCCTTCAGCAGGGCCAAGGCGTCGACCGTCGAACGCCCATTTCGAAAGCCGAACTGGGCGTCCGACAGGTCAGGTCCCACCCCCCGCAGGTGGCTGTTCAGCCGGTCGGCGACTATCCCCTCGAACATTTTACCGACCTCATCCAAAAGTACGATGGGCCGGTATGCCGAGGGGGAGTCCACCGGGCGTCCCTCTTTACGGAGGAGGCACAGCTGCCCCTCCCGCCACAGTTTCGGGAACCTCCCAGCCGCAAAGCACGCGCTGAAGAGGTCCCGAAACCTGTCCTGCATCTGAGAGGCAGCTATCGCCGCCACCCGTGCAGGGACGCCGTCCGGCCCGGGGGCCGTCTTCTTCGCGCGGAGGCGAAGTATCCCGTCGCGGATCTCGTCCTCCGTCACCGGCGGGATCTCCGCCTCCGGCGGAACCGCTTCCTGCGGGGGGTCCATTGCTGGAGGGGTGAAGTCGGTCCTGCGCGGAAACAGGGCCCGAACCACCCCATCCAGCAATGCCGGCTCGAGGGTCTCCGACAGGGGGGGACCGTAGGGCCGCAGCTGGCTCCGCGCCAGCTTGTACGGTCTCCCGTACGGATCCCTGTCGAGACCCTCCAACATCTCGGCCCGAGCCGAGTCTTTGGCGGCGCACATTGCCGTCTTGAGGACCGCCTTTGCCTCTAGGTAAGAGGCGTAGAGGCGGTCCTCCCCGGCCTGAGAGCGGCTCGTGCGCCGCCGGCTCCGCGTGTAAGCTCTCCTGGCCTCCACGCAGGCCGCCCGGAGTCCCGCTATCTCCTCCGTCCACCAGTAGACGGCGCGACGGGGAGGCGGCCGGCGAGACCGAGGCATGCTCGAGTTGCACACCTCGGTCAGGGACCCTCGGAGCTGGACCGCCGCGGCGTCAACGTCCGGGGCTGCCTGCACAGGGGGCGAGAGCCAGTCCTGGAGGAACGCCGCCTCCTGGGCTGCCTCTCGATCCAGGCGGGTGAGAGCCCACCGCGGGAAGGGAGATTGGCCCGAGCGGGCCGTTCCCCCCCGCGGGCTCTGGGTGGAGATGTCGAACCGCACGTAGCGGTGGTCCGACATGGTCTCCACCATCTCCACCCGCCAGTTCACGACGCGGGCGGCTAGCACGGGGGTGGCGAACGATACGTCCACCACTGATCCTCCCCGCTGCCGCACACACGTGTGAACATCCCCCCTGTTCAGGAGGGACACACCGCACGAAGCCGCCCAAAATTCGGCGGCGCGTCCCCGGACGTTGCACGAGGCTGCCGGGTTGCCCCAAGCCGCTGACTTGGCGTTCAGGTCGCCCAACACGGCGACCTGGCGTGGCGCCGCCCTCCCGACGACTGCCGTTAGGACTTCGAGAAAATCCTCGAAGTCCCTTAGAGGGCGGTTTGGGGAGAAATAGACCCCGACCAGGGCTATTTCTCCCCACGCGGCGGCCACGTATCCCGGTCCCCTCTCTAAAAGCGAGAGGGGAGGGGAGTCCGTGGCAGGCCGCGACACCAATGCCACCGAGCCGTCCCGATCGCCCAGCCAACGGCCAGGTATCGAGTACGGCTCGGCGACCACCGCCAGGTCCACCAACCACTCGGCCATGGTCTGCATAAGCAGGTCCTGGGCCGCTCGGCAGTGGTTGGTGTTCGCCTGGAGGATGCGATGTTCGACTCTGGACATTATTTAGTCGGACATCGCACCCCCCACCTCAGCCAGGCCAGCGGCTGCCGTAGTCCCAGACTCTGGGACGGCGGCGGTGGCAGCGGCAGGCCGGATCGTTGCCTGCTTTGCTTTGCCCCTCTTGGGGGGAGGACTACAATTCCTCCCCTTTGTGACGTGGCCTGCCGGGCGGCCACTGGCGGCACACACCGCACAGTGCGGCGTGGCGGCCTTGCAGGAGGCGGCTTTATGGCCCTCCTTGCCGCAGCGGTAGCAAGTGTCCGTCCTGTCGACGCTAGACGGACACAGAGCCCGGGTGTGTCCGATGCCGAAGCACCGATAACAACGCAGAGGCTGGGCCTCAAGTGCCCGGACCACACCCGAGCTGAAGCCCACGGCCAGCCGTCCCTTGGCGAGGACGGCTTTGGCAGCGGCGACTGGGCACTCCAGACGGATGCTGCCCATGCCGCCGCGGCCGGGCCTGATGCCCCGGCCTTGCACCACTGCGACGCTGCAGCCCCCTATGGCCGCGACCGCCGCCACCACCTCCTCTTTGGTGACCGTATCGTCAAGATCGGTCACCTCCAAGGCCGCCGACTTTACCGGCCTCGCCACCTTGGCCGCGTCCGCGATCACCTCTTTCAATTTGGCGGCAAAGAGGTCCGCGTTCCTACCACCCTCCGCCCCTGGGAACTCAAAGATGCGAGCCCCAGCCTGCGTCCGGCGACAAGACACCTTGCCGATCCCCAGTTGGGCGGGATCGGCATTGGCACGCGCCCGCAACAATACGGACGCGTACGTCTCTCCCCTTTCCGCAGCCTCCGCGGTGAGCGTCACCACGACGGCTGCGGTCTTGGGAGGAACGAGCCTCTTCTTGGCGCCGGCTGGGGGGGAGCTTTTCCCCTTACCCTTCGCCCCGCCCTTGCCAGTCGATTGCGACTGGCTGGGAGGGGTGGTGGCGGCGGTGGCGGGGACGGCAGGGACGGGGGCGGCAGGGACGGCCGTTGCCGCTTTTGTGGCCTTCCCCTTCCCCTTCCCCTTGCCTTTTCCTTTTGCGACCGTCGTCCAGCCCTGCTGGTTGGTCGGGGTGGTGGATGGCAGAAGAGCGTCCTCTGCGGATGCCTCTCTCTGCTCGGGCACCTCACCCTGCCTGCTATCCGCCGCAAGCGGTGGTCGGTGGCTCACCTCCGGCAAGAGCCGGTCCTCAATCCCCGCGAGGCAGGCTCTCACGAAGGCCCTTTCCTCCCTCACGACCCCGCGAATGATATCCTCGAGGCCGTGATGGAGGGCGGGGCCCTCTGCCGCAGGGATAGGCTCAGCCTGGGTTGGCCGGGCCGTGACCTCAGCCAGCTTGTGATGCAGCTGGCTAACCTCTGACTGTAGGCGATCAATTGTCGCCTGCATCTGCCTGGTCTCGTCGGTGGCCTGGCGCTGCACCAGCTCACCGACGATCCCGAGCATGCTCGCGGCCCGACTTTTAAGGGACTTTTGAAAAGTGCCCTTGAGGTGCGAGGACTTGGAGGCGACCACCGCGATCCCCTCCTCATCCTCCTGAGCCATCCGCTCGAGTTCGGCCAACGAGTGGTCTGCGTAGACGACGCGAGACGCACCGTAACCGGACTTGGCCCGGGCGATGCGCGTCCGCTGCTCCCTGGCAGCAACCTCCTCCTCCAGGTCCTGCTGGAGTTGCTCCCTCCGAGCCAAGTCCAGCTGACGTTGGGCGTCCGCAAGGCCCACATCATGGGTGTCCGCAGTCCGCTTTTTGGCCTTAGCCCCCTTTTTCGGCGCCTTCGCCGAACCGGAGGCTGAGGCCGAAGAGCCATCGGAGCCTGCCTTCATGAAAGCCCGCTTCCGAGATCGGGTTTCGACCTCCATCGAACTACTGGCGTCCGACTCGTACGCATTGGACTCATTTGCTGAGTCCGCCGTGTCAAAGAAGCTAGCTGCAGACGGCGCGCGGCTAGCCTCTGACGCTGAAGCGTCGGGGTGGCCCTGAGAAGGGCCTTTGGGTTGGCCCTGAGAAGGGCCTTGGGGTTGGCCCTGACAAGGGCCTTTGGGCTGGCCCTCAGAAGGGCCCTTGGGTTGGCCCTGAGAAGGGCCTTTGGGTTGGCCCTGAGAAGGGCCTTTTTTGCTGAAGTGCCCGAAGGCATCCCGCAATGGTTTCGGCATATTAAAATAATCAAAGCAACGATCGCAAATTCCGCAAGAGAGATAAGATAGTCACGATCGCACAGCACACTTTAGCCGCACCCAGTCTGCCACTCCGTTACGGTGGTCAGAGCTGGGGCGTTGCCCGGGGGAAACGAACGAGGACGTATGCGCTGTGGGGGATCCCCCAACCTAACCTAACCTAACCTAACCTAACCTAACCTAACCTAACCTAACCTAACCTTTTTTTTTTTTTTTTTTTTTTGATCACCCAGGTAAAATTCCTCACGAATACGCAGTGGGCCGGGGGAACCACTGCGTTATGTGGGGTTTGCACCCACTAAAAACCTGGAGTATACCGACTTCTCGCCTACGGGGCTGCGGGACCCACATGGCTTGCAACCGCATGCCCCGCTGGCGTCGCTCCGCAACGGAGCCCTTCTCTCTGGGACGGGGCAGAGTCCCAGAGTGTCTGAGACCCTGCCCCGTCACATTCCACCTCCAATTCTCCTCCTAGCACCGAGGCGCCCCGGTATACCTGGGCGTCTCGGCGTCTGGTGCGCGGGACCTTTGTGTGGACGGAGGATCCCCCGATCCTCCGCCCACGGTCCCTGGCCTTACGGCGGCATCTGGCCCGCGAAGGCCCGACGCCGCCTTCCACGTCTGCGGCGGCGCATCGGGGCCGAGTCGACGTCGTCTTCCCGGTCCCGCTCCGCCGCCTCCTTCTGCGACATCACCTCGTCGCTGAATGTCGCGACCGCCCGCCAAGACCTGTCGCTGTCGACCATCTCTCTGAGAAGGGCCGAGAGCGACAGGTCATTTCCGACTGTCGCGGACAGGGCGGCGCGAGGGACCTCCCAAGCTGGGCACTCCTCACGCGTATGCTGCGCCGTGTCCGCGACTCCCGCCACACAGTGGTGGCACACGTCCGAGGGCTCCCTTCCTGCCACCCGGTGCAGGTACCTTCCAAAGCAACCGTGCCCGGTGATCATTTGCGTCAGGTGGAAGGAGAGAGCCCCGTGCCGCCGCTCGAGCCACTCGCGGAGAATGGGCCGAACGGCGGCCGCCACATCTCGACTCACAACCGAATCCTCAAGGCGCAACGCCCACCTCCGCAGGAGAGTGTCACGCGCCTCCTCCCTCCAGCGACGAATCTCCCGCGGATGGGGACGATCACCACTCGCAATCGCCTCCTTCGTTCGCCAGTACGCCGCGGCGAGCACCTCGGCGTCGAGGTCCCACGGCGGCGTACCGGCGAGCACACACGCGCCGACGCAAGACACGGTGCGGTACGCCCGGGCCACCCTGAGCGCCATGGCGCGCTGCGGTCTGCGCAGCACCGCCAGGTTCAGATTCGTCATGGCGCATCCTGCCCATATCGGCGCCCCGTAGAGCGCCATGGAGCGCACCACACCGGTGTAGAGACGTCGGCAGGCTCCACTTGGCCCCCCAACGTTGGGGAGGATCCGCCCCAAGGCCCCGGCGGTGGCCAACAACTTTGGGGCCAACCGCCGGAAGTGCTCTTCGAACTTCCATCGGCCGTCGAGCACGAGCCCAAGGTACTTCATTGTAGTACCGACGGCGATGGAAGTTCCTCCGACAATAATCGAGGCTCCCGGCGGCGGCCCGTTTCGGGGCCCGTGAAAAAGTAGGGCCTCCGACTTTTCCAGGGCCACCTCGAGCCCCAGGGCGCGGATCCTCCCCACTACCTGTGCCACACCCGCAGTGGCGAGGCGGGCTGCCTCCCTGTAGGTGCTGCCGCGGGCCAGCACGAGGGTATCGTCGGCGTAACACAACACACCGATCCCCCGCAAGGTGGCCCCGCGCAGCACCCAGTCGTAACCGATGTTCCACAGGGGTGGTCCAAGGACAGACCCCTGTGGAACACCGCACGTCATTGCCCGCCTACCTTCGCCGGCCCTCGTCGGGAACACGACGGCTCTGCCGGCAAAGTACTCGGCGATGACCCGCTGGAGGTACTGCGGCACCCCATGGTACCGCAGCGCCGCCCTGACCGTGTCCCAGGGCAGCGTGTTGAACGCGTTGCGGATGTCCAATGACACCGCAAGCAACACGCCACCCCGGGAGACCTCCTCCTCGGCGAGATCCCTCACCCGCGCAACGGCATCCAGGGTCGACCGACCCCGGCGAAAACCGAACTGCGCGTCGTCCAGATCCGGATCCATGCACTCGGCCAGGCGAGCAGCGAGCACTCGCTCGAAAAGCTTGCTCACCTCGCCGAGCAGCACGATCGGACGGTAGGACGACGGCAGTCCGGCCGGGCGGCCGACTTTCGGCAGTAAAACAAGTTTGCCCGTCTTCCAGGGTCGGGGGAATCGACCCTGCGCCAAACAAGCGGTGAAGAGGGACCTCACCCTCTCTCCTATCTCCTCCAGCGCGACCGCCAGGGCCGTCCCCGGAACGCCGTCCGGGCCTGGGGCGGTCCTCTTCATTTTAAGCCTCGAGACGGCCGCCCCGAACTCCGCCTCCGATACCGGCGGTGCGGGGACGTCTTCCCGGGCAGGTCGCGCATCATTGGGTCGGGCCATCGCCGGAGGCACCCACTCGTCTCTCTGCGGGAAGAGGGCGTCCACCACCTCTCCCAGCAGACCCTCGTCCACGCTGGACGTGACTGGGGGGGCCCAGGGCCGCAGCTTTTTGCGGACCGCCTTGTACGGCCTGCCCCACGGGTCTCCGTCAAGGGTCCGCAGCCACTCCTCCCACGCCGCCTCCTTGGCCCGCGCGATTGCCACTTGGAACGACTCGCGCAGAGCCCTGTAAGCGGCGTAGGAGGCGGCCTCCTCCTGGGCGTCCCGGGTCCGCCTACGCCTGCACCGAGTGTATTGGCGGCGAGCCCTACCGCACTCGATTCGCATACGGCGAAGCTCGTCGCTCCACCAATACACCCGATGCCGAGGAGGGAGGGGTCTCGCCCTGGGCATCGCCGCGTCGCAGATGCGGCCCAGCGAGGCCCCTAGGCGCCCCGCCTCCTCGTCCACGTCCTGGCTTATGTCGGACCCGGACACCCAGTCCTCGATAACTGCGGCCTCTCTAGCGACCTCTTTGTCGAGCCGCCCCAGCACCCAGCGCGGACCGCCCCCCCCAACAGGGGGTCGGGTCGGGCCCCGCGGGCCGGTGGGGAGCGCGGAGACATCGAATCGGATGTAACGGTGGTCCGACAGTGTCTCCACGCCCACCACCACCCTCCAATCCCGGACACGGCGCGCCAGGGCGGTCGATGCCAGTGTAATGTCGACTATCGACCCGCCCTGTTGCCGCACGCACGTGTCCTCCGACCCCGTGTTGAGGACGGCCAGGCCCATGGCGACCGCCCACTCCTCCAGGCACTCACCCCGCGCATCCGTCACCGAGGATCCCCACGCCGCAGATTTGGCGTTGAAATCCCCGGCGACTAGCACGGGGCTAGGGGCGGACTGCCCAACCAAAGACCCCACCTCAACGAGCATCTGCTCAAAGTCGGCGAGGCCCCGGTTGGGAGAACAGTACACCCCTATTACTATGACGTCGCCCACGGCTGCCAGTACGTGCCCCCCACCCCTCGACACACGTTCGATGGGCGGGGCGCCAGCGGCAGCCGGGGCGGCGATGGCCACCAAGCCGTCCCGGTCCCCGACCCAGTCATCCCGGGCGGGGACAAAGTAGGGCTCGGCGACCACCGCTATTTGTATTCCCCACTCTGCCAGGCTCTGGGACAATAGATCCTGGGCCCTGGCAGAGTGGTTAATATTTGCCTGCAATATTGCTAAACTAGGCATTTATGGGGCGGTTTCCATGGGCCCCTCCTCTATAGTTGCCGGGATAGGGGCGGACTCGCCGCTGCCCCCCTCAGCACTGGTCGCTTTCCTTTTTGTGGTTTTTGGGGCTTTGCCCACGCAGCCCACTCCGCCGAGAGGGTGCCCCGCCGGCTTGCCCGCTGCCGCACAGGTGGCGCAGTTGGGCTCGGCCCGGCACTCTCGCGCCCGGTGGCCCGGCTTTCCGCAGCGAAAGCAGAGGCCGCTGCGGTCCACCTCCGAAACACACCTGCTGGCGACGTGGCCCAGGTTGAGGCACCTGAAGCACCGAAGGGGCCTCGCCTCCAGCAGGGTGACCCTGGCCGTTATCCATCCAACTTTAAGCCTTTTTGCGCCGACCACCGTCTTGGCGGCGGCCACCGGGCAGCCGAGCCACATCGTTGCACGTTCGCCGATCACCCCGGGTCTTATGTCATCGGCGTGGCACCCTCCCTGTGCTGCAAAAGCCGCCACCACCTCTGCGGCGGTGACGGAATCGTCCAAGCCTGATACAAGGACGTCCACCCTTTTTGTGGGGCGGGAGACCCTGACCGCGTCTGCACTGAGGACCTCCCTTAGCTTTGTAGCCAGGGAGTCGGCCTTCTCAGCGCCCCCATCCCCGAAGATTTCCAGGATGCGGGCGCCGGTGACCGTGGTCCTACAGCGCATTTCGTCGATGCCCAGACTCGCCATATCGACGCGAGTCCGGGCCTCCCGCAAGACAGTGGCGTAGCTGGCGCCACGCTCCGCCGCGCCCGGCAGCAGTGTGAGGGTAACTGCTGCCGTTTTTGGCTCCCGTAACTTTGTCACCGCCGCTGCCTTTTGCGTGCTCTGGGTGCCCGTCTTCTTCCCGGAGCTTTTCGCACCCCGAGCAGCGACCACGCTCCACTGTTCCGTCAGAGGGGGCGGTGGGGGGGCGTCCTGAACCGGGCTAGGGTCCCTTACAGGGGCCGGCGCCGTCTTCTTCCCCTTTCCTTTGCCCTTGCCCTTTCCCTTAGTGGATTGGGGCTGAGCTGCGGGCGCAGACAGAGGCGCCGGGGGTGCTGTAACCTTCGCTAAGGCAGGGGCCTTTGTCCCCGCACCTGACTGCCGCGGCTGTGACACTGCCACTGCCACTGCCGCGGCCTCATCTTCCGCCACTTTTCTGTCAGCCGCCAGCGGCGGCCGCAACTTCGGGTCCGGCAGGAGGCGACTCTCGAGCCCCTCGAGTCGCGCATTCAGCATATTGCTGAACTGCACGACACTGGCCCGAGACATCGCCTCCACCATCTCACGGATCGCGTCTGAGTCCACCGCCGCTGCCGCCGGCCGGCTGTTGGCCTCCGCCAGCTGCTCCGACAGCCGCCTATTTTCGGCCACCAATTGCGTCATTTCTTCGGATACAGTTCGGGCCCTTATCCCCACCGCGGCCTCCTTAATGATAGAGGCCGCATCCTTCAATGTCTTTACACTGGTGCCTTTTAACTTCCTTGACGTGGTGGCCACCTTTTCAACGAGTTTTGCAGCCTCTAGCAGCAAAAGATTTAGTGCCGCTAGAGACTGCGCCGTGTCCTCCTCCTGTGTTGGCTGGCTGAGGCCGCTGAGGCAGGCGTGCCGGGATTCCCGCAACGTTTTGGCCATGCCCTCTATGCCCATTTCAGCTTCGAGCTGGAGCTCCTCCTCCTTGGCCTTCGTGAGGCGTTCTTTGGCCGCAGCAAGGCCCACATATTCGCCCGTGGTGGGCGGGCGGCCTCTCCCCCTCTTGGATTTGTGTGCCGCTCCTTTGGGTGGTGACATCGATATCTCTTCGTCTTCTTCGCCAGCTGGCCTTTTGAGCCAACGGCGGCGAGCCTCTTCGCTTTCGCTTAGCTGGCCAGCTTCCTCCTTTTCGCTTCCTGACGCGCATGTCAGCAAGCTGGTGTCCGAGTCTCCGGATGTGTCGGAGAGACGCACCACGGCGACTTGAAGATCTTCTTCCAAAGTCGCCGTCTCCTTCTTTTTTTCCGCCTTCTTTTTTTCAACTTTTTGTTTGGTTTGTTTTGTATCCATTTTTGTTCCCACGAGTAAGAGACGAATTAGGGAAGCACTGTCGGGTGACGCTCATTCCGTGCCAGTGCAGCTAGATACTGTAGAGGTCGCCAGGTATCTACAGGTTTTTACGACTTCGCTGTCGGATTTTCAAGAGTTTTCCTTCTCGCGGGCCGGCCAATTAAGGCAAGCCCTCCGGTCCACGGCACATCCCGTACCCCATACCACCAACGATGGGGGTCTTTGGGAGTATGCCGTGGGCTCCGGGATTCAAGGGGAGCTGGTGTGAACTCCCCTTTTGGAGGCTACCTGTTTTCAGGCAACCCCCAACTCCTCTCCACGTCCGCCTAGCCTACCTACCCAACCTAACTAAACTACCTACCCAAACAAACCTACCCAACCTAATTTATCCCCACCCACCCAGTCCCCAATGTCGCATCTGGTGTGTCCTCTGCTAATCAGAGGAACACCCAGAGCGACATCCCCCCCCTGTCAGGTATTCGCCACCGCCAACAAGAACCCACGAATGGGAAGTTATTGACGGTGCCCGGGGCGCACCAGCCCAGCGGGTTGCTCTTCCCCCCGGACGTATCCGAAAGGGACCAGCAACCAACTAGGCCAACGTGGAGGTTACCTGACCCGCACCCCAACCTAACCTAACCTAACCTAACCTAACCTAACCTAACCTAACCTAACCTAACCTAACCTAACCTAACCTAACCTAACCTAACCTAACCTAACCTAACCTTTTTTTTTGCATTCTGTGGGTAGGACTCCCACTTTTTAATCTAAATTATAGGGCATACTTTATTTATCACAGGTAATTAAAACAAGTAGTGCTGATTATATTTACATAAATTCCAATACACAATTTCTTATTACATATACACAAAAAAAAAAAAAAAAAAAAAAAAAAAAAAAAAAAAAAAAAAAAAAAAAAAAAAAAAAAAAAAAAAAAAAAACTTAGGTACTACTTTAATTCACTGCTATTTTTATTCTGCTGTTTATGCAACTTACATTTAAATACTATTATAATACTAATGAATTGCATTGTTAATTAACTTTTATTTCTGCAGATGACTGTGTTGGCCAAATTAGTGCAGTAAATTAAGAATCTTTCCCTGGTTTTCTTAGACATGAACTCACACAGGCTCTCCCTCGTCAGCCTCCTGTCCAGCTCACACTCGAGTTGGTAGCGCTCCCTGATAAATAACGGGCATTCTACTAGTATGTGCTGGACAGTTTCCGCCACACTCGGGTCGCAGAGGCACGCTGGGCTCTCCTTACACTTGAAGCGATTCAAGTATTCAGAGAACCCACCGTGCCCCGTTAGAACCTGCGTGAGAACACCCGTTGGCCGTACCTGTTGAACAATACGGAAAGCCACTATCGCGTCCGGAAGGAACATTTTCGTCACCGAGGCCGTCTCGCCCGACACGTATCTCCGATTCCACTCATCAAGCGTTTCCAAACGGATCTGTCGCTTGATGAATGAAATCGGGCATTGGTCGTAGTCCGGCTTCCTCCGTGACGACAATGCTGCCTCCTTCGCCAACTCGTCCGCCCGCTCATTCCCCGGCAGGCCCGCGTGGGCCTTGATCCAGAACAAAGACACAGCTTTGTTCTGGTGCAAGGCTTTTGCCAAATTGGCACGCGCGCGCACTGCCACGGGATGGAGAGAACCATGGTTTGCAAGCGTCTGCAATGATGACATTGAGTCGCTATACAAACCATAGCTCGCCTCTTGCCGCGCGAGGATCACTTCGGTGGCCCTGCAAATGGCCAGGAGTTCCGCCTGGTAGACTGTGCAGTACGCGGCAAGGCAGAGCTTGAGGTTCCGGACTTCACCCACATTATCCCAAATGGATAATGCGGCTCCGACCTTCCCCTCAATCTTGCTGCCGTCGGTGAATATTCGCACCGTCTGCACATTGCTACTGTCTAGTAGCGTTTGATCTGCCAGGCACATGAACTCCAGGGGCATTTGCGTAGCCGGATGAGGAGCTTCTGCAAACCTCACCGCACTCTCGATCTCCCTATCTCCTGGCACGAACCGGGATGACCCTTTCCTCGCTTCATACAGGGCGGCTGCCTCTTGTATGCGCAGGTCTAGAGGTAGTATCCCGGACAGTGCCAGTGCCGAGTTCAGTGAGACTGTGCGGTACGATTTGCAGATCTTCTGAGCGAATCCTCGTTGAACAGAGCCTAGCTTCTTCCGTATCCCTAGCTTTTTCGCAGCAGGAGCCCAGGCAGCGGCCGCGTAGGTGATTACAGGTTCAATTGTCGCGGTGTATATCGTGTGTATAATTTCAGCATTTAATCCCCAACTAACTTTTGCGGCGCGTGATAACTGTTTGTAAATTCCGGCTGCCTTCCCGCAGACGTTCGCGGCATGCTCATTAAACGTGAGTTTTTCGTCTATGGTCAGACCCAGCAACTTCATTTTCTTTACCATTCCAATGTCGACCCCGGCCATGCTCAGGCATGGAGTGTCGTACTTAAGCCTGTTGGTTACCACCATCGCACAGGTTTTGTGCGGTGCGAACTTCAGCTTATTTCGGACACCCCAATCCTGAACATGGGCGAGGGCTGCATTGGCGGCTCTCGAGACTTCAGTCGCCGAGTCGCCATCCACGACCAAGACGATGTCGTCCGCGAACGCCTGCACGAAGACCCCGAATCGCTCCAGGTCTTTTAGCAGTGGGTCGAGAAGGAGATCCCACAGGATTGGACCACCGATTGACCCCTGAACGCAGCCCTTGTCAGTCTCTCGAGTACATTCCTCCCCGGCATAACGAACATTAACCTTCCTACTGTCGAGATAGCTGTCTACCAGCCGCCTGATGTTGACCGGGCAATTTTCCTCAGCCAGCCTGACTTTTATAGCTGGCCACCAGGCGCTGTCGAAGGCCCCCTCTATATCCAATGACACCAGGACAATTAGCTTCTTCAGCCTTAACTTGTCCTGTACGTGCTTCATTAGCGTATAGAGGGCGTCCTCGGTGCTCCTCTGGGGCATAAAGCCAAACTGGCGGGTACTAAACCGCGGTATAAGCTGCCACTTTAGACGTGCTACGACCATCCTCTCCAGGACCTTCCCCAGAACAGGCAACAGACCGATTGGTCGGTATGCCTTGGGGGTCAGATAGTTGTCCTTGCCCGGCTTCCTAAGGACCACGACCGTAGCTTCCTTCCAGATCTCTGGAAAGTGTGCCAGGCCGAGGCACTTGTTGTAAAGGGCAAGGAACAATTCCGGGTCCCGGTGGATCGCTCGGCTGCAGATGTCAGAAGTCAGTCCGTCCCCTCCTGGTGCCTTTTTGGGATTGAAACCTGCCACGGCGGTCTTCAGCTCCAGCATCGTAAATGGTGGGTCATGATATTCATCATGGACCCATTCATTTACTCTGCCGGCCGCTTCTCTAATTCGCCTGTGGTCAGCGTTGTCCTGGTCTACTCTGTCTTTGGGGTAGAACGTATCTGCTAGTAGGGCGGTTGATTCACTTGGACTAAGGAATGTACCATCGCAGCATAGGGTCAGTTCTTCCTGCCTTCTGGCAGTCCTACCGATGATCCTGTAGATTCCTTCCCAAACCCCCTCCCGATCCTGCTTCCGGCAGAACTCCTTCCAACTGGCGATTTGGGCACTCTTTGCTTGCATCTCATAATCTTGTTTTGCTTTCAGGTACTCGTCGACGACCATTGCTCTCCGGACCGGCGCGGCGTTGCGGATGCGGTTCCTCTTCCTGGTAACCTCCTTCTTCTTCACAGCGAGTTCCTCGGACCACCACGGAATGGTAAGTTTTACTGTACTTTTTACCTTAGGCATAGATTTTTCGCACGCTTCTATGATAATGTTTCTATACTTTATTATTAGTTCCTCTAATTTGAGTTTATTTTCTATTTCCATTATCATTTCTAGGTTTATTTTATTTACTACTATTAATTCCCCCATTTTAGTTTTAAATTTATCCCAATCTGCCTTCCGTGTGTTGTATTTCCTCGTTGTTCTATTAATGTTAATCCCTTTATCCCTTTTTACTTTAATATTAAATAAAATCGTGTTGTGGTCCGAGGACGTAACTCCTGTATCAACCCGCCAGCCGTCCACCAGGTCAAAAAGGCAGAGCGAACAAGCCGTGACGTCGACATGGCTTTTGTACGCTCGACCACCCCTGACCGTGTCAAAGGTGGGAGCGTCACCAGTGTTCAGTACCTGAAGCTCTAACTCATCCAGGGTGCTAGACATGACCTCACCTCTGGGGTCTTCCTTGTTGCTGCCCCACCAGGCACTTTTCGCATTAGCGTCGCCTCCCAACAGAAATCTACCGGTGGCCACTTCCGCTTTGATCCGGGTCAGCTGGTCCAAGTATGGCTCTATGGGTTGGTCTGGCTCAAAGTAATAGGAGACTACTGCGATTTCCCAGGCTTTGGTCCGGATCCCCACCACAACGATATTGTTTGTGGTGAGTTTCGGGTAGGGTATGACGTCTACGTCATGGTCAAAGACGGCTATCGCCGCCTTTACCCTCCCACTTCCATCAACCTCGCACTGGTAGATTCTCGCTCCACGGTAGCTCTTCATACTTCGGGCTCCTCCCACATAGGGCTCCTGGATCAGTGCCCACGAGATCTTCCGTTCACTGGCCTCTATAAAGAGTTCGGTGGTCGCCAGTTCCTTGCGTTGAAGGTTTGCTTGGGCCACTCGGTATGGTCTTTCTGTTTGTTGGACAGGAGTCTCCGGGGTGCCCTTAACAGTATGCTATAGATGAGCGGGATATTGCGTCCCATCTTCTCCTTATCGTACATTCTGGACTGAAGGCATGATGGTTGACGTTATCTATTTTGGCACGCGTACAATTGCAGCAGGTAGGTGGTAAACCTGCGCTAAAGTCCCCACAGTCTGCCCTCATGTGCGGGCCGCCACAGTGGCCGCACTTTGCGGTGGTCTCGGTGCAAATGCGCCGGCTATGCCCATATGCAAGGCAGAGCGAGCATTGGACGAGCGGGGACTGGTCTTGGACCCTAACCCGCTGAAGATCCACATGCACCGCTCCGACCTCTAGCATGCGCCTCCAGACTTCTGTGGCGACTCGCAACACTACATGACCCGTAAGCGGGTTTCTGGTACGCTTGATGTATAGAATTTCCACAATCTTCTGTTCTTCGTCAATGTCTTTGAAGATGTGGCTGTTCTGACTTTTGAGTGCCTTTACGATGTCTTCGTTACTATTGTAACGCATTACGTCCCTCATCATTATCTGAGGGTTTTTATTTTTTACGTCCTGTACCTTCAGCTCAGATGCTTCCCCTATTCTCTCCTTTATCTTTTTCCTTTCTTCTTCTGTGCGGCAGCCTACAATTATCTTTCTGTCCTTTGCCTTCCTTATTTTATCCACTGTAAACCCTCCCTCTTTGGCGTTTACAACTTTTCTAATCCTATCCAGCACTTGATCTCCCGTCTCTTTCTCATCCTTGGCCGTCACTACTATCGAATGTAGTGCCGTGTGTTGTGTAGTTTGATTTGGGGGCCGACTTGCCGCTACGCTGGCGTAGGAGAGCTTCTCCATATGGCTTTGGCCAGCTTGTAGTGCCTCTTTCAGCCTTCCCATAATCTCGTTGTTAACGGCCAAGTTTCGCGAGTGCTCCTCGAGTGCCTTCCTGAGCGAGTCCGCCTCCGCTCCCCCGATATCCCCCGGGGAAGGGGAGGAGGCCCGCTCCATCCTTTGCTCTTCCTGGGCTTCCCGGACTTGGATGCCTTGGGATTTGAAGGTCTTTTTTGTAGGGGGTTCACGTCCTTTTTCCTGCTCTGAATCCTTGATAAGCATGTAGAGCCGGTCTGCCAAGGCTTTAACCTCATTTTTTATTTCTGTTTTTGTCGTCTTGGAGGTCGTCATGTATGTCTTAATTTTGTTACTCAAAATTCTGGCCTCTGCAACTCTACTTTTTTGTGGTGGTGGGCTTCCGACTTCGAACGAGACCGAAGCTCTTGTCGTTATCGGTGCGGTTTTTGCAGGTTTGGTTGGAGAGGTTCCCTCGCCATCGACCTTTCCCGCTTCCCACTTTCCCACACTAGTTCTCACACTTAAAGTTGAGGGTCCTGCCTCTACAGGTGCCTTCTGTGGGCTTTTTATTTGTGAGCACGTTGCTTGGGACCGGCTCTTTATGGGTGTACGCAAACCGGGCATCCCGCTCATTATAATACGCTCTGTCCGGTCCACCGTGGACGGACAGAGGGCCCGGGTGTGCCCGATACCGAGGCACCTGTAGCACCTCAATGGCTGTGCCGCAAGTGCCCGGACTGCACCCGAGCTAAAGCCGACGTGTAGCCGTCCTTTGTCAAGGACGGCTTTAGCAGCGGCGACCGGGCACTCCAGGCGAATAGTACCCATGCCGCCGCGGCCGGGCCTTATGTCCCGGCTTTTCACCGCTGCGGCAACGCAGCCCCCAATTGCTGCGACCGCCGCCACCACCTCCTCCTTGGTGACCGTGTCATCTAGACCGGTCACCTCGATGGCCGCCGTCTTCACAGGCCTGGCCACCTTAGCCGCGTCCGCGATGACCTCCTGCAACTTTGTTGCAAAGAGGTCCGCGTGAGCACTGCCCTCCACCCCCGGGAACTCGAAGATTCGAGCCCCGGCTTGGGTCCGCCGGCAAGAGATTTTGCCGATCCCCAGTTGGGCGGGATCAGCATTGGCACGCGCCCTTAATAAAATTGACGCGTACGTCTCCCCCCGCCCCGCAGCCTCCGCGGTGAGCGTCACCACGACGGCTGCGGTCTTGGGAGGAACGAGTTTCCTGCTGGTACCGGCGGTTTTGGCTGTGGAAGCAGCGCTGGCGGCCTTGGGTGGCCCTTTCCCCTTCCCTTTCCCCTTCCCTTTCCCCCTCCCTTTACCAGTCGTCTGTGACTGGCTGGGAGGGGTGGTGGTGGTGCGGGCGGCAGGGGCGGTGGTGGTGCGGGCGGCAGGGGCGGTGGCGGCAGGGACCGCTGCCGACTTTTTGCCCTTGCCCTTCCCCTTGCCGGCGACCTTTGTCCAGCCCTGCTGGTTGGTCGGAGTTGTGGCAGGCAGGAGAGGGTCCTCCTCCCTCTGTGAAGTCGGACCCGGCTCACCCCTCCTTTTGTCCGCCGCAAGAGGCAGCCGGTAGCTTTTCTCCGGCAGGAGCCGGTCCTCAATGCCTGCCAGGCAGGCTCTTGTAAAGGCCCTCTCCTCCATCACAACCTTGCGGATGATATCCTCAAGGTTGGAGGCGGAGGGACCCTCTGCCGCTGGTCTCGGCTCAGCTACACTTGGCCGTGCCGTGGCATCAGCCAGCTTCTGGTGTAGCTGGCTGACTTCCGCCTGCAGGCGATCGATCCTCGCCTGCAGCTGCCGCGTCTCCTCATTGTCCTTGCGCTGGACCAGTTCGGCGACAATGCCACGCATGCTCGCGGCCCGGCATTTGAGGCACTTCTGGAACGTGCCCTTCAGGTGCGAGGACTTGGAGGCGACCTCCACGATCCCCTCTTCGTCCTCCAGGGCCATCCGTTCCAGTTCGGCCAATGAGTGGTCCGCGTACAGGACGCGGGACGCACCGTAGCCGGACTTCGCACGGGTGACGCGTGCCCGTTCCTCTTTGGCCGCAACACGCTCCTCCAGCTCTTGTTGGAGCTGCTCCTTCCGAGCCAGGTCCAAATGGCGCTGGGCGTCCGCTAGACCCACATCGTGGGTGACCGCTGCCGTCTTCTTGGCCTTTGGCTTCTTCTTCGGCTCCTTCGCCGAACCCGAGGAGCCGTCGGACACTTCCTTGAGGAAGGCCCGCTTCCGCGACTGCGAACGAGAGCCTTCCTCTACCTCCATGGAGCTCGCCACCGACACAACGGACTCGTTGTCGGACTCCAACTCTTCCGGCCTTCCTCCATAGAAGGTCCTACCTTCCTCAGCTGACGCTGAAGCGTCACGGTGGCCCTGAGAAGGGCCTTTTGGCGGAAAACGTGCGGAAATACCGATCCAGAGTGCCTGTTTTCGGAGACCTGCAGTCACTGAGGATTGGAAAGACCCCCGGGAGCAGCTGGCAACCACCAGAAAAATTTTCGTAGAGATCCTAAGGCTAGTAACACGAAAACCAAGCTATTTGCTGTTGAATTCATGTCCTTTCTCATTTTGAAAAATTAATTTCTCAGGAATTTTCATATATTTCCCCTTTTTAGAAAATATAATTATAAGAACACCTACAAATCTATTATAGAAAAAATCACCATTAAAATACACCCAAGGATTCACCTATAGTTAGTAACAATTTAAAATTAAAATCTGTTCACACGCTCCGCGTTAACCTTGTTTATTTGTTTTCCTATTTTCCTAGACTTTCGAAGCTTATAACTCGGCCTAGGATTAACCTAGCCGAAAAGTAAAAACACATAAAACGTTTTTACAAGTAGTGCTATCCTAATATATTTTTAAACTTGAAAAAGGAGAAAGGACAAAAAAGCATGTTTTCAAACTGACATCGATCTATAATTTCTCTTTGTTGATGCTTCCACGTGTGTCGGCCATTGATAAAAGCTGCTTATTTTTAGTATTTTAAGTTAGTTATTATAAGTAATATATAGTTTTGGACCTAGTGCTTGGATGGGACACTGTACCCTAGAAAACGAGACTATTCCCGTCTTTAAAAAACAAGTTGTTTCTTTTTTCCTGGACGCTCGGCGGCCATTTTGCAACCGCCTAATACGTAGTAATATTTAGTAAACTGGAAATTTGTAAAAATTTAATTGCCAAGTGAAATCGGGTCCCTAAATCAATCCCAACCTTGGGCCACCCACTCTAGCAACCCCCAATTCTTTGTTTCCTTATTTAATTATATTATTAAGTTATTAAAAAACCCCTCCCCCCCTCAAAAATTCTGTAAATAAAACTGTAGCTTGCTACAGACGTTAATTCATTTATACCTAAATTATAAATTGTCAGTATTTATAAAATAATTATTCTAAAAACTCCCCCAAAAATTAAATTAAAAAACCTCTCAAAACCATTAAAAGCATTCCATTCATAAAAATATATATTTTGCCATAGAAGATAGAATTAATTATAATTAATTATTGCCTAAAACTGAGTAATTATACCTCTAAATATACCCCTAAACGTTCTATAATCAAATCCGTAAAAAACAATATTTATTGTAGTAATTATTTATAATTATAACCCAATTATTTCCAAAAACCCCCCAAATTATCTAAGTAATTATATCTCTAAACAGAACACCTAATGTTTAAAATCGAAAATCCCTAAAAATAATATTTAATTGTAGTAATTATTCGTAATTATAATTAATTAGTTCCAAAACCCCCCAAATTATCTAGGTAAATATCCAAAATAACTATATACAGCCCAACCCCTTGAGCCACCCCCTTTCGAACCCCCTCATTCATTTAAAATTTTTTGAAAATTTCGAAATTCTGAAACTTGCTGTTACAAAATTCTGGAACCGTCCTTTAATATCATTTAAATTGAAAAAACGGGCATAGCTCGGAAACGGAGCGAGTTAGACAAATTCTGACACCGGCCTGGATATATGGTATATACAGCCCAACCCCTTGAGCCACCCCCTTTCGAACCCCCCCATTCTTTTAAAATTTTTTTTTGAAAATTTCGAAATTTTGAAACTTGCTGTTACCAAAATTCTGGAACCGTCCTTTAATATCATTTAAATTGAAAAAACGGGCATAGCTCGGAAACGGAGCGAGTTAGACAAATTCTGACACCGGCCTGGATATATGGTATATACAGCCCAACCCCTTGAGCCACCCCCTTTCGAACCCCCCCATTCTTTTAAATTTTTTTTTGAAAAATTCGAAATTCTGAAACTTCTTGACTCATTATATTAATTATATATTTACATATTTATTTAAACTCGTACCCCCCTCGGGGACCCCCCCTCCCCTCAGGACTCAGGACCCCCCCCCTCTCCCCCTATTCCCCGAGACCCCAAAGGACCCACTCGGGAACCCCCCCCCCCTCCCCCCCCCCAACCGAAAAATTCTTCACCCCCCCGGACCCTAACTTTGGTACCGGAGGTCATAGACCCACCGAGTTTGGGGTCTCCGTAATCGGGAGGAGAAGACCTTTGATCTGGCCCCAAGGGATTTGCCGAAAGGCGAAAAAATTTTTTGAAAAATTTTTTCTTTTAAAATTTACTTCCTTCTGGCTCCCCCCGTTGGTTGGCGGTGTCTCTTTGGACAGCACTCAAGGAACAGGCCATATTTATCTGTTCAACACTATTTTTAAGACATATAGCAACACTTTTGTGTTGCTATATTTTAGACTAAGACATATAGCAGCACTTTTTGCTGCTATATTTTTATCTTTAGATTAAGACTAGGTTAGAGACTCTCCCCAGAGATCGACTCTACCGTAGAGTTGGAAAATTTTTGAAATCTACTTTGTAAATTTTTCGAAGCCTATCGGCTCCTGAGAGCTCTCTGACACCAGACACTGATCTGGATCTAGTTTTAAGATTTTTTGAAAGAGCTAGACTCTTTATTTTATTTTAAGTTCGCTGCTTGACCTGTTCTTTTGAACTATAAAGCTGACCGTGTTATTCTTTATATAGAAAACACCGGAAATTTACTATAGATCTTTACGATCCTAAGCGCACTCTTATTTTCTTTATACACTTTTACGTTTTTACACTTTTTTATTTTTACTTTTAACTGTTGACGAATACCTCCAACATAATGATGGGAATTAGGACCCCGTTAAAAAAGGCGGTCGATGAGAAATCACCGCAAAAACCCAGAACCTCACCCCCAAGTGTGCGGCGTAGCGTCGGAGAATGGGAAGCTACAAAGCATACGAGCACAAACCCACCACCACCCTTGACCACCAAGACGATGCAGGCCGGCCCTGCAAAAATAGGACCAAAAGAGTCGCAGGAAGCCAAAACCCTTCCAATGCGCTCGAAACCGACAGAGGCACAAACAACGCCGCCAAAGATACAGTACGCGGACCGGACGACAGAAGCCAGGGCATGCTTGAACAAAGCTAAACTACATCTTAGCGGTTCAAGAAATACAAAGACCGAGATAAAAGCTGGTATAATTGAAGCGCTGGATCGGCTGTTTCAGCTTGTTAAGGAAGCTGAAGGGGTGGCCAAAACTAAAAAGGCAGGGACTAAGGAGAACCTAGAGTCAGAAACTGCCGCTAGGGACGCTACTTTTTCAATCAACGCTGAACAAATCTCGTTAGTGGCGCGTATCGAGGAACACTCCAAGCTATTACAAGAGAGTAACAAAAGGATGGAGGACTTGAAAGCCGCAATGGAACGAAGTATCCGAACTTACGCTGATGTAACTGCGACCCACGGCGGAAAGTCGAACCAAACCCGAAGTACGCTGCACTCCATCGCGGTTACTTCAAAGGACGACACGGAAACCGGGGACGAAGTGCTAGAAAAGATACGCAATGCAGTGGATCCAAAAGAAGGCTGGGTTAAAGTAGAAAGAGTTAGAAAGGCAAAGGACAGTAAAATTATAATGGGGTTCCAAACCAGGGAAGAAAGGAACAAAGTAAAATCCAGACTGGAAGAAAAAAGACAGGACCTCAGTGTCGAGGAAATGAAAAATAAGGACCCGCTGTTGATCCTCAGGGGCGTTTTCTCTGTCAATTCAGACGAAGTGGTCCTCAGAGCGCTGAGGAACCAGAATAGGGACGTTTTTCGTGACCTCGATAAAGAGGAGGACAGAGTGGAAGTGAAGTACAAGAGGAAAACAAGAAATCCGCACACCACTCACATCGTGGTCAGCGTCTCACCAATAATCTGGAAAAGGGCCACAGAACTCGGACGCCTGCACATAGAGTTCCAGCGGGTTAGAGTGGAAGACCAAACCCCGCTGATTCAGTGCACGCGCTGTCTGGGTTATGGACATGGCAGACGATTCTGCAAGGCACCGGCTGACTTGTGCAGTCATTGCGGCGGCCCGCATCTCAAGTCGGAATGCGCCGATTGCCTTGCGGGTACTCCACCCAGATGTCAGAACTGCGCAAGGGCCAAGTATGACAGCGCTGACCACAATGCCTTCAGCCACGACTGCCCGATACGCCATAAGTGGGACGAAATCGCCAGATCCACTGTGGCGTACTGCTAAGGGCACCCACGGAAACCCAAACCTCTACAGGCTGATACAAGCTAACCTTCAGCGGAAAAAACTCGCAACAGAGGAGCTTCTGATCGAAGCCGTGAAGCGTGGGGTCGCGATTGCTCTCCTCCAGGAACCATACGTCAATGCATGGATGGGCAGATGCTAGACACGAAGGGCTCAGTCGAACTATTGGCGAATACTTTTTACCCGGAAGATCACACAGACAGTGATAGCACATGCCACCAGCTAATCAGGGAAAAGGCCGATGTCGTGAATGATGGAGAACACGATAACTCGTGCGATCCACCATTCACAATGGCTGAACTAATGGCGTCGTGCGGATCTTTCAACGCCAAAAAGGCCCCCGGGGCGGACGGTTTCACCGCCGATATCTGTTGCCGAGCCATCGGAGGTGCCCCTGAGGTGGCTCTCGCCATTATGAACGGTTGCCTAAATTGTCACCACTTTCCCGAAGTCTGGAAGGAGGCGATAGTGGTTGTGCTGAAGAAACCGGGTAAAGACGACTACAGTACTCCAAAGGCGTATAGACCAATCGGCCTTCTGCCGATACTGGGAAAAATATATGAGAAGATGTTGGTGGCCCGCCTCAAGTACCATTTGATCCCAAGGATGAGTACTCGCCAGTACGGATTCATGCCCCAGAGGAGCACAGAGGACTCCCTTTATGTGCTAATGCAACACATACGTAGCAAGCTGGAGCTCAAAAAGATAGTGGTGCTGATATCCTTGGATATCGAAGGAGCGTTTGACAGTGCCTGGTGGCCAGCAATAAGAGTCCGTCTGGCAGAGGAAAAGTGTCCAATCGGCTTGAGGAGGGTCATCGACAGCTATCTCCAAAACAGAAGGGTCAGGGTAAGGTACGCGGGGGAAGAGTACGGCAAAACCACCAGCAAAGGCTGCGTCCAAGGTTCCATTGGGGGACCGATATTTTGGAACCTTCTGTTGGACCCGCTTCTGAAGAGCTTGGAGGCCAGTGGTGTCTATTGCCAAGCTTTTGCGGACGACGTCGTGCTGGTCTTCGATGGGGACACATCGTTGGAGATCCAGGGACGTGCTAATGCCGCACTCGAACATGTTCGGGCGTGGGGCGTACAAAACAAACTCAGATTTGCACCGCAAAAAACCAATGCAATGGTGGTCACTCGCAAACTTAAATACGACACCCCACGCCTGAGCATGGGCGGGACCGACATTGCCATGTCCAAAGAGATTAAAATCCTGGGTGTCACCATCGACGACAAGCTGACCTTTAATTCTCACGTCGCAAACGTATGCAGAAAGGCAATAGGCATCCACAAGCAGTTAACCAGGGCAGCAAAGACCAGTTGGGGACTTCACCCTGAAGTCATACGGATAATATATGTGGCCACCGTGGAGCCGGTTATCCTGTACGCCGCCAGCGTATGGGCCCCGGCTGTAGGAAAGCTAGGTGTCATGAAGCAGTTGGGAGCAGTTCAGCGCGGAATTGCACAAAAGCTGTGTAAGGCATACCGGACAGTCTCCCTAAACTCTGCGCTGGTGCGGGCTGGGATATTGCCCCTAGACCTCCGCGTCCGCGAGGCGGCATCATTATATGAGGCCAGGAGGGGGGTGCCTCAGCCAGCACTTGGTGACAGGAAGGTCGAGCAGGTAGTCTCAGCAATGGAGGCTCCACACCCCGCGGAGCGCGCTGAGCTGGAACTCGTAAGCCTGGTAGACCAAGAGCAACTTGATGCCCAGAACGAACTTGAGGTTCGTATCTTCACGGACGGGAGTAAGATTGGGGGCAAGGTTGGGGCCGCACTCTCCATTTGGAGAGGTGATGCCGAAACCAAAGCTCTCAAGCTTGCTCTCCCACACTACTCCACCGTTTACCAGGCTGAGCTTCTAGCGATATGTGTCGCAACCAGGGAAATCCTAAAACACAGTGCGCAATCGTTTGGAATCTTCAGTGACTCTATGGCAGCCCTCCAAACCGTACAAAACCATGACCGACACCACCCACTGGCAGTGGAGGTAAGGGCCAATATTAGGTCCATATCTACCCAAAACAAAGCAATTACCTTGTTTTGGATTAAAGCGCATGCGGGATTGGCTGGGAACGAGAGGGCGGACGAATTAGCCAAACGAGCCGCTGAAGGCTCCAAACGAAAACCTGATTACGATTTGTGCCCGGTTTCGTACGTCAAACGACACATTCGTTCGCAAACGCTAGACGAGTGGAACCGCAGATACAGCTCCGGAGAAACTGCTTCAGTGACCAAAATGTTTTTCCCGGACGCAGTGGCGGCGTACGGGATAATCAGGAAATGCAGCATCAGCAATATAGTCACACAAATCATGACGGGGCACGGTGGGTTCTCGGCGTACTTGAACCGTTTCAAGTGCAAACAGAGCCCATCGTGCATCTGTGACCCTGATGTTGACGAAACGGTGCCACATATATTGTTCAGCTGTCCCGTATTTGATCGGGAAAGGCTGGAGGCCAAGCACGTGCTCAACACAAAATTAGATGCCGAAACATTGTGGGCAATAATCGCAGGCAAAAAAAGAGAAATGTTATTAGATTATTGTGTAAAAATATGTGAAACAGTTATAAAGAGAAATAAGAGTGCGTAAGCAAAAATGTTTACATAATATTATGTACAATATTAATGTTAAGCATTGAATACTTAGAAGGATAAAATATGTACGTTTAAGCAAAAATCAATTAAAATAAGCTAAATAAGATAAATGAGTTGCCATCACGATATACGATTGTTAACAAATAGAAATAAGTTAGAATAAGACAGTTGTGTATCCCCTAAATAAATAAGAATAAATGTCAAATAAAACTAAGAAGGTAAATATGTAATTAGCAATAAGAATAGTAGTAATTAGTCTTGGCTGTTGAAATTGTAAACTTTAGTGAAAAAGAAAAAGAATATAATGTGTTAGAATAAGATACCTGTAAAAATAAAAAGATTATGTTGTTGTGTTCTTACCCTAAATGTTTAAAATAAAGAAAAATCAGCAGAATAGAAAATAGTATAAGGGCGTCCTACCCTTAAGAAAGAAAGATGAACGAATGCTAGAAAGATAAAGTATGCTGAATGAAAGTACGAGAGGAATAAATGCGAGAACTGGAATGAATGAGTTTGCTTAGTATAGTCTCCGACAATGTTGGAGGTAGGAGAAAAAAAAAAAAAAAAAAAAAAAAAAAAAAAAAAAAAAACCTAACCTAACCTAACCTAACCTAATATTTATTAAGGTATCATTTATGTCATGCTCATATGTTTGTTTGTCAATACATTTAATCAAGGCAGTGCTATCGTCAGCGAATAAGACCATAGGATGTTCAATGTGGCGAGGTAAATCATTAATATACAGCAAAAATAACAAAGGGCCCAGCACACTACCCTGTGGTACGCCATACCTAATAATTCTAGCCTTAGATAAATATTTTTCTTCGCGCTTAGTTTTTAGGCATATTCTAGATATCTAACAAACTTGTTAGCCTCTCTTTTTGCGGAATCTTCACGTCTAAATTCAGGAGATGCGCGACCTCCTGCCTATCCTGATGGATGTGTAACGATCATGTCGGAAATTCGCATACACCAAAAGGACGTCCGTAGGGTGCTGCTTAACCTTGACGTGAACAAAGTCAGTGGCCCTGATGGGGTACCAGCAATTGTACTCAGAACTTGTGCGCCTGAACTGTGTCCGATCTTGACACGCCTATATCGTCTTTTGTTAGATTCTGGAAAAGTGCCGAATGCTTGGAAGCAAGCCAATGTTCAGCCTGTGCCCAAAAAGGGCTGCCGGGCTGACCAGGCCAACTACAGACCCATCTCAGTAACGTCCGTCCTCTGTAAGAGTATGGAACGAGTGCTTAACTGTAAGCTCCTGGCATACCTAGAAGCTAACGACATCCTCAGCGACCGCCAATACGGCTTCCGCTAAAATCGATCAACTGGGGATCTTCTAGCGTATGCCAGTCATATCTGGAGTGAGGCCATCGAGAGGCACGGAGAAGCGCTTGCCGCCTCCCTCGACATTTCGAAGGCTTTTGACAGGGTCTGGCACGAAGGCCTCATTGGTAAGCTTCCTTCATTCGGTCTGTCCAGTGGTTTGTGTGTTTGGATTGTGGACTTCCTGAGGGGCCTCCCTCGACATTTCGAAGGCTTTTGACAGGGTCTGGCACGAAGGCCTCATTGGTAAGCTTCCTTCATTCGGTCTGTCCAGTGGTTTGTGTGTTTGGATTGTGGACTTCCTGAGGGATCGCTGGCTTGACCAAAATAATTTAATGATTAATATACCAAAGACAAACGTAATGCATTTTTATCAACGGATTCCACCAGAAGTCTTACATTTACATTATAATGGACAAAAAGTTGACCAAATACTAGTTGCTAAATTCCTTGGCATTATGATAGATAGCCAATTAACTTGGAAGCCACAAGCAGAAGAAGTATGCAAAAAACTTAGTGCAGCTGCATATATTCTCTTTAACTTGTCTAAAAAAGTAAATATGGCCACAAGGTTGATTGCATACCACGGGTTAGTCGCATCGATTTTGAGATACGGTATAATATTTTGGGGAAATTGTAGTCTGAGGGAACAGGTGTTTAAGGCTCATAAACGCTGTATAAGGGCGATGTGCAATTTAGTAGTAACAGATAGCTGCGTACCTGTATTTAAGTCCCTAAAATTGCTAACATGCCCATCCCTTTATATTTTCGAGGTGGCTGTTTTTGTCAAATCAAATATGCATCTATTTAATATAGTGTCCGAAAATAGAAACCGGCCTATCAGGAGACAGTATAAAAACTTGCTAATTGTTAATGGTTCCGATAGCGCCCTATAAAAGAAAAGTATTATATGTATGGGTCCGATAATTTTTAATAAAATACCCGATGTTATCAAAAATGGGACATTTCTACTTTTCAAAAAGAAATTGACAGATCTATTAATTAATAAATGTTATTACTCAATTAGCGAATTTTTGACCGATAAGAATTTAAATTGATAACATGACATCTCTGTTTTCCTGACTTGTACTTAATATTTTTTTTGTTTGACTGGAACTTGACGAATTTGTAATCCCATTTTATTAAAATTGACACTGTGTATTGTATTGCCTATTTCAAATTATTTACTGAATTTGATCTTGACATGGTAAATTTGTATTGATTTAACTGAATGTTTTTAATAATTTATATTAAATGGGTCTTTATTATCATAGTAAAAACTGTTTGCATGCCTTAGTTAAGGTAGTTAGTATAAGGATCATTATATTAAAACTTAACATCTGTTACCTGTACCTACTTTCTGTGCAAATAAAGATTTATTCTATTCTATTCAGCAGAGTGGGCCAGCGACCCGTCGGGTTTCAGCAGTGGTGGTAGTGAGGGGCGGCAGAAGTTCGATTCAACTGATTTAGCTAGGGAACAAAACGCTTTACTACCTGCCGGGTATGAAGCAAGTTTGTTACCTATCCGGCTAATGTGGTCCAACCGAGCCCTTCGCATCACCTTCATGCAGGACTTGGCAGCCCTGTAGAAGGCTCTCTTCTTTTGACCGAAGTCACTCGCCTTACGCATTCGAGCGTCGACCCATGCCAGGTATGCCTTGAGTTTGAGCGCTTCTGCGCCATTACATTCGGCAGTTGGCTGTGTGCGAATCAACATTCGGCACCCTCGTTGCCCCCTGGACCAGCTGGGTGAGATTTAACGCAAGCGCAAGCTCTCGCCTAGCATGATCTGTGCTCTGGTATGGGAAGAGCCACTCCTGGTGGTGGGCCTTAGAGTCCCCCAGTAACACTAATTGGGATGCATACACCCGCACGTGGTTTGAAATTGTGCTCCAGGGTAAACCCTGGGTGAGACGCAACGGAGACGCCCTCACGCCCCTAGCCACCGCAGGAGACGCCCTGGGCGTCGGGAGTCGCAAGCAGATTCCCGGCCACCGTAGGCGCGGGCTTGCGGGCGGCGAGAAATGGGTAGGTCGTCCGATAAGGACCAGGCCCGAGTCAACGGCGCGTTGTGTTCCACGCGCGCCTCAAAGAGATGTCAGCAGAACTGACGGGGTCCGCTAGGGCCAATACCTGTCTGGGTCGCGGATAAATTTGAAAAAGAGTTACCGTGGCCCTGGCTCAAGCAACTGAAGGAACACGGGTGGGTTTTAGTCAGTAAAAGTCTGACATGCCCTCCCGCTTCACCCAGAGCGGGAGAAGTCATTGGATGATTTCCCACCCAAAAAAAAAAAAAAAAAAAGGGTAAACCCTGGGTATGTAAAGTACGACACGTCTGACGGACATCCTATCTGCGTCTCCGAAAGGAAGAAGAGAGCTGGCTTATCAGTCTCCAGGTGGTGATGGACTGCATTGAGGTTGGAGTGTAGACCTCTTATATTACTGAGGTGCACTTTGTGGCGTGCTACCGCTGATCAGCTTTATATTTTTTCTCCTTTGCATTGTTACGAGTGATAGGGGGGAGAGGAGAAGAAAATGAGATGACGTACCACACTGATAAACTACGGACACGCACTGAAAAAAAAGCTATCATTGGTGGACTGGACTGGAGACTGCGGGGACGCCCAAGCCCGCCCGAGTATGTCCATCGGGCCCTCCCATCTGGTCGCCAAGCAGCACGATGGTTCATTCCGGGATGTTTCGTCAGTTGGCGGGGCAGCCTTTCGTGTGTCGCACACTACTTGGGCCCCCTACTACCTGCGGTCGACCAGCGGCGCACCGTGCCTCGGATCCCGCTACCTTCCGCGACCAGTCTCCCGATACGTCCGTAACAGCGCGAGTCAGACCGGTCTCCCAGCAGTGGAACAGCTATCTCGACTCAACTCCTCTAGTGGCTACACCGAGCGTAGTACCGGAACACGGCTAGGCCGCTAGGCGGCACGTCTTTGCCTGGTGGGTGTTCACAAGCCTTAGGCCGAAGCCTATCAACAGTTATTGTCACCTGATTAGCACCATCCGGGGACCAAGTGTAGGGAATCATATGGGGTACTCTCCTACGGACGTGGGTCTCCCCAAATCTGTAAATAAAAAATGAAGTAATACTAAAACCAAAACCAATAGCCGACATTAAAACCATTGCCCCTGCCCCCCTACCAGTATCCGCGCCTGGTGGTTCCAAATATAAATAAATACTCTTTCACTAGTAAACATGTCTAAAAACTATAAACAGCAGCCTAATTTCGTAAGTGAATTCGGCAAGGGAAAGGGTTTGACCCCATGAAAAAATATGAACAATTGACCATTCACATGCGAGATGAAAGACGCGTTGTGGATTTCCGTCTATGTGATTGGTCGATTGTTCATACTCTTTAGGGTCTGACCCAACATGGGGTCAGACCCTTTGCCTTGGCGAATTCACTAACGCAATTAGGCCGCTGATATTATAATGGAAAATCTACTGATACATTATTATTTTTAATAACACTAAAGTCGGAATATGAAATTAGGTATGCATTTACCTGTCGGTACTTATATCTATATTTTCATGATCAATAAGCGGAGTTGCCTTTTTCACCTGGTCTGTACAGCGAGAGCTACAATATAAATGTATGTAAGTATAGATAAACCATTATCTCATATTATGCGAAATTAGTAAGTTAGTCGTAGGTACATGACGTACTGCCAAAAACAGACCCAAAGAATTACATCTCCGCATCCGGAGATGTAATTCAGGTAAAACACGGTCAAAATAAATGTGCACCCACTTCTGCCTACCCGCGCGGCGACCTACGTTCGTCCCGAGCGACAGTCGAACGACAGAGTGACGTGACAGCGCCAAGTGCACAATTATTTTCCCCGAGCAGTACGTACGCCGTGGAGTGGAGTACTATACTTACAACCATGCCAATAATTACATTCACGTACTTTTGAAACTGTTATCCGGACTGTCCCTACTAGGATGTTGGTATGGTTATATTGAGTGCAATGGCAATACTCACCGCGTCTCTGCATTTATATCTAGAGAATCTTTGTTATTTGGTATTTTTCTAAAACAGAAATAACATAATTATTTTAATAAAATAAAAGTATGTTAATTACAAATTTACTTTATATTTATGTTACGTTAATTTTTTAATTTAGGTACGTAGCTATACTAATTTAAACTTTAGGAAGGAATACATTATTGATAATTTTATTGAAGATTAAAATATGCTACTTACCCAAGTAATCTATTTTTTTTTCATTAGAAGGCATCTCTTTTTAAAAAATTAGGATATACCAGCCATTTTAGCGCGAACCTTATAAACAAGCAAATAAAATCGTGTCCTTTTGCTCCGAGAGGGCGAGCGTCAGCGTCCATCCGTGACAGTGGTCAGCGATGCACTGCCCACAGACTACTTAGAGATACTGCACTGCCGTCCGTCGCCCTCGCCCGGTAGAGGAGCCCCCGCTTCAACGCGCACCAAGTTTAGTCGGCAAAACAAATAACCAAAATTTACTAATCACAATTTAAAAAAAAGCTCTAGATTAAAATTTTAGTAATTAAATTGCTTTTTAGATGGTGAAAGTTTCATAAAAATACGACCAATGGTTTTTGTGTGATTGTCGTTTTTTTGTCCGCGTTAGACATTACTTTGCAAATTAATTAAGCTATGTTATACTAATATATTAAAAAATGTACTTAGATGAAATTATTAAGGAAATGCTCTAGTATAACATATATTTTTTTCAAAAAATTACGCCTAGCTGTTTAGACGTGATTCTCATTTTAAAATCATCTACTCAAGGGTATCTGCGCCTTAAATTGAATATTGCGCCCTCTAGGGGGCCTGATGTCAAGGACAAAATGAACAATTTCGCCCCACCCCATCTTGTGTGTTATCTTTGAATAGGTATTTTAATATTAATGTAGGCTTTGGTACGTCTACATCTTATTTTAGTCAAGCGTACCGTTTGCGAGACGTACCCCGTCAAAATCATGAAATTAAATTTTCACTTTCCGGCCCAATAACGGGCCTACGGTACCGTTTTACAAAGATAAAGCCCGCGTTGCTTATTTGACAGGTAACTTTCAGGGATACTAAAATTTCCCTAAATGTACGTACTACCGGTGCCTGACACTATTGGTTTTTGGGTGGTAAGTACATAAATATACCAGCGGAACAGGACCGACATCATGTAATATAATGCATTATTGTTATTTTGTTTTAGGCGTTTCTGAACGCACCGTCACCCAAATAACTCAAGAGGGTTATGTGGCAGCAGCTTCATCAAAAATTGATGACGAAGAAATTAAAAAATAATTGACATTCAAATGGACGGTATTTGCCACTGTTATTTTACAATACTTTCATGAAGCTTTTTTACATCATATTCTATGCACGTAGAAAAAGCTAGTAATTAATTATGCTTAACTTAAATAACTTTAAGTTTCGAGTAATGAAAAATGACTATTCAATAAATGTAGGAAAAAAGGTAAGTTATACTGGCAACATCAAGCACCAGTCGCGCGGCGCGCGCAGACTTAGGCATAGCACGCACTGCGATTTTTATTCGCGCGAATTTTTTAGTACTATTTGAGCGCGATGATTTTTCCGCAGTGCGTGCAGCATCATACAATTCCATAGGCCACAGATGCGCGGAAAAAAAACCACGCGAATAAAAATCGCAGTGCGTGCTAAGCCTTATTTTGCTAGAAGCGATATCTGGCAAAAAAGCCGGCATTTGCAAATTGGAATCCCTAAGTCTATGAAAGCCGATTTTTTTACTTACTTACTTTGTGGTACCTACTGCTGTCGGCATTTCAGAATTAAATATTTTAGTGGTTTTTATTAAGGTGGAAACATATTATTGAAACCCCACGCAGCTTCACGCCACCCGACGTGTCGACACCCGACGCGCACCGTGCACATATACAACACCCCACATGATGTTACAACACGTTCGCTAATGTCATAGCCAGTATTGCCAGGTCTCGTTTTTGTTTTATCCCAAGTTTGATCTCAATGTACCCTATACTCCATTTGCGATAACATTAGACGTTTAAATTAGCCCATTTTACAGCTCATTCAACCGATTTTAACTTCTATTGCGTTTGTGATACGACAAATGATAGCTGCAGTAAACAGTTGGTTTTGGTAACTGGTTTATGCTTTTTATGTCATCCTTATGTTTACAGAATAGAACCCAAAATCGGTTGAACGGACTGTAAAAAGATTTGGAAAAATGTCTTGATTTTAAGTTATATGAAAAAATTACAATATTTTATTAATTTGCTTTCCCTCTCCGTTATTTGATACATTTCATGCAAGATTATACATAAGACGAGACATTATAATCTATAATATAATTACAGACCAGTTTTACTATAACAATAATAGACACCATTAAAAAAAACTGGTTATTTTGGGATTTGTACGATACCAAGTACTTGAGTACTTCATTGAGACTATGATACGCGTATCGAAAAAGATGTTTTAAGAAATTGCGGGTTCAAGGGAAATATTTAAACTTAAGTCCATATAATTGCAAATTTGACTCAAATAAGTTACTAATTTCTATTATAGCATAAACATAAAAATTACCCTCACCGATTGTGTACCCTAAAAATGACCGTGCTGATGAAATTTTACTCTAAATTAGGGCAAATTACCCTATGTTGGCACCACTGATCATGCTCTCGACTGACTGACGCGTGGGATCGGGTGTTAACTAGAGATACACTGTGTGTGTTTCGAAACGTCGGGTGGCGTGTGTTCCCCCACTCCCGGCAACACGCTGATCCAAACCGAGTCGACTGCGTGTTGACGCGAGGGAATGCGTGTGATCGCATGGCGTGTTGACTATGTGTCTCTGACCATACTAAATGTATGGGTTTGATTAGTACTTCAATGCGTCAGAAGGCGTCGGGTGGCGTGGCGTCGGGTGGGGTTTCAGTAATGTGTTTCCACCTTTAGTGTTGTGTGTGTATCCGACATGTTCGTAAAAATAGCATTGCAACATTTTTGACATGAAACGTCACGTCATACGTCACGTTTGTCGCTTACGCCAAGAGAAACGGGCATAAGGTGATTTTATAGACAAAATAATATCCTGTTGTACCATCGATATCAGAAATCAGATGCCCTCACAACTGTATCTACGAAGCCGATAGACGATAATGTAAACGACATGAGGAGTGCTAGAGACGGCATAGGTCGGTGAGCGAAATGTCGATAGAGTACGTGCCGGTGAGTGAGGGGGAGCAGGACGAGCCCATCGAGCTGCCCACCGAGGAGGACGGGTCACTGCTGCTGAGCACAGTCGCGGCGCAGTTCGCGGGCGCCAGTGGGCTCAAGTACCGCGCCGCCGGGCGCCTCCGCGGCCTGCGGCTCGTGGACGAGCGCCTGTCGCCGCCGGCCGAGGGCTGGGCTGCGCACCGCTACTGGTGCGCGTTCCCGCGCGCCTCGCCCGAGCCGGCGCCGCGCCCGCGCTGCTCCGACCTCATTGTGCTCGGCCTGCCTTGGAAGACGGGTGAGGAAGCGGTGCGTGATTATTTTGCCACCTTTGGTGAGCTTCTCATGGTGCAGGTGAAACGCGACGCCAAAACCGGATTGTCCAAAGGGTTCGGATTCATTAAGTTCGCGGAGTACGAGTCGCAGCTGCGTGCGCTGGGCCGGCGCCACATGATCGACGGGCGCTGGTGCGACGTGCGCATCCCCAATGGAAAGGACGGCGGCGCCAGCGCACACCGCAAGGTGTTCGTGGGCCGCTGCACCGAGAGCCTGACGGCGGAAGACCTGCGCGAGTACTTTGGGGCCTTCGGTCAGGTGACCGACGTGTTCGTGCCGCGACCGTTCCGTGCGTTCAGCTTCGTGACGTTCTTGGAGCCCGAGGTGGCGCAGTCGCTGTGTGGGCAGGACCACATCATCAAGGGCGTGTCGGTGAACATCTCCACGGCGTCGCCCAAGCGCGAGCGCGGCGCGCGCGGCTCACAACTGCTGGGCTGGGGGCTGGTGGAAGGCGGCGGCCGAGTTTTCAACTGGGCGGGCGACGCGTGGCCGCCGCAGGCCGCGCCCGCGCCTGACAAGCCCTACCTCAAGTATGAGTGACGTCGCTGTGTACATAACCTCTCCCTCGGACCTGGCTCATGCCCGCTATGCTCTTTGTTGATCACTGTCAAATTTTATATGAAACGTGTAAATAATATTATAATATAGTATGATGTTGTCCTGATGTTTCAATTACTGCTAATTATTATTATTTATTTCTATGTACATAAAATTATTTTATGTTTTCATTCACAATTTGCAACTTGTAATTGCTAATTGTTGTATTGTATAAATATTTTGATAAACAACTAGTCGATTAATAAGTTTCATTGCATAGAGGTGATTATCTTTTTAAATATGAGAAACATCAATATTTTGAGAGGTCTCAAGTGGCAGTACCAATGTATTGATTTAGACTTTAGTAAAACTTAAAGATAAACAAATGTAACACATTTAGTTACACTTGACAGTTTTGATTGCTTTGTTGATGCATATTATAAAAGTATGCTACTAATATATTATGATACAAACATGGAAACGATGAGCTTTACAAGGTTTGAAGGAACTTAAATACATTATTTTAATTGTATCAAAGAAGGTTGCTCGCTATTACAAGCAAATTAAAGTGAAGTAATCTCGGCCCAATTGAAAATTGATGGCAGACACTGAGGCTAATGAGCTGTAAAGTGGACAGCAACATCATCATCTGTAGCTGAGCGCACTGCTGAGCCCTGGGGAGCTCTCTCTGCTTGTGCCAGTGCCCACATTTCTGTTGACTATGATGGAAACAATGTTGTTTGCGCAGCAATAATTAGCTAGAATATAGGAAAGGTTGATAAAATTCTAATTAGCCAAAGTATAGGTTTGATTTGTGAAAATCTTACAGGTTTGATAAATTAAGATTGAGGCCAAATATTAGTAGGTATTTAAATGATTAATGCAAGTGCAATATAAGATTTTAAAAACAAGGTTTATCTATGCCTATGATAAGTATATTTTTATCACCATCCTAAAATTCTCAGGTCATTTCTAAAACTTTAGAATTATGTAAAATTGAACTTTAAACAAGCTATTAAATTAAAAATTAAATTTTAAACAAACCTATATCTAATAATAATTCCATTGACACAAGAAGAAAATTGTGTGCAAAATGGGGTAATGGGTCTTTAACTTGCAAGCAAGTCAGGGACAGTACAATCGCTAATCCTGAAGATCCTGGTAAGGATAATGGGACAAACTATTTTAATTATTGCATTGTCATCGGTCCTTGATAAATGATAAGTGTGCAGAATTTGAAATTAAGCTGATGTTTTGAAGGAGTAAAAATCACTTTCAAAGATTCCGTTACATAGATACATACATACCAAGCTAATAAAAGTGTGTTAAACAGCTCGACCGGGCAAAGGCCTCTCTTGCCTTTGCTTCTGTTAGGTACCCAGTGTGGGTTATTATGGTAGAGGATCCAATAGGAAGCGACCTTCACCCAACTATTTAATGGATGAAAAAGCATTTCATATAAAATTTAATAATAAGTTAAAAAATATATTGCGAGTGGGTTGTCTGAAAAATTCCTGTCAAGACCATAATTATTAAAAAATTATTTCGTTTGAGTTAAGTTAAACCAAGTAACAAAAAGCAATGGGGATTCTTTTTTAACCGACTACGCAAAAAAGGAGGAGGTTTTCAATTATTTTTTTTTATTTGTTACCTCAGCACTTGTTACTGGGTGAACCGATTTTGATGATTCTTTTTTTATTTGAAAGCTGGTGCTTGGCATGTGGTCCCGTTTGAATTTGATCAAGATCTGATGAAGAACTTCGGAGATATACATCAGAACTCTTCAATAAATGACGGCAAATGACTCGGGATAGCTGCAATCGGATGTCTGTTTATTGTTAACATTATTTCATAACATATCATCACACTAGCACGCTCTAAAGGGGTACGCAGGTGTGAACAGTTCACCCTGGTATACTCTAATTCCACCGTTTTTTTTATTGGTTGGCTTGCGTCTGAGTATTATCTCGCCTGATGGTAAGCGATGATGTGGTCTACGGTCAAGCACGCTTGCCTAGAAGTAACCTATCCACTCTCGAATTAAAGACCCTAAGGTTGTAGCGGCAGGGAATTCCACTCCATAACTGTGCGCAATGAAAGTATTAGCAAGATGCAATGTGTTTGTGCGTATGGGTGGGATAACCAACATGTACCTACCAATGGCGCATTGCCGTACCTACGTCTTGTAGTCCGATGATGGCAAGGGCTAGGCGGAATCAAATTGTGCACTCACATTGTACGCTAGAAGATACCCAGTGGACCGATTTCGGCGGCAGCCGGATTGGCGGTCACTGAGATGTCATTCGCTTCTTGGTATGCCAGGAGCTGACTGTTGAGTATACGTTCCATAATCATACAGAGGATGGACGTTACAGATATGGGCCTGAAGTTGGCCGGGTCAGCTCGACTGCCTTGGCATTGGCTTGCTTCCAAGCCGATATAGGCGTGTTAATATCGGAGACAATTCAGGCGCACAGGTACTTAGATTTATTTTCCGATAGGATTACTTATTTTCTTAATTTTATAATTTACCATCTTCTGCCAGCGTTTCGCCCGCGTGAAAAGTGTTATAACATCCCAAGAGAACATTATACCGGGATGAAAAGTAGCCTATGTGCTATGCCAGACTATAATCTATCACTGTGTCAAAAGGTATCCAGATCCGTTCAGCCGTTCCGGCGTTCCGTTTATAATGAAGCTAAAGTCAACTGTCCCAGTTTTGAAATTTAGGGTAAACGTACACAGCATACACTGGCAAAGTGTAGTATTTAATAAATAAAAAAAGATCTTTCCTTATTAGTTACCCGACTTTCGAAGGAGGGTAGGTAATGTGTTTATCAGTCTATGTAGGAATGCATGTTTTCCATAAGTGGCTTTCTAGAGACCAAACGTATTGGCCGATTTTGATCATTCTTACGTCAATCGATTCGTCTCAGGCCGAGTTTCTCACCTGTAATCGCGTAATCTGCTGTGATTGGTTGAATTAATTTTCGCAGCAGGTAACGCGTGCTTGACAATTTGTCACATTAATTATGCGATAATTTAAAGGTGAACTCAGCCCTAAACTTTCGCGTGTCACTGGCTACATTAAAATTGGAAAATAGAAAAATAGGGGTTTTTGGGCACCATATTGAGGAAGCCCAATTTTTTTTTCTTCAGTGCACATCGTGTGGGATATCAAAATAATGGGTTTTAAGTGATTTCAAAAAATGTTTGGGGGTAGGTAACTATGCGCAACAGGGTGTAGTCTCACAAACCCCCATAGAAATGGGACGATCCTCCGACCAGACGGGTGTTGTCTGGCCCGGACAACTGCCCAACGGTTATGGTCCGACTGTTGTATGTGTTTAAATCGCGCCGAAAACTTTGCTTTCGCGATGCAAGATTTGTGTGACGTCATGTCATAGGTCGTAAGTGTCGGCGTCGGTGCCGCTACAAATGTAAAACACATATGCTTACATGTTTTTTTTTTTTTTTATAGTCTCGCGTTTGACCACCATCTCGCCTGATGTTAAGCGATGATGTGGCCTACGGTGAAGCACGCTTGCCTAGAAGAAACCCATTCACTCTTGACTTAAAGACCCCTAGGTTTTAGCTATCAGGGAACACTACTCCGGAAGGGAATTCCACTCCTTAGCTGTGCGCACAATGAAAGTATTAGCAAAACGCTTTGTGCGTATGGGAGGGATGTTCACCATGTACCGATGGCACATGGCCGTACGCCTTGTATTCCGATGACGGAAAGGGCTAGGCGGAATCAAATTGTACAGTTCTGTCGCACACTCCCCGAAATGTGACCGGCGTAAAAAACCGACAGACTGGCGACTCGACGTCGATGTTCGAGGCTCTGCAGCTTTGATGCGATCACTGCATCGTTTCCAATAAGCCTTTTGGCCCGTCTGTCAATCGACTCGTGCATCAAGCTGGTATTTGGCAGATCCATCCCAGAGGTGAGAGCAGTACTCCATGCATGACCGAACTTGCGCTTCATACAAGTTGAGCAGCTGTTCAGGCGTGAAGTACCTACCGTCGTAAATAAGAAGAAATTCATGCTGTGCAGTCGAAGGATACATCTGGTTTTGTTCAGCCAGCTCGCGAATATGTATGCTCCGACTGCACAGCATGATTTTCTTCTTGTTTACGTCTTTTTAGTTCGCTTCTTAAGCAGTCGGGTTTTTTGATATTTCGATTTTTATTTTAGTTTCATAAACGAAATTGCCAAAGTAACATAGCGCACTTTGTAATAGCAAAGTTGTCGGTAGGAGAGCGACCGCCTTGTACAAACAGGCGCGAAGCAATTCGTGATCAAATAAATGCAGCCGGAGCTCAGGGGCGCGGGTCGCATTACCATGGCCCAGGGATTCCGAGGCCTGTTCGTCAAGAGGATTGCGTAGGTACATAGTGGTTATCATCATTTGCACTTATTAAACACTGCATGCTTTATGAAAAAAAATAAAACACACCAACACCATAAATTGTTTTGTTCAATTAAAAAAACTATCACACTTCTTTTTACACAAACAAAGACAAATATCATAAATGGTTACTAGAATCTGTCCTTGTTGTTGCGTATGTCAGCAACCGTCTGATCTGATGGTTGTGGTTCGTGGAGTCCTAATAGGAGTTCATCGTAAATACTTAGCTGCCCAATCAACTCGTGCAGCTCCGCTGCCAACAGTCGTCGTTTCTGAAACAATCCAAAACGTGCTGAAATCTATTGCAACGGACTTCAGCTACCGCGGCATGACAATGGACAATAGCTCCATCTACCTCGATGTGCCCGCAGGGGCAGCGGCCGGAAAAGAGAGGTGTCTATTCTGGAACCGGTGACGTAGCGCGCAGCGCTGAGGTAGGCGTGCGCCGCGCCGCCGGGCAGAGCTCGCGCGTGGCGCGGCGGCGGCGGCACGGGCGCGGCCGCCTGCAGCGCGGCCAGCACGCTGCGCCCGCGCGCCGGCTCCGCCGCGCCCGACACCCGCCGCAGCGGCGGCTCCCCGCCTGCTTCGTGCACCACTTCACCCCTGCACGGTTAAATGTTCCCTTCAGTGCAAATTAAATTCCAGGGTTGTTTCACAAGCAATTTGTAAAAAAACCTATGAAATTTTGATTTTCGCCGGTACATGTATATCTAATGGAAAGATTTCCTTTATTACGTGCCAACATTATCTATGTATAGATAACTCTCAAAGAGATGCGCCGCGACGAGGTATGAATTGGTAATGACCAATTCGAATTAAATGTAATTCGACCTCTGACTAGTAGGTAGGTATCTGAACGCATTATGTATATTTTGAAGGAATATTCCATTTCGCGGGTGATGCGTCGCGCGGTACACATACCACTTCAAAATTCACGGCCAAAATAACACCCCTTCTACACACTGAATAACCGCCCAACTCAACCAAGGACATCATAACCTTGATTGCGTTTGCGTTGTGGTAAAAATTGATCGTATAGACAATGGTTGGCCAACCATGTTGTGTGTTGGCCTTCCAACGACCTTGGTTGGGAGTAGGGCTTGCAAATATTCGACAATTTTGCAATTCGATAATATATTTTTTTGGGCTATTTTCGAATAATTCGAAAATTGTTCGAATATTAAATAAAAAAATAAGTTTTATAGAAATCTTGTAATTTAATTTCTAAATAGTCTTTATTCAATTCAAACAGTGTTAAAAAAACAATTAAAATAACATTTTTTTTTCTTTTAAAAGAACACAAAGGATTAAAATAGGTGTTAGCTATTCTAATCCTTCGTGTTGAACTGCAAATAATCAACTACTTTCTTCATTTAAAATAGCTAACACAATCAATAACAAAATCAACGTATATTTTTGGAAGAATAAATAATGGTCAACTTAATATTGTACTGATGATATCAAAACACCACAAAGCAAAAAATTGAAACAAATGCTTAAAATGTTTTAAAATAAACAAATTTTCTCAAAATAAACTAATCTTCTGGACATAAACAAAACGCAGTCTTATAAAATCAGTTAAGTATGAGTATTGTAATCCTATCCTACTAATATTATAAATGTGAAAGTTTGTGAGAATGTATGGATGTATGTTTGTTATTCTTTCACGCAAAAACGGCTATGCCGATTTGGTTGAAATTTGGTAGGTATGTAGATAGGTAATACCCTGGATTAACACATAGGCTACCTTCTGCGGGCAAAGCCGCGGGCGGAAGCTAGTAATATAATAAAATCAAACAAAAAATAACAAGTAACCCAATTAAAGCTTCGATGCAAAATCGGTTTCTTTCTTAATGTTAAATTAGAAATTGTCATTAACAATGTGTGAATTTGGTAATTTAACATTAAATCTTAGTTTTATAACAAAAATAATAAATCACGAGATCAGATCAGATCAGACCTAAGTAGCACGTAAGTAAAGGCACTGTAATTTTTTGTACATGTAGTGTAAAAAATTACAGTACCTTTTTAATCCTATCCGTATCATATACTTTTGGCGTGTTCTTCAACGTTTTCCCTGCAAGTAGGACCTAAGGAAACTTAGAGCATCCATGGATTCATCGTTTAAGGCACATCTTAGATGGTTGCAAATGTATTTGCTGGAAGAAAACACCCTTTCACACTCTACACTTGTAGGTGGCGAATATTCGAATATCATAAATTTTCTATTCGAATATTTGAAACAGTTGATAATTCGAATATTCGAATGCAAGCCCTAGTTGGGAGGTATGCGCTTGGCGCTTGCGACCAAGCGCAAATAGAGGACTTAGTCGTTATTTTTATCTTCGCTTGCACATAGAAGAGCTATAGCCACTCCAACTTTCTCATATTTTGAAAGGCTATGAGACGCCATCTCTTGCTTCTATGACAGCTCGCGAACAAAAAAAAAACGGCCAAGTGCGAGTCGGACTCGCGCACGAAGGGTTCCGTTCCGCGGGGTTTTACTGAGCACTTTGTTTGAGCTGTCAATTTCATTCTGACGTTCGATTCTAGCTATTGGATCGGGGGACGCCGCCGCGCCGCGAGTATGCAGAAGTGTGGTCGTTTGACATTTCGGATGCTCAGTTATTTTGACAGAGTAGTTACATCAGTTAATAGTGAGTAACAGGGGATATTTTACTTCCCAAAAAGGAGGAGGTTCTATGTTCGACATAATGTTTTTTTTTTTTTTTGTGTATTTTCATCGATATCTCCGTCAATTGTGGACCGATTTTGATAATTATTTTTTGTTTGAAAAAGTACGTTTCGAAATTGGTCCCATTTTAATGTACACCATTAAAATGGGAACAATTTCGAAACATACTTTTTCTGATCTGATGAAGAATTTTGGAGATATACAACAGAACTCTTCAATAAATAACGGCAAATCTCTCGGGATTTCTGCAATTGCATGTATGTTTATTGTTTATACCATTTCATAACATAACATCACGCCAGTACGCTCTTAAGGGGTACGCAGACCTCTCATTACACCGGTTATGTTCGAGTTTCATGAAATCTATTCTAGCGTTATACCTTACTAACTGGCCTATTAGGTAGGTACAATTAAAAAGTGAAAAATAAAATACTTTTTGCAAAAAAATACTACCGACTTTCAAATACAAAACTACAATTACTACAAAGTGAAAAATAACTTAATTTTTTGAAGTCGGTGTCCATAACGTAAAAAAAATTGTACCTACGAAAGACACCGACTTAAAAAAAATATTTTATTTTTACTTTGTAGTTTTGTATTTGGAAGTCGTTAGTATTTTTTTGCAAAAAAGTTTTTAGAAGACGTTGCGCTGCTTTTACATAGACAGGCCCACAGGGTGAGTTTTTTATGAAGGCGTGGATGGCCAAATCCGAAACTATCAGGAATAGCGAAAAACCCTCAATGGAGTCACGAGGGCGATTTTGGATGAAAACTAAAAATGCATCATAAAATTTTTGAAAAATCAATATTCCTAGGCAGAAATCGAATCCGTTGATTTTGAAGGAAAAAAAAAATGCAGTATTATTACACCATTCGATAGTGTCGGTAATAAGGTTCACTTTCTGTGAATGTGATCTACGAAGACTCATATCATGCAATTGTTGTTATTGTGTAATGCTGAATGTATTACAATACTTGAGTAGTCGAAGCCGGCTATCTTTTAAAAGATGAATAGGGATCGAGTACTTAACGTCGCCAAATTAACTGAGTTTTTGTGTTCAATTGAGCACTTTTCTTGAGTTTGCCATAAGTCACTTCACAGAATTTGATCCCTAATAGAGACACTATCGAAGGGTGTAATAATACAGAATGTGTTTTTTTTTTTCAAAATCGCCGGGTTCGATTCCTGATAAGAAATTTTATATGTATTTTTCAAAAATCTAATTAGCAGTTTATGTTTTCATCCAAATCGACCTCGTGACTCCTTTGAGTGTTTTTCGCTTTTCTTCATAACTAGTTTCAAATTTAGCCAACCAAGCCAACATAAAAAACTCGTCCTGTTTATGTCATGGAGCAAGAGATTAATCAGTGGACTATGTATAATTCAAGAGATTAATCAGTGGACTATGTATAATTCAAGAGATTAATCAGTGGACTATGTATAATTCAAGAGATTAATCAGTGGACTATGTATAATTCAAGAGATTAATCATTGGACTATGTATATTTCCCGAGCATTATGAATCAAGTCAAGTCAAATCGGGCAATGTAATAAATACTGAAAGGTCGTAGCCGACGTCGACACCGCTCCCGCCCGGCAAAATAATGGTCATTGAAATGTAAGCTTCAGGGCGTCCTCTGTAGATATACTTTACAATGACAACACAAATAAGTCGACATTTCGACATAAGCGAGCTTACCGCCATCATACCACTCGACAGGTGACTTTTCGCTTAGCAAGCGGGCGGCCCGCGTGGTGTACGCACGGCGCACGCTGACTAGCGGCGCTAGCTGTGAGCGCGGGGACAGCTGGTTGCCTGCTAGGTGACGGCGCGTGGACAGCGAGCAGTCAGCTCCGTTTGAGGCGGTGTTGTGCGGAAGCGGTGTTGGAGCTTGTAAGCTTGGCACACATTATCTGGTCATTATGAATTTTGTTACGTAACGGTGGGGCAATTCGATAATTATGGTCTATGAATTAGTCCAAGAGCGAGCTCGGGAGCTTAGAGCACCCCGAGCGGCGAGCCCGACACGGATATGTTAGGTTCAAAAAGGTGGTTCGCATATATATGTTATATATGTTACGGACCAAGTCATTAATACGGCATGATACATAAAGCCCAGACAATTTGAAAAATGTCCAATAAGAGTTGGCAATATGCTAAAAACTATTGAAATAATTAAATTGACCGGGCTTTCTGAATAATAACCATCACTTATTGGGCCGGGTAATAAAAATATGTGTTTTTAGAGTTTCGTACCCAAAGGGTAAAAACGGGACCCTGTTACTAAGACTTCACTGTCCGTCTGTCTGTCTGTCACCAGGCTGTATCTCATGAACCGTGATAGCCAGACAGTTGAAATTTTCACAGAAGATGTATTTCTGTTGCCACTATAACAACAATTACTAAAAACAGAATTAAATAAATATTTAAGTGGGGCTCCCATACAAAACGGCGATTGTTTGCGATTATGGTACGGAACTCGCACTTGGCCGGTTTTTTAGGGTTCTGTAGTCAACAAGGAACCTTTATACTGTAAATCAGCGCTGGAGGTCTGACGCCCAGCAAATGCTGAGTTGGTAACCCTTTCGGTGTGGGCATGCCCGGCGCAATAATTCTTTAACCTTGTTTTACTATTCTTCTCTGTTACTTTGTGATTGTTGTGTTGTGTCTATGTCGAATAAATGTTTTCTATTCTTATAGTTTCGCTATGTTCGGCCGCAGCTTAGCTCAGAGACTCTTAGTACTAGAAAGCTATAATTTGGCATGGATATATTTATTAATAATGGCGACAAAGTGGTTATGGTATCTCCTGTACCGCTGTACGTACCTATAGTGAGGATGGTTTTTTTTTCTCGTCTATCTCATGGTGTGGGGTATCGTTGGATAGGACTTTAAAAAATATTACGGGTCTGTTGGAACCATTTTTCATTCAGGGATCCGTTTTCGTAAAATTAAGCTTTAAATTGCTAATTTTTGTTAGACTCAAGCAGCTGTCAGCTGGCAAAAGCAACCATTTGGTTGCTTTTGGATAGGTATGTGTAAAATTCATGGCAGTAGTACCTATATATAAAAAAATTAAAAGGAGAACTATCACAGCTATGTAGGCTTTACGAATTTACGAGTAATAGTCGAGCAACTTATAAAGTGAACTTGGAAAAGTAACATTTTATACAAATGCCATTGAAAAATTTGTTATAAGTATAACGTTGGTAGCTGTGTAAAACAGATAGTAAATATAAGTTAATGAACATTATAAAAATAAAATCATAACATCCACAATAATAACGATTTCTAAATTAATAATGTTTACGCTCGATTAACGCATTGGAGTGGGCGGAGACGTTGGCAGTAGATACGGACGTACGGTGCATGCGCGCGGGTAGTATTTTGTTGTGTGCAGTAAGTACTGGAACTTTCGATGTTTTGAAATCTAAAGTCAAACTAGATTCCAAGCAAATTTCGCTACCCGACCATAGATGGCGGTATTCTCAGTAGTCGCAATTATATACTTAATTGCATTAACCGTAAGGTTGACCTTCGCGTCATATGTTCGATATTTACCACGGCCACGTCAGTGCAGTATAACACATTGCATTTTAATTACATTCCAGGTTGCCTGGAAGAGATCGCGGTTATATCTATGCGATAAGGCCGCCAGTGGCGCCAGTTGTATGTTTTTAGTTTCAAGTTTCTTTTGTTCCTGTATTTTCTGGAGTACAATAAAGTGTATATAAATAACAAATAAGTACATTTATCGATATCGATAGATACCCGATTTCTGAGTTCGAAAAAATAAGACGTGTTATACCCGAATTCTTTGTTTTAGGGTGAGGCCAAACGAACGCAATTTTGTGAGTCGCGTAATTTACGTTAAACTGAAATTGGATTTTATCGCCTAACAGCCCTTGCATACCTAATATTTGGAGATTTTAACGAAGACTATCTCCGTAACGGCAATACTGCAGTATTCGAATTATTACGTGACACTGGTTATGAATATTTATTACAAAAGCTTGCCTCTACACGCGGTGGTACTGAAATACTTAGATAATATTTTTTCTAACTTCACTTGTGAATTTGGATTTTATAACTCCTTCAGTTACCACCGTCCTAAGTGGACCCGTTTTTAGATGTGAGCCGCTGCGAAAGTGTTTTAATGTTCATGTTACAACAAAACCCTCTTCATAGTCCGCATTATTGTGCAACTACGAAACCCTATTACTGCGCGTGGCCCGACACGAACTTGGTTGATTATAGATAAGTACAGCGCCCCACGACAGATGAGACTTGACGGCGCCTCCCGTGCTCTATTCGCCGCCCCGATGCCCCGATGACGCCCGGTCCCGTCCCGCACTCGGACCTCATACCGCTAAAGAGACTACTGTATAGTCATGCACTGTACTGTGTAGATATTAGTATAAATCGTCTACTGCGCAAGTCAAACCATGTGGTGTCAAGTCTCATATATCGTGGTACGCACTGTACATTTACTAGCAACAAAGTTTCATATTTATATATTTCAGTATGCAGGGTGTTTTAGTAAAGTACCTAACGTGTAACATGAAGGAGATGACGGCAGCTGAGCATCTCGTTCGAACCTATAAGATATCCGTGTCGGGATACCCTAAGCTCCCGAGCTCGCTTCGCTCGCTCTTGGACAAATTCATTGACTGTAATTATCAATTTGCCCAGCCGTTTCGTAGAAATATTTATAATGAGCAGACAATGTGATAAATACCTATACTTAGAAGTTTAAATCTGTATTCATTACACTGCCCGATTTAACTTGACTTGATTCATAATGCCCGGGAATTATAGGTACATAGTGCACTGATAGGTACATTATAGGTACATAGTGCACTGATAGGTTCATTATAGGTACATAGTGCACTGATAGGTACATTATAGGTACATAGTGCACTGATAGGTACATAGTGCACTAATAGGTACATTATAGGTACATAGTGCACTGATAGGTACATTATAGGTACATAGTGCACTGATAGGTACATAGTGCACTGATAGGTATATAGTGCACTGATAGGTACATAGTGCACTGATAGGTACATTATAGGTACATAGTGCACTGATAGGTACATTATAGGTACATAGTGCACAGATAGGTACATTATAGGTACATAGTGCACTGATAGGTACGATAAAGGTACATAGTGCACTGATAGGTAACTCACTTGGCCCATGAGTCATGACATACATATTGTTGTATGCGCTGCACGGGCACCACAACACGCGTGTTTTTTTTTTTTTGTAGTAGTAGGTACATAAAATTCCTTATTAAGTATATGTATATCGCTGTATCTTTTACAAAATGCGCGCAGATTCACATCACGTCAAGTATTGATCTTCGCTCTACTATACGGACTTTATTACACATTTTGTAGAGATAGTTAAGTTATTGTGTTAAAGTTCTCGCCAATCTTCTTGGCCGCCCTGAAGTTGGCTAGAATGGCTGCGCAGTAGAAAATCTCATACAAAAATAGCACCGTTTCGTGCCTCGCGCATCCGGTAAACCAACTTCAGGGCGACCATTAAGTTTGGCGAGGGCTATACATAGCGTCACAAAATGACTACATTAGAAAGAAGGTACATACCCGAGTATATCGGCAAATCTGTCACGCAATGGAGGCGGCTGAATAGCAGCGTGGAGCGGCAGAGTCGAGACCGGCGATCGAGGATTCTCTGGTACATTTTCCGTTTCACCTCGAACTGCGCTTCTGCAAGTGGTCATTATTTTGAGATAATTTAAGATGAAAATCACTTCCAATTTATTCAGGTACCTAATAATAATGATGAGTAAAACAAACCTCCTCGCACGTGACGCAGGCGGTGGCACAACCAGCGCAGCGCCTACAGCAAAGTATGGAAATCTATGAACAAACACAAAAAGTTAATATTATTTTTTAACCTTTTTGTCAGCAGTCCGACCTTGTCATTTTTATTAAAATTACCGAAGTGCCTGAGGGGCAGTGGGACGATCCCGTGGAGGGTAGCGCATGAACGCGGCGAGCAGCGCAAGCGCGGGCGGCGAGGCGGACGGCACGACGCGCGCCAGCGGCACGCCCGCGCTCGACGGAAAGCGGAAGCGCAGCGCATCGGCAAGCGCGTATCCCTCCGGCCAGTCGTCTCGGTCAGGAGTGCCTAGTACAGCGCATATCTTGTGCAACTGGTCGATTTCAGAGTTCCCTGGGAACAGAGGCCGGCAGGTATACAATTCTGCCATAATGCAACCTAGAGCCCACAGATCTATGGGCGCCCCATAGCGCGTGTCGTGCAGCAACACCTCGGGCGCGCGGTACCAGCGCGTAGACACGTAGTCGGTATAAGGAGGGCGTGAGCGAACCTCACGTGCCAGCCCTAGGTCGGCGATCTTCACGAGTTCGGGTCCAGCGCACAGCAAGTTTTCTGGTTTCAGATCCCGGTGGAAGAAGCCGTGACGATGCATATGTGCCAGCCCCTGTAATACTTGGTAAACAATGTTTCTCAACACTGGCTCGGGAAACGCGCGCTCCGCGTCGCGTATCAGCTGGTACAAGTTGCCCCGCATGTACTCGAACACGAAGTACAGCGTATCGTTCTCCCGGATGACCTCGCGCAGCTTGACGATGTTCGCGTGGTTCAGCTTCTTGAGCGACTTGACCTCGCGCAGGTTCATGGCCTCGTCCCACGAGTAGTACTTGCGCTTCATGCGCTTGATGGCCACCTTCTCGCCGGAGTCGCGCCGCTGCGCCAGTACCACGGAGCCGTACGTGCCGTCGCCGAGCTGCTGCAGCACCACGTACCGGTTCATGGTGCCCAGCTGCCCAGTGCCCAACTCTATATAACTTGAAGAACTCGAACACACATCCTAACACTATTTTTCTGTAATATTTTTAGTAAGATGTTGTTTATGTTCGATGTAGGTATACCAAAATATTATGGTTTTAGCACCGATCCATATTAGCGTCGAGTTTTATATATTAATTATATCAACGAATAAACGGATTAAATAAACAATATCCTTCGATATTACATTTGGAGGCAAAAGTTAACACATAGACTACTATTATATTAACATATGTCAATAATAATTAAATACCCTAAGGGTAGACACTTTTATACATTCCTTATAGACTGTACTTGCGTATTATATTGTTCGTAGTAAATCACAGGTTTTTTAAAGTAAACATTTGATGAGTGTCATATTACTTTTAGCACCGAGAATACTTTTAGGCAAAAATGTCCTAGATAACTTGATATACTTTTATGTTAGCGACTTCTACACATCTTCTATAGTACATGTTATTTATGATTCGTTTCCATGGTTACGTAGCGATAGTAACGATTGTGACATACATACAAAAGTAGGGATATAGTAGTAGTGCCAGCTTAAAGGACCCTTTATCCAGTCCGTAACATTCATGTGGTAATATAGGATTGAAAGGCGTTTAGAGAATTTCCTTGGGCCAGTCGGGCCAGTCAGTGTCTATACTGCGATTTTTTTATTTCTTAGACGTAGACTTGTTGGTTTAGTCTGCAAATGTTACTTTTTTTAAATATTGCAAGCGCGGAGCATATTGTTGTAGGTAAGGCTCAATCATAAGTGATTCATTGTTGTCCATGAAGGATAATCCCAAAGAGTATGTAACACTATGTTTAGATAATCCATTATTTCAGTAAGACCATAGAGGGTTTATGGTAGTTTCAGATGCTTAGCATAGCTACATTCCTAACAATGGTTGTCATTATCTAATAAAAGTTGTGTTCTGTTCACTATTGTATATATATATGAATAATCCACTGTGTTTTATTATACTCTAAATTCCCAATAGGTTATGGGCCCAGCCCATGACTTGCTTGGCATAACGTAGTATCTCTGTAAATTTAAAAACCAGAATTTATGACAATATTATTACTGAGTAGTCTTCATTGAACTTTTTTCTAGCTGCCCCGGGAGTTGTATCTCGTGCGGAAATCATCATTTTAATTTCAGTATGCTTGAACAACTACCGTCTAACTACACGGTCTTTTTTGGTTGGTGCCCCGAACAATCCCACCTTGCTCGGGCGGTTGTTTCGACTGTGTAGAAGGGGTTTAATTGACACAACTTTAATTATTTTTTTATTCACCATTATAATACATATTAGCCATACAGGCAAGATATGGCGTCTTATAGGCTTTCTAAATATCAGAAAGTTGGAGAGTGGCTATAGCTCTTTTATGTGCAAGCGAAGATAAACAAAAGAAAATGGACGCTGACTCAACGTCCTCTATTAACCCTTGGTCGCAAGCGCATACCTCCCAACCAAGGTTTTAGACATTCCAATCAACTCAATTTATTTGGCCAACCACCGCCTCCACGATAAATTTACCGCAACCCAACAAAGGTCACGATGTCTTTGGTTGAGTTTGGCGGTTGTTCTGTGTAGAAGCGAAGGGGTATTATGTATTATACATACCAAACGCTACCCTCAATACTATTGATCAAATCTTTCTTCTTCTTATTTTATTAAAATATTTTTTCCATTACATTTACCATTTTCTATGATCTTCTTGTGCTAAAATAATTGGACGATCTTGTTACTTTTTGCTGTAGCTACATACCAATCTATAAGTCGTCTGTACTACATACATAAGTAGAAGTACAAAATGCTGCCTGCAGTTGGCAACCCTGCCTGTGGCTAGCGTTGCCAGATTGTAACTTTTGTTACATTTTAGGTTACTTTTGAACTCATGTAACACGACTCAAAATTTAACTTTTAGGGCATGTAAAATATGTAAATATTTTCCAACAAACAAAAAATAATCGTGAAATGGAACACATCTAAGAAAGTTTTCGTTCGTCGTTATGGCGCATCTTATTTTGTGACACACAAATTGAAGTATTGCATATTCACTCACTCACTAACGTGTATTTCTAAATCTTCCATCCCGCTTACTCCGGCGAGCGAATGAGCGTATTATACTTCTTAGAAGAATCTCTGCGACATATGTCAAACTGACGTATACGTTATTGATAACATGTCAAGAGCTATTGTTACTGTATTGATACTGACAGCTGTCGCAGAGGTTATGCTAGAGTCTGGCCACAGATTACTGATATGTAGCTAGCTAAGTCTGGCAAACGAAAGTAGACACTCGAATTATTTGCAAACTTTTTATATGGCAATGCTATACTAATGTCAAACCCAATTTTCCGTATGACGCTATCATGTTGATATTTTATTTTAATTCGTAATCTCTATTTATCTTTTTGTAAAATCTTTTTCTAATAATACACCTAATACACCTATGAAGGTATAATGCAATATGGTTATTTATCATACCAATGAAATGCAATGCATTTTAATTTTCACAGGTTTGTTTTCTTTTACATAAAATCTGGAGGATGTAGAAGAGGTTGATGAGATAGTGAAAGCTATTGAAAAACATACGGGTTTCGAGCAGAAAAATAGCATTAGACCCAATGATATTCAAATAAACAGATACGTTATACACTCACAAAACAATTGAAAAAACTGTGCCGCACATAGCGGCAGCACACATACACACTTTTCATTCATCTAACATTAAAAAATATTTATTTTAATCAATAAATAAATAAATTACAAATACACACGATGGCATTTATTTTATTTTGTTTTTGTTTCAACAAAGCCTATCGCTCTTCGCCATGCGTGACATAAACTGAAGATTAAAGGTCAAAATTGTGACCTATTCGAGTCTTCAAAATGCGCGCGCTCATAACATATCTATTTATTTGAATATCATTGATTAGATCCCAGAACCAGTACTTGGATGAAATAGCTAGCAGAGGAGTGGATATTCATATTTTGATTGATAGTGAATAAACCAGAATTATTATAGAATACCTACTATTTCTTTTACTTTACATTTTATTTTTTGTTCTATTCAGAATGATACATTATGTCTAAAGTATTACCTACCCAAAGTATTCATAGTATTTTTATTCAGACGAAGTAATATAAATAATTCTAAACTATCAACTTAGGTTATTTCAGGTATTGCATACTAGTTTTGGGGTTGCTATGCTGATATTTTTTTAATTTACCGCGCTTTTTCAGTCTCTACTTTCGTTTGCCAGACTCCATCTTTTATGAAGTATAGTGTAATTTTCCACATAAAATAAGTTAATGTAACTTTTCTCATAAAAAAAATATTTATTGAGATGTCTCGTGTAATATTTGACTAACTGCCACTGGCAACACTGCCTGTGGCTTTATTTATGTTTATGGCTCTCAGTTTTGCCATATGTACGGAAAAATGTCCGTACACGTACAATTTGGACTATTACGTACGGATAGAACTTGCGTACGGATATGTGTTCGGATTTTCAATAATACGTTATAATATGAACGCTTTTTAAAACGCAACACATAAAATTCACCAAAACATCGATATAGTGGTTTTTTTTTGGCTCTCAACATCCCTAAAAGAACTTATTCAAAAATAAAGAACGTACGTGGTTTTCTGTCGTGGAATGACTGACAAAGATAGCATGTTACATGGTAGACGTTGATTGCAGTAATGAATGAAAGAGATAGATACCTTTGTTTGACTTGCTTTTTTTGTTTTTAACAAATACACCTTATTTTGATTTGAATGTTGACAATAATATAATAAAAAAAAGAATAAAGACAAGTATAAGCCATTTTTGCTTTTAATAAGGCAGCACACATACACACTTTTCATTCATCTAACATTAAAAAATATTTATTTTAATCAATAAATAAATAAATTACAAATACACACGATGGCATTTATTTTATTTTGTTTTTGTTTCAACAAAGCCTATCGCTCTTCGCCATGCGTGACATAAACTAAAGATTAAAGGTCACAATTGTGACCTATTCGAGTCTTCAAAATGCGCGCGCTCATAACATATCTGTTTATTTGAATATCATTGTACCTAGCACATAGATTACTCATATTTAAATTAAAATAATAATCCTTAAACCAAAGTCCACAAAACAATTTGTATTTTTGTATAGATACAAACTTGAGCAATGGTGTCGCTCGGTACAAAATTCGATTCAAAATTTGTAACGAATTAATTCAAAATGGGCGCTTTGATCATGCGTGTCATGAAATACCGAGTCGAACCGAACGCACAATTTCATCATCATCGTCGAATCGAATCGCTGCTCAAGGAAAACGTAGTGGTTATATTCTCTGTGGTTCAAGGTATACACTAAACAGACTATGCAGCGTGTCACTCGTCTCGTCGAAAACCGACAAATGCGAGTAACGAAACATATTTGAAAGAACCGACGTTGAGTCAGGCGGTATACTCGTTACTCAGTAACACAGAGAATATAACCACTACGTTTTACTCAGTAACGAATACATACTGATACGGTTCGACACAGCTTTATCAAATAACGCATTTACAAAAATCACTACTTGTAATTTGACTCGAAACTAGTGATTCGGTTACAAGCCGCGTAACTAGTTAATGTAACTAGTGACGTGAAATAACGCCCACCTCTAGTTAAGAGACCTAGCATAGCACTAGCTCATGCTCATAAACTATTTATTTTTAAAAGAAAAACACAACTGTGATTATGACATTACGAGATACGTACAGTGCTGCCAACTTAGCGCTTTCAGCGCCAGATCTAGCGCTTTTTTTGTTTAATAGCGCGTTCTAGCGCCTAGCGCTAAATCTAGCCCTTTTTGAAATTTAGACTTTCTTTAAAAAAAAGTAATTTCGCAAACTATCAACATTTAAACGACGTGTTGAGGCAAATTTCATCCACAGATAAATATAAATTCAAGTCCAAAACTGATCAAGAGCAACCTGACCAACCATATAAATTCGGCGGCAGAAGCAATTGTAGTAGAATCAGACGATGGTGAATTAATTTATTTCCTTTATTTTATGTAATAATTATATTAACGCGTTATTAATTTATTTTATTATCACTAAACAAGTACTATAATGTATTAACTCTTGTATAAGACATATCTTGTATATACCCTGTCTCAAATTATTGGGCGTTTTGCTTGTATTTGGCGCCGCATAAAGTTTTTTTTTACAGCGACTATTTAGCGCGTTTTTAAAGAGCTAACAGCGCGTTTTTGCTTAGACGAGTTAGCAGCACTGGATACATAGTATCTCTAAGTAGTCTGTGAAGTATCTCTAAGTAGCAGTGGTGCCAACTTAGGGCAATTTACCCTAGATTTAGAGTAAAGTTTAGTCAGCAGGGTAATTTTTAGGGTACTAACTCGGTGAGGGTAATTTTAGGGTATTTTTTTGCTGATGTTATAATAGTTTTTTTTTTTTTCAAATACTTTGCCCCACACTAGGAATTTCTTCCTGTATCGTGGGTGCGTTTACAAACATATAAACTCACATACACAAACACCCAGAGCCGTAACAACTATCTGTAGGTCATATAAATATTTGTTCCGTGCGGGAATCGAACTCGCGACACGCAGCGCAGCAGTCAATCGCTCAACCACTGCGCCAACCGTGCGCCCAAACTTACTGTTGTAACTTATATGAGTAAAATTTGTGATGAAATGGGCTTTAGTTTAAATATTTTCCTTGAACCCGCAATCTCTTAAAATTTCTTTCTCGATACACCTATTATAGCCCCAATGAAGTAATCAAGCACTTGTTACAAAAATAATCTTTGGCAAACACCACACCACATATATTCATGGTTTCAAATATCCTTATGGTAAAACCTCCCTGTAATTAAAAGTATTATGATTGTATTGGCTCGTCTTGTATATCATCTTGCATGAATAATTGCATCAAATATAAAAAGTACCGAGAGAGGAAAGCAAATTAAAAACATTAGGTTATTTTTTTCATTTATCTTGAAATCTAGGGTAAATTAGGATTAGACTTGGGGTAAAACAAAAACAAGACCTGGCAACACTGCTAAGTAGTCTGTGGTCTGTGATTACGAGTGCGAAAGTCAATCAACTAGTGTGTCTGTGAATTTAAAATTACACTACAATTCAATGCTTCCATGTTATCCCCACAGCAGAATAATAATGTAAAAAATATACGGTAATATTATAGAATCGTTTCTAATCCGCTGAAGTCGGTTCGCATTGTATTGAGACGACACGGAAGCTACAAAAATACTTCAAAACATTAACAACGGTATTCATGCAAACGACAGTATAAAAAAAAAACAAGGATAATTATGTTTGACAGACATGAGTGCCGTGTTAACTAGATGTAGAGTGAGTTCGGAGCAACTGGATTTATTGCTGTCGTTTATGGAAGAGCACCCCGACTTTGCAGCAGGCAAACAATCGATATACTCCCGGTTCAGTTCGAGCAAGCTGTGGCGCCTGCTGGCGGAGCGCCTGAACGGGGCGGCAATAGACAGCGGCGGAGCACGCAAGTCGCCCGACAAGTGGTGCCGGGTCAGTCACTATGAGATAGGATATTTATGTGTTCCTTAACATGCACACATGTGGTGCATCATTATCCAATAGGCACTCGCATACTGTTTTGAATTTCAGGTGTGAAACCGTGAGTGCCTCTGGAATCTAATGCCTGCTTTAATATGTATCCATATTTGACATGCTACACGTCTCCGCTACATGCAACTGTCTTACATAAGAGTCCTACCAACTGCTTCTCAACAATATAGATAACTTCTGTTTTATTATAGACAGGCTCGCACTTGACCATCTGTCTATGGTAAACGACAATGTAGTCAACAGAGAAGCATGCTTGCCTAGAAGTAACCTATTCACTCTTGACTTAAAGATCCCCAGGTTGTAGCTATCGTGAAACATAGACTCCGGCAGGGAATTGCACTGCTTCACTGCTTAGCTGTACGCACAATGAAAGTATTATACCAATTATAAACAAAACACTATTCATCTGTAATTTTCATGTGACTTTAACCATTAAGAGGACGACTACCGCTAACAAGTAAGACTTGAGGGGACAAAATTAACACTTGTTTCACACCCGTGCAACCCAAAATTTAGTAGTTTTTTGTACTTTCCTTATTATTCTAGGACTAAGAAAAAAGCCTATGTTTTGTCCATTTGAGACATAACTTTACAAATTAATTACACTATGTTATGCCATAGATTTTTTTTATTATATCAAATTATTAAGAAAATGGTCTAATGTAACATGTATTTTTTACAAAAAATGGCGACTAGCCATTTAGATGTGATTCTCATTTTGAAATCGGCTACTCAGGGGTATCTGTGCCTTAATATTACTAAAGAAGTTATTCTGAATGGTCATAACAAGGGAAATATAAATGAATATTTTATTTTTGTTGTGTTTTGTCAAGTTAACCTGAGGAAGAAAAGTTCAAACTCCTTTGGTACCTTGATCTGAAATTAGCATGCATAAGCTGGATAGTACTTTTTCATGGAATACTGCTGCTGGCAATAACTAGAGAAAATAAAATCCTTTTTTGTTTATCAATAAAATTGTTGCACTTCTCTTGGTGGAAGTGCCAGGATAGCCTGCAATTGTAATTTTAGGGTTCCGTACCTCGAAAGGAAAAAACAAAACCCTTATATTATCATTTTCCTAGTGCGAGTCGGACTTGCACACCGAGGATTCCATACAAACCTCAGCTTAAAGGTATTATAGACCTGCGTATTTGATATGTATTTCAATTTAATACCTCTACGCATTCATGAGGAAAGGGGTAGTATGTTTAAAAGGATTAAAAATATTTTTATTAGAATCATCTAATAAAAATATTTTTAATATTTTTAAACTGTAAATGTAAATTTACGGTTTTCGCAATTTTTCCTTTATCTGTGCTATAAGACGTTGACTCGTACCAAATTTCAAGATTCTGAGTTCACAGGAAGTACCCTGTAGGTTTTGATTCCATTGCGAGTGTCGAAAATTTGCGGCATAAACGGCTGTATCTTTTAATTGCGTTGGCTTCGAAGTTTAATTTTTTCACAGCTTTAAGGGACAGTAGACCTGTGTATTTGATATAAATTTCAGCTTTTACCTGTAAAAGATACACGTAGTTTCGAGATTAGAAGCAAACTATTTATTTCTAGAACATAATGACAATCAGTATTATAAGTTATTTGGGAGTACCCACATGTATATTAATTTTACAGTAACCCACACAATCAATATACACAACATACCTTCCCATCATAATCTATAAGTAACAAACTTAATAATCAACATTTATCAATGAGCAGAGACAGAGTGTTTAACTTAGCCAATACAAATTCCAGAACTAATCTTTCAGCTGTATTAGCTATACCAATGATGTCTGGCTTAACTCAGGAGGCAGTATCTCTATTGGTGGCTCTGGTGAACATGAGCTTGACCGTAATTGCCTTCTCTGATCAGTGAGCAATATTCTATCACTTAATTGCGTTGATCAGCGAGTCAGTATTTGGTCAGCATGGCGTCGGTGTAGCTCACCATCCTCCGTCCTCACCATATACGAGCTAGGCCCTTCTACCATTTCTACAGTAGCTCTCATCCATTTCTCTCTTGATCCATAGTTGCGCACCAAAACTGGCTGGTTCACTATAAAGCTCCTTACGGCCTGTTGTTGAGCTCTATTATCTAGCTGTTGTTCCTGTGGACTTGGCGCATTATCAGGATGTAAACTTGATACAGCTGTTCTATATTTACGTCCGTTCAGCATCTCTGTTACTGCCTCACTAGACATGGAAGAAACAATTTCTACTTCCACCCAATTACTGTAACTGTCAATCATTACACGAAGGTCTTGCCTTGGAATGGCCTGCAAAATCAACATGCAAGCGACTCCATGGCTTTTCAGTAACAATCCAAGCTTGTGGATCTCTCGGTGGATTATTTCTAACTGCTTGGCATACCTCACAGCTTCCCACCATTCTCTCAATTTGTGTATCCATTCCTGACCACCACACATATCCTCTTGCATAAGCTTTTGTCTGGACTACCCCAGCATGCGGTGCATGCAATAATCTCAGTACCTTCTGTTGTAAACTAGAAGGAATAATGACTCTATTGCACCACAATAAACATCCTTTATTGTGTGAAAGAGCCTCCCGTCGTGTCCAAAATGGCTGCATAGTGGTGTCCGGAGCTCTATTTGGCCAACCATGAAGAATGTGGAATAAAACCCTCTTCAACACCTGATCTCTCCCTGTTTCTGTAGCTAGTTTAGATATGTCTAAGTTCCAGCCGGCAGGTTGTTCCTCCAATAACAACACATCTCTAAGCGGCTTCACAGATATTTCAGAAGTCTCAGGCACAGTCCACCTACAAGGCGCAACTGCATTGCCAATCAATCTTCCAGCTCTATACTTGATCTGATAGTTGTAACAAGCTAGTTTAAGAGACCATCGCAACATTCTGGGGGAGATATGATCAGGAATTTGTTTATTTGGGTTAAATAGACCCACCAAGTGATCCGTAACAATAGAAAATTTGCGACCCGCAAAAATTTCGTGAAATTTCTTCAACCCAAACATGATCGCTAGAGCCTTCTTATCAATTTGTCCATACTTTCTTTCATGAGGCTGCAAAGTTCGCGAAGCCATCATGACGGGTTTTTCGGATCCGTCATCCATTATATGTGCTATTACTGCTCCTAGGCCATAGTCTGATGAATTACAGATAAGCAATAACTCGCGATCGACCTCATAATCAATAAAGGTCAAATCAGAAGCCAGGAGATCTTTTGCCTTATCAAATGTAGTTTGTTCAAACTTATCCCAATACCAAGGCTTCTTCGTCTTCAAAAGACGGTACAGAGGTTCCAGCAAAGCTCCTTTATCAGGCAAAAACTTTTCATAGAAATAGTACAAGCCTAGGAACGAACGTAGAGCCTGCTTGTTCGTTGGGGCTGGCTTTTCCTTAATTTCTTTCAGCAAATTATTATTAACATCCGCATGTGTCCAACTGATTCCAGTTACTTGCAGATCTAACGCTTTAAACCAGCTCCGACCAAGAAGGCTGGGTCCCTTACCCGATACTACAAACAGCTCACATTGAGCCTCTTTGTTACCCAATGTGACATGTACGCATGTGACGCCAAGGACTTGCAAGGCTTCACGAGAATATGTCACTAAGTTAACATTGGTAGGCCGTAGAGGTGGAGGTTTGATCCACAGGCGTCGATATGTAGCTGTTGAGATTATTGTTCGAGAAGCTCCAGAATCAACCTCCATTGAAATTACAGCACCATTAATTGTTACATCTGCCTTTATTGGAGGTGACTGACTTTCTGAACAAACAGAAGAAACAATGTTCCTCCTGTTTTAGAAAGTCGGTTAAAAAGACTCAAACTCTTATGTACATCTATAGAATATAATGTGAGATAGAATACATTATTGTTTCTTCTGTTTTGTTTTCTTTTTTGAAGTTCACTTCTACTGGGTGTGAACTGCACACACGTTAGTTTTATTTGTACATATTTTTTGGACCAGGCAGTTGTTCAGCTTCAAGCCATTTCAAGGTTATCCTTTAATTCCTAGATACCAGGTATCGGCCGTATCTTGAAGTATCCACTTTTAACATTAGACTTCTTATCAATTTTAGTCTTCAACAAATCTTGCTTTGTGAGATTGGGCTCTGCATAAATATCTCTGAATATTTATCTTCAAAACTGAGCTTTGTGAAAAAAAATATCATACTTCACTCTTCACTACCTACATCTTAAATTTACCAACTTCGGTAACTTATTTGCAGTAACCATAATGTATATTGGTAATAATGTTTAACCGATACATTAAAAAGAAGCAAATTAAGTAAAATGTTGTTGTTACAGTATTGGGCTGATATAAAATATAAAGCCCGCAAGAAGTCTGCCGCCGGCGGAGCCCTGGGCGACCTGTCCACCGCCGAGGAGCGCTTGCAGAATATATTCAACAGCAGTGGCCGAGAATGTGAGTATTAGAAAAGCCTTAGTGCCTTATGCATACGAGAGTGCCTTTCAGAAGTGGCCAGGATCACTGTTGTCGAATCTCTAGTATTATAGCAGTTTAATTACCGCGATACGGAATAATTATGGTCTGGTTCCGTTTCATATACCCATACAGGCGCGTATCGCAACGAATTTCAATGAGACGCGAATTCTAAAAAAATAATCGGCGTGTAACCGCGCATACGTCGCTACTGCCTCAAAATTAAGATTATAACAATCACTGCTTAACTCGGCATATCTGTGTCATAACTATTAAAGTAAACGCAGTGGAATTTGGTTTTTACATAATATATATTGCGTGCGATATCAAAAGTACATACAGTAAAAAGAATCACCTAGCAACTACAACATAGATCATATAAATCTAGAAAGAAAGACTTCACAAAGTATCACTAGAAGTGCTTTTCTAACATTCCCTCTTCTTTTTTAAACCGAAGTCTTCGCAAAGCTTTATCAGTTTATCAGTCTTGGTTTGAACAATAGCTTTGTAAAGATATCAGCCAATTGTTCTTGCATAGGCACTTGCTCAATTTGGATATCTGCCTCAGACACACATAGCCTTTCATAAAATGTCTTAACGATGATATTCGTAAGGCGGATTTTGAGCTAGTTTTATTGCAGACTCATTGCCAATGCGCAGTACTGGTTTTTCTAATTTATCACTTAAATTTTTAAACAATCTCTTTAGCCAAATCATTTCACAGCACGCCTTACTGGCAGCTACTATTTCTGCTTCTGTGGACGACAGCGCAACTGAGGTTTGCTTCAGACTTCTCAAGGAGATTGCTGATCCAGCGAACATGCATATCAACCCGCTAGTAGAACAACCACTCAGGTTGTCGCCTCCATGATCCGCATCACTGTAACAAATGAGTTGTTTCTCATTCTTTTTAAACTCTAGACCAGTCTCGATTGTTCCTTTGAGGTAACGAAAGATTCTCTTCACTTGTAAAACAATCGTATTAGTAGGGTTATCTAAGGTTCTGGATACGACTCCTACTGCATAGGCGATATTTGGCCTTGTACCCACCATGAGATAAGCCAACGCTCCCACAACTTGTCTATAGGGAAATTTACTGTCACAGATCTCTGCCGCCAACTTTTTTACAGGGATATCTTTAACTATAACACCCCTCATGCCCTGTAGATTTTTTTATCGACTTTTTATTGTATTACTAAAAAAAGACCCAAATTTTACATTCAAATACAAAATTTAAAAAAATAGTTGTAGTATTGTTTAAGAGTACTTTTAAATACAAAATTAGTGACATTAGTCACCTAGTTTTTTTTAATTCACTCACAAAGGTAAAACTTAATTCTCCAGTCTATCCTCTTGCTAATGATGTGCCACATGCTATAAAAATCTTTTAACAACTATCGGGCTATTTTTCTTTTGCCATATTTATAACAGGCGGCAGCACCAGTGACTCATTAATAGCCCGAGACTGTGGCTTTCTAACGCCATCTAGTAGTTTGCCTAGATACTAAATCATAAATGGCAATTTGAGCGAGGAATCGCACCATGTATAAGTCATCGGCACGTAACTTGGCAAGGTTTTGGCGTAGTGGGGGTAAGTTCGCGCATCGTACACTTATTGCCACAAAAAAGTGGTCACTTTTATTTCTTGTAATTTTCAATGGTTATGGCCATCATGTATTTTTAATCACGTATGTTTAGAAGAAAGTTAAATAAAAGAGAGGTATTCATGAAGTTTATTAGGTGTTATCCTCCATAAAACAGTACACATCGTATACCACTTTTTCTGGCGTGTCTGCGAAAAACAGTATTTGATCCTGGCATTGTAATCAAACCCAGAGAATGGGCAGCAGCGTTCTCTGTGCTTCTATAACAACCATACTGCGATCGCCAACCCGCCTGCCAAGCGTGGCGATTATGGCAAAACCCCCCCAATGAATAGCACAAATAAAAAATGGCCCCTGGTACCCGGCAGCTTGCCTACCCTCGACTACGGTAGCGGTCGAGGCTACGGCATGGCAAGGGGTGCTAAGAATCTCCGGACGAGATCCGGCTACCCCAAAAATCACCGACGACTGGACCTGGCAACGTACAACACGCGCACACTTCGGACCGACGAGAAGGTCACCGAACTCGAGGAGGAATTGAGCAGGTTGCGATGGAGTATTATAGGGTTATCTGAAGTCCGAAGAGAGGGGGAGGACTCGATAATCCTCAAATCCGGTAACCTGCTCTATTTCCGAGAGGGTGACCGGCAGTCCCAGGGTGGTGTCGGGTTTATCGTCCACAAGTCCCTTGTGAACAACGTGGTGAAGATCGAGAGTGTGTCGACCAGGGTGGCGTACCTTATACTCAGAATATCCTCAAGATATTCGCTGAAGGTCATACAGGTCTACGCCCCAACCTCGGCACACCCCGACTATGAGGTAGAGACCATGTATGAGGATATCTCCAGAGCCATGCATGGTTTCAAAACTCACTTCACCGTTGTCATGGGGGACTTCAACGCGAAACTGGGCAAACGAGACGAGGATGAGCTGCAAGTGGGGCAATTTGGAGTTGGACAACGGAACCACCGGGGTCACCTACTGGCCAGTTTTATGGAGAAGGAGGGCCTCTATATGATGAACTCCTTCTTCAAAAAGCGTGAACACAGGAAGTGGACCTGGCAGAGCCCCGATGGTGCAACAAAAAATGAGATCGACTTCATCATGTCAACGAAGAAGCAAATGTTCAATGATGTCTCTGTGATCAATTCGGTAAAAACCGGGAGCGATCACCGCATGGTAAGAGGCACATTGAACATTAATATTAAGCTTGAAAGGTCTCGACTGATGAAGTCCACGCTCCGGCCAGCACAGATCCAGGTCCAAAACCCCGAGAGCTTTCAGCTCGAACTCCAGAATCGTTTCGAGTGCCTAGGGAGCTCCGTGGATGAATATAGCAACGGGTTCGTGGAAGCTGTCCATACGGTCGGGTCTAAGTTTTTCAAGACCCGTCGTACAGATAGAAACAAAAAGCTCTCTGATCATACCCTCAAGCTTATGAAGGAGAGGCGTGAGATGATCCTGCAGTCTTCAGATGAGGCGTGCAAATACCGGCAGCTCAATAGACAGATCTCTAAATCCTTGAAAAGAGACCTCCGCCGCTTCAATACCGAGCGTATTAAAGACGCGATCGAGCGAAATAAAGGCTCCAAGGTGTTTTCAAGGGATCTGGCTATTGGGCAGAGCCAACTCACGAAACTGAAGACCGACGATGGCAGGATCGTATCCGCCAAACCGGAGCTTCTCAAGGAGATCGAGACATTCTATGGGCAGTTGTACACATCGATCAGCAAGCCCGTTGCGAGTCTAGCAAATGACCCAAGAGCTAGATTGACCCGACACTATACCGAAGATATCCCGGACGTCAGCCTGTACGAGATTAGGATGGCTCTGAAACAGCTCAAAAACAACAAGGCGCCGGGTGATGACGGAATTACGGCCGAACTCCTGAAGGCGGGTGGAAAACCGGTCCTTAGGGCCCTTCAGAAGCTTTTTGATTCCGTCATACTCGAGGGCAAAACGCCACAGGCATGGTGCGGGGGTGTGGTGATACTCTTCTTCAAGAAGGGCGACAATGCCCGGTTGAAGAACTATAGGCCCATCTCACTTCTTAGCCATGTCTACAAGTTGTTTTCAAGAGTCATCACGAATCGTCTCGCGCGCAGGTTAGGCGAATTCCAGCCCCCCGAACAAGCCGGATTCCGAAAAGGCTTTAGCACCGTAGACCACATACATACGCTGCGGCAGGTTATACAGAAGACCGAAGAGTATAACCTGCCTCTCTGTTTAGCGTTTGTGGACTACGAGAAAGCCTTCGATTCGATAGAGACTTGGGCTGTAATGCAGTCTCTCCAACGGTGCCAGATCGACTACCGGTACATTGAGGTGTTGAAGTGTTTGTACAAAAACGCCACCATGTCAGTCCGTCTTCAGGATCAGACCTCGAAACCAATCCTTCTCCAGCGCGGCGTGAGACAGGGAGACGTCATTTCTCCGAAACTGTTCACTGCTGCGCTGGAGGATGTCTTCAAGGTTCTGGACTGGAGGGGGCTGGGCATCAACGTTAATGGCGAGTACATTACTCACCTTCGGTTTGCCGACGACATAGTGGTCATGGCTGAGACCATGGAGAGCCTCAGTAAAATGCTCGATGACCTCAGTAGAGCTTCCGAAAGAGTGGGTCTTAAAATGAACATGGACAAAACCAAGATCATGGTGAATGCCCATGTAACACCCACTCCTATCAAGGTCGGAGACTCTACTCTCGAAATTGTAGACGATTATGTCTACCTGGGACAAACGATCCAGTTGGGTAGGTCCAATTTCGAGAAAGAGGTCAACCGTCGAATCCGACTCGGCTGGGCGGCGTTCGGGAAGTTGCGTGGTATCTTCTCGTCCAATTTACCGCAGTGTCTCAAGACAAAAGTCTATGACCAGTGTGTGTTGCCAGTGATCACCTATGGGACCGAGACGTGGTCGCTCACAATGGGCCTTATCAGAAAGCTCAAAGTCACCCAAAGGGCAATGGAGAGGGCTATGCTCGGAATTTCCTTGCGTGATCACGTCAAAAATGATGATATCCGCAGGAGAACCAAAGTTACCGACATAGCCCGAAGAATTGCCAAACTTAAGTGGCAGTGGGCGGGGCACATTGCTCGCAGAACGGATGGCCGATGGGGCCGAAAAGTTCTGGAATGGCGACCGCGAACCGGAAGACGATACGTTGGAAGGCCTCCTACTAGGTGGACTGATGACCTGGTTAAGGTTGCGGGAAGGCGCTGGATGCGAGACGCACGGGATCGGTCAATGTGGCGACGCCTGGGGGAGGCCTATGTCCAGCAGTGGACGTCTTTCGGCTGAAATGATGATGAATGATGATGATGATTGTAATCAAATTAAAACAGTAAATCTTGTAACAAAAACTTATTTTAAAACAATAACAACAAAAACTTAACAAAACTCAACAAAAACAAAGAATACAACTTTCGTGCACGCAAGTGTAATCGGGAGCGAACGGAAAGAGGACGGGGTGCGGGAGGCAAGGGTCGACTGAGCCACCAATCGCGCGCTCGGATCGGCGCGACCTTGTACCCCGCGTCCCGCTTCACTACCAAGGAGACCTAAAAACGATTTCTGCGCATCTAACGACTCTTGCCAAGTTACGTGCCGATGACTAACTCAGAGACGTTATTTGCCAGTTGTCCTTGAGCGCTTACTTCGTATTCGTAATAATAAGATTAGGTATGATCGGGACAGACTCCGCTCCAGACCGCGGTAACTGGTCGCATTGTGTAGCGAAATTTCACAATATTTCATGAATATTCCAAATCAATCAAAACTATAGAATTCCTTGTAGAATTAAATGTAGGTAGGTAGCTTGCTTCCGCGGCAACGGAATGGAATATTTTATTAATGGAATATATTATTCACTGTAAGGGTTATCCTTTTCTACCCATTGAGATAATATGTACTAGAGAAGCTATCCTAAGTAAAGGACATGCTCCATTTTGACAAGAGTTTAAACTAAACTTCGCTGCAGCGCTGAAACACTAATTAGCCGTCTAACAAAACAGTATAAACACGCAGCGCTAGAGCGCTTCTAAGGTATAGTTTTCTCGCGATCAAAAAGTCGGAAGCGCCGTGATTTTCATGGCGCTTACGCGTTTCGTTCAACATTCTGCAACAACTTGTCACTCATAAATAGACTAAACTGCTGACTGACTACAGAAGCGGTACCTACATAGCTTTATACCTAACAAGCTTCATTAGAATTCACACATTTTCACAAAAAAAAATATTAGTTGAAATACCCTTAGTAAAGTAATAATTAATTTAATATTATATTTATGTACCTACTTCTTTTTTGGGACATTCCCACAGCACTATTCCCAAATAACTGCAACTCCTGAAAGCCAGAATCAATAATGGCGACAACCAGAAAAGCACCGAGGCAATGAAGCTCGACGAAGTCCCGGAGAATGAATGAAACTGTCTTGGATCCCGCAACGAAATTAATCAGAAAAGAATAGTGGAGGAGTAGGAAAAAAATAAAATTTCCAGTTCCCTCCATATCAAGTAGGAGACAGAACAAACAAGGTCAATAGGCACAAAGGGTCATTTACAACTGGGATAAGCCCAGTTGCTTGGCACCACGGATAAAAATTAGCATTAATATTAATGGGTCCTAACATTGTGAGGTGTTACTCGTATATTTGATTCCAATAATAAATAGGTATGGCAAAAACGCTTGAACGCACGGAAATTTGTTCTAGTTACCACAAGATCCGTATAGTAAACATCTTCTGATGCAGCCTGTACATTATTCAACATAGTATTGCTTTCATTCTGCCAAAGAATACACTCCCATAAGATATGATGTGCAGATTGTACATATTCGCTGTCAGATATAGAATACTAACATGAAGGCGAGGCAACGAGCTCGAAGGAAATTATTTACTTTTAAAGTTACCATGCCCTGTGAGAAATTGGGCAACACAGTGATCCACCTCCAGCCACGTCCTGGCCAGTCGCACGCGAACAGATGGAAAGAACTGGTGGCCCTTGATGGAATTATCCCACCTACATAGCGATTCGGATAAAAGTTCCTCCCAGACGTCAATATGTGGTTCAGATAATCTAGAGATTTTCTCACGGTCACTTCGCGTCCATGGTTTCTCATGCTGAATAGTACATTGCAGCACATCGTTCAAGCAAGTACCGGTAAGGTCTCAGTACTAACCGTCCTGTTTGTTTTGCATAAGAATATCAAAGCTAAACGCTGACTTTGAAGTAATTTACGTCGTCCCATTATTTAGGTACTAGCTGTCCCCCGTGACTTCGCTCCCATCAACTGTATACCTACATACCCTGCCCTACCCTAGACACCTACCCACCTATCATAACTACCAATTTGTTAAACTATTTATTTGAATAACCACAGTCAGTTCCTTTCTGAATATACTTAAGATTGTTATTTTCCGCTATAAAAACCAAAGTCAGCTAATTCCGCTTCTTCCTCGTAGTCAAACTTTTTAGTCCAACTGGTTTGACCACGAGGAATCAAATTTACTCGTGGTCAAACTACTCAAAAGATTCTCCCTGTATCAACGTCAAGTTATAAATGTGTACAGTCAAACACTGATGTTTTCGATATAATATGATGGGTTCGAAGTTATAATATAAAAATGAATCTTATCTCTGTTTATTCAAAAAATAACCATCCACATCTATTTCAGTGTTTATTACCTCCATTTGACATTTTATAATGAAATCATATCTATATATAATTATGTTAACTCTGACGAGAAGATGGTCCTTCACGAAAATTTGTTTCGTTTTCTAATAATGTTTTGAGCAAGCGAGCATCTACATCTATATATAATTATTGGTTGATGTATCCTCCTCGTTTTATTAAGTTGTACATTGCAGCTCTCTACCACATTTTTAGTACGATGACATTGTCTTATACGGACCACTGCTTTCTAAATGATTCATTCTTTAGCCATGCAGTCTTAAAATAATTAAATTTTGTTTTGTTTATTAGGACTATCAAATTGTATAAATTCCCAACCTTTCTCTATTCTGTTTTCGGAAAGGAAAGCGAGTGCTGAACATAGTCCGAAAATTCTATTTCCGTCTTTGCTCTTATTCTTTTTTTGCCTTTTTAGGTTGAGAATTTGTGAAATGATATTTTTTAACAGTGAAATTTAAACGTCAGAAAGAATAAATAAAATAGCATTGCTCGCATCAGTTTCAAAATCAAAATTATGGAGACCACATATTATGCAATAATTGAAACCACATACTTGTTTATCGCTTTTTTGACGATATGCAAAAGATTAACGAAAGCGGTCCAGTAATTATGAGGTCGAAAAGAAGAGTTTTAGATTATATATTTGAATTGATTTTTAATTTGGCTATTTAATTTTTAATTCTAATAACCGTTTTAAAAAGTTAATTCATTATAATAATATTTTTTGTTGCTGGCCTTCGAGAAGTATCACCTTTACGCTTCACGTTTTAAATTCGTTATTTGTTCTGAATATTTTAATTTCAATAATTCATATACGAGTAATATTATTATGTGAACTTCGCCGCACTTGACGTTTGACATTTATTTATTCTTATCTATTTATGACTGTACATGGAAAAACTGCATGCATACAGCGTGCGGAAAAAGTGCAATGTCAATGAAATTTGACCACGAGGAACACAATTCCTCGTGGTCAAATCAGTTGGACTAAAAAGTTTGACTACGAGGAAGAAGCGGCTAATTCTACCTACACTTGTTACACAAATTGTCACATCTTATTTTTTAGTCTTTATGAGAAATGAGGCAACATGGCGTCCACCAAATATTTCAATTTAAAAATGATTTTCTAGTTACTCATTGACGAAAAGTTATTCGTTTGCATTTCGCCGTATTAGTTGAATTATAAGTGCAATATCTTAAAACACACGACAGCATATTTAATGCGTTTGAACGTTTTTCGTTTAAAAACAAACAATGACATAGGCGCTCAAGATCTAGCAAGCAACTGAGTGAAGTGCGGCCGGCCGACCCCACATGAACTGAACATAGCATTGATGTGTGGTGACTTCTCTAGTGCGTAGTACATTATTACCTCAATGTTTCTACCCGGCTGCAAGGAAAGGGTTATGTTTTTCGCGCGTATCTTGTATGTATATATGTAATATTCTTTTTCTCAAACATGCTTGGAAATTTGAGCATTATTTTGACAACCTTCTTCGAGATAAATCAAAATTGCAGTACAGGCCAAATACACGCGAGCAGCGGCCGGCAAAAGTTGTATGAAAATCCATATCTGTCATTTGTAGCGGCCAAATAAATTACATAGTAATCTCATATCTGTCGTGTAATTTAAAAATGGAACGATCTTTTACTCCGAATCATGGCAACCAAGGAGGTCCTTATCAAAGGTTTTATTTAAATTTCGAACTGGCTTGCAGATAGAAAGCTGTTTATTGAAAAAAAAACAAATGAACACTTCGCACTGCGATTTTTATTTGCGCGAATTTTTGTAGTATTATTCCCGCGTGATTTTTTTTACCGCAATGCGTGCAGCTTGATACAATTCCAAAGGCCGTAGAATGGGCGGAAAAAAATCGCTCGAATGAAAGTCGCAGTGCGTGCTAAGCCTAACGCGGGAATAATTATTGTTGTTCGTTGGTCGTCATTGATTTTGAAAAGTAATTGTATTTGACCAAATGAGTTCTAGGTACTACTTAGTTTTAATTTCCGCGCATTATTTGAGAAAAGCACTATACAAGCCTTGGCCACAAATAGGCATTGATGGACCGCTGCAGTAATGTACTATATTACCCCGTATCTTTCAAACCACTTGACGGATTTTTATAATTAAGACTTCGTTAGATAGGTCTTGGCCGTAAAATAAAAGAAACATGGCGGATTTTGGGCTCCATATTGTAGAGGTTCCTTTTTTTTTCTTCGTAACCCGTCGAGTGGTGTATCAAAATGAAGGGCTTTTAGAGGAGATTACAAAAGTACATACCACGTATATGTTTAAAGTATTTATAAAAAAAAAAAACACTAAAAAGTTGTAAATAAAAAAAGCTAATTTAAAAATCAAAAACCCGACTGCTTAAAAAGCGAACTAAAAAGCTGTAAACAAGAAAAAATCAGTCAGGTGTTTGATTTTTAAATTAGCTTTTTTATTTTAGGATGGTACTTAGATACATAAAGAACAAGATGTTTTTACAAAAAATATTACTTTTAATACTTTAGTTAGGTACGTAGCATGGGCTACACACTACACACTACGTACAGTTCGATTTAAACTTAATGGCGGCTTGGAACACTCGTATGAGTCGCTGCGCACCCCAAACCACCGCTGGCACAATTATTTTTTAATATGCAGTGTCAGTTGCTAACGCCATTAAGTTTGATTCTAGTCTACATCAAATTTGTTCAAGTAGCCCATGCTACGTACCTAACTAAAGTATTAAGAGTAATGATTTTTGTAAAAACATCTTGTTCTTTCTAAGTACCTACCTAAAATAAAAAAGATAACCCTTACCTACCTACATTTAATTCTACAAGGAATTCTATATTTTTGATTGATTTGGAATATTCGTGAATGTTGTGAAATAATTACTACACAACTACACAATGCGACCACTTATATTTAAGAAGTTACCGCGGTCTGAGCGGAATCTGTCCCGATCATACCTAATGTTATTATTACGAATACGAAGTAAGCGTTCAAGGACAACTGGCAAATAACGTATCTGAATACCTACATGATGCGATTCCTCGCTCAAATTTCCATATGATTTAGTATCTAGGCAAACTACTAGATGGCGTTAGAAAACCACAGTTCCGGGCTATTATTAATGAGTCACTGGTGCTGCCGCCTGTTAAAAATATGGAGAAAGAAAAAATAGCCCGACTTAAGTAGGTGACATTTCGTTGTATGGGATTGGGTATCTGTACTGTAGTATTATATTATCTGTGATTATACTAATATTATAAAGAGGAAAGGTTTGTATTTTTGTATGTAACGAATAAACTTAAACACTTATGGAACCGATTTCAAAAATGATTTCACCGTTGGGAAGCTACACTATCCCCTGGTGACATAGGCTACTTTTTATCTCTGTATGCCCACGGGAACTTGAAGTACGCGGGTGAAACCGCGAGACGTCTGCTAGTTGCTTATATTATCCCACCCAACTGCACAGTCATCTTTTAGTCCAGATATGATTCGGGTTATATCGTCTTCGTCAGTATCCAGCGTAATGTTTTGGAATCTGTTCGGCAAGAGTTTACCCAACATTTACAAAAAAGTTATTAACGTGGTTGGCTGACAAGAGAGGTGATGAATTAGAAAGCAGCAAGCTCGAATTGGATTCACGCTGCCCTGCACCTATAGGTGACGTTCTTAATATGTTTCCAAAGTTGCTTACTATTGTTGCCTGCTCTATTTAATTCATTTTATCGTCATTATTTTAAGTTATTTTGGAGGTTGTTGCAAAAAATTATGTATAATTTATAAGTTAATTCAATTATTAGATTATCAAGGTTACTCCTAGATCTCTGATGAAGTTTATCTCTGGTGTCTTATACACCGAATTAGCCCAGGAGTCATCCAAGGCTTGATGTTACGAAGTTTTTGGTTTACTTTAATAGAAGTCGTATTTCGTAATATTGCTAATTGAACATGTTTTATCAAGTACGATAAAGCAAAATTAGCGTCAGCAGTATTCTAAACTGGGTTAAAGTCAAGATTTCATAAATCACATTCGAGTTTGTTTGCGTTTAATTGTTTTCGTCTATTTAACTGAGGCAGCGTTAAGTTTAGGGTAGGTAGAACATCGTGATGGTCTGTAATAGTAACAAGCGTAACATATGATAAGTTGGATATGAACCAGACAGGAATCGCTCTGATGAGTAGGCAATGTGTATGCGGGGATAAAACCATGGTATGAGCAGATAATATATATAAGGTAATCTTGGGTCCCAAGATAGCAGTTTTCAGAGTTCATGTTTATATATATATCACCTGTAAATATAACATTCTTAAATGAGCTAAGTGCTTCAAAGATCTGGTTTAAGGATCCGTGAAAAGAGTCTTAAGTTTGTAACAGAAGGTGACCTATATAAAGTGATTATTGCTGTACTTTTACTAATTTTGATTATCATACAATTACTCACAGTCTTGAAGTGTTGGTTCTTCGATTGTCATCATTAATGATTCCTTACAATAAACAACCACACCATCGTTTTGTTTGTTGTTTACTGTAGTATACAATAAGTTGTATCCCGCCATTTCTGGGAGGTGTTCCTGGCGATTAGATAGCCAGCACTCGGTCAGTACCATTATGTCACAAGCAAAGTTAAGTCTATGAAGAAAAACGTTAAAGCTATCTATGTTCTTATAAATACTGCGAATGTTTTGAGTCAGTATGGTTAGTGAGTTTTGATATTTGAAAGATATTGCCTACAGTAACTACAGTCCTCAATCTCACATGACATGGCATCGGTACGAAAAGTATTATCTATATCGGTCAATGAGGTATTAATAATCCATAATATAAGAAAAATATAAACAATCAAATTAATGTACCTAGATGCTGGAACTCCAATCACTATTATGCGGGGTTTACGCTTTTTCGGTTCGTCGACGGTAAGCCCTGACGAAGCAGTTTGAACTGTTTGCCTCAGCTTATCTAGGTCCTCTTTCGTCTCCGTGCTAATTATAAGTCCTCCTTTTCCTATCTTGCGTACGCTTCTCACTTTCAGCTTCATTTCACCAGGGCATATAATTTTCTGGACTATATTCTTAGTCTCATCGCTGGTCTTTGAACTGTCGGTGGGATAAATCGCCACGGAGCTAAAAGTATTAGGACGAACGAAGTTGTTAGACCCCTTCTTCACCATGTCTGCAAAAGGATTCCTTAAAAGTCCGGTTCATCTCCATTACATACTCCTTTAGGTCCGTTACGTCGTCCCTTTCTTCGGTCAATATTTTTAGGGAGTTATGGGTCTTAAGGGCATTTTGTTTAAGCGACTGGTATTGAACAGCCAGTTGCAAAACTCCATGACCAACCTTTCGGCACAAATTGGTTATTTTAAGCTTCTGATCTGAGTTAAGCTTTCCGTCAGAAGCTACAGCACATACCTCACCCAAGTGTTGTCCAATGGAACCCATCCAGTTCTGTATCGCTGCCTTCCATATTTCAGATTATAATAATATATAATCCAGTCAATCCATTATTCCACTTATTAGCACTTCCTAAGAGTGTCAGTATTACACGTCAATATACTAAAACACTGCACTGCACAAGCACTGCTACTGGAATGCCTCTTAAACTACGTCAAGTCCAGAAGATAGGTACGTGGAATGTACGTGGTTTACTCATGCCAGGAAAATTGGAGATCTTGGAAAAGCAAATAATCAGATGTAAATTAAATATCTGCGGCCTTAGTGAGACACATTGGCGAAGAAATGGGCACTTCCGGACCGAAAAACACTCCATCTTTTTTTCGGGCAATGATAGTGCAAGCTGGAATGGAGTTGCTTTTGTCGTCCCCAAGCAACTAATGATTTGCGTGTTGGGTTATGAGCCTGTAAGTGATCGACTTCTGAGTATTAAACTAAAGGCTTCACCGGTTAATCTCAACATCGTGTAGATCTATGCCCCCACAAGCTCAGCTAGTGATGATACTACAGAGAAATTCTACCGTGAGCTCGAAACACAGATTACCTCCAAATAGATACCGCATGCCTACTGTTTTGTTTGATCACCAAATTTGGCGGAAGGCACGGGTTGCGCGGGGAGTGACAAGTGCGCCGTGATTGGCTATTCAAGGTCACGGTACGTGTCGTAGTGACAGGACATGCGCATTAAATGTCGATAAAATATCGATATTTTGCAAACTGAATGGTATTTTAAGTAAAATTTCTTAGCCGGCGATTTTATAATTACTTTAATAATGATAAAGAAAAAACATCGATCGAGAAAAGATTTTGTTTTTGGCCAAAAGTGATTTAAATTAATTGTAATCCTATGTAAACAGGGTCACACTGAGCTCTTTTTATGAGTAGAGCACAATTAGTTCAAAGTAAAAATAAACCAAATTGTTAATTTTTAATCAATTTTAACAAAATTATTTTATTCTCCTATATTCCTAATTAAATATCGATCATCGAAAATTTTCGATAAGCAAAAAACGTATTTTACTCAACATTTTTACTTCTGTGGGAAAAAGATAGCAATATAATAACGCCTTATGAGTGAAAGGGACTTTTACAAAAGACATCAACGAGCGCTACTAATTTTGATTTGATAACCAATATAACTTGACCTTTTTAGATTGGTTAATATTTATTACTTTGCCTACTGGTAGAATGTTATTCCATCTTTTTTTTTTAACTTGAAGGGCTGGTTGATTTTTCACACCATTTTACTGCATAAATCGTCATTTTTTTAAAGGCAAACTGTTGATAACTATTTTTTAAACAGAATTAAAACTAGAAATCGCTTGCGTCCCTACAGCTCTAATGTCTGGTCGACACTAAAGAGATCATACCGTGCACTGAATTATATCAGCCTAAATAGGCTGATGTGTGGTGCGCGTAAGTTGTCTTCTATGCGGAATCTATTGGGAGGTAATCTGTGGCTCGAAACTACCATCTCTAAAATCCCTGCTAGAGACTCATTAGCTTATGATCGTGGGTGATTTCAACGCCAAAATTGGAAAAAACTCACATCAGGTGAACCACTGCGTTGGTGAATTCGGAATAGGACAGCGTAACGAGAGAGGCGAACGCTTAATACAGTTTGTAGCTGATAACAATCTGGTTATTTCAAACAGCCTATTTCAACATCATCCTCGTAGGTTGTATACTTGGACTTCACCCGATGGACAGTATCGTAACCAGACCGACTACATACTCGTTAGGTCACGCTGGCGGACCTCGGTCAGGAATGCGCATACATTCCCCGGAGCGGACTGTGGATCAGATCACCAACTGTCCATTTCCAAAATGCATCTCAAGCTGCGAGCAGCCAGTAAACTCGACCAGCGTTCAAGGATCGAAGTGTAGGACAGCGCAACATTTATGTCAGCATTGAAACAAAATTGGAGTGAGTGGGCGGATGCGGATCTAGAAGTAAAGAACCCAGATGAGCTAAGGGACAGTGCAAAAAGCCTGGTAGAGCGCGCGGTCAACATTTCTAAACCGCATGCAGAGGTTCGTAAACGCCAAAAGTGGATGAGCGACAGCACTCTTGCACTGGTAGAGGAAAGACGTAGGTTAAAAGCATCGGGCGCTGATGTGAGATCTCTCAACCGACAGTCCGCGCAGATACAAGCAGCTTGCAGACGAGACCGCAACGCCAGCTTACGTAAAATATGCAAAGAAGTCGAGTCTCATAGCGATAAAAATTAGTCCAGGGTTTTACATCACAAAATACGCTCGATTACGAAATCAGTCTCTTCTAAGACTTGGCGATTGAAAACTGTCGAGGGGAAATGGTCGTTGAGCTCGAAGATATTTCTAAGACGTGGAAGCAGTACTGCCAATCTTTGTACGAGGACACTCTAGCCCAGGATTTCGCTCGTACGGAACCCAACAATGAAGACATGGAGCCAGACATTCTTAAAAAAGAAGTCGAAACTGCCATTTGCAAAGATGCCATTCCAATAGAGACCATTAAGGCCGCAGGTGAACAGGGGGTACAGATGATTCATACCAACTGTAACAAAATATGGCAAAGCAGAACATGGCCTAAGGAATGGGCTCACACTGTCTTTATTCCACTTCATAAAAAGGGTTCCACAAAGGAGTGCAGCAACTACCGCCTAATTGCACTAATATCACACGCAAGCAAAATTTTACTGCACGTGTTAAACGAGCGACTGAAAACCTACTTATCCAAGGAAGTTGCACCTGAACAGGCAGGGTTTGTAAAAGGAAAGGGCACTCGCGAGCAGATCTTCATAGTTCGTCAAATTATTGAGAAAGCCCGAGAGTTCAACAAGCCCTCTTATATTTGCTTTGTTGACTTTTCTAAGGCATTTGACTCGGTGAAATGGCCAGTGCTGTGGAGGTCCCTTCTTGCTATGGGCACTCCCAAACACCTTGTGCATCTTTTGAGGCGGAACAGCGTCAGTGAGGACGGATGGCGTACTATCGAATGTCTTTCACCCAAGTGCAGGCGTCCGTCAAGGATGCAGAATCTCGCTGCTACTGTTCAACATCTACACTGAAGTTACAATGCGGATTACCCTTGAGGACTGGACGAACGGTGTATCGATAGGAGGTATAAGAGTATCGAACCTGCGATATGCGGACGACACTACGCTGTTCGCGACTAGTGCCGACCACGTGGAATGGTTGCTATCCAAAATGGAACATACCAGCTCAGCATTCGGTTTGAGAATTAACAGAAACAAGACGAAGATGATGATTGTCGATCGCATTAACGAAAATTCGTCAGAAGTCACTCAAATCGCGAATTGCGACGTCGTACAATCATACGTTTACCTGGGCGCTTTAATATCAAACCACGGTGGGTGCGGGGACGAGGTCAAGCGACGCATGGCTATGGCCAGGTCTGCCATGGATAGGCTGAAGAAAATATGGAGGAATTACAATATCACCAAAGCTACGAAAACCCTGCTCATACGGGCACTTGTGTTCCCTATATTTCTATACGCAGCCGAGACCTGGACGCTGAGAGGAAGAGAATAGACGCTTCGGAAATGTGGTGCTGGTGAAAAATGCTTGGAGTGTCGTGGACAGAGTTTCGCACTAACATATCCATCCTTCAAGAGCTCGGTATCAGGCAGCGTCTATAGGCTATAGTCCAAGCTAGAGTACTCCGGTTCTTTGGACACGTGTCACGACGAGGCAACGACTCTATCGAGCGGCTTGTAGTTCAGGGTACTCGCGCGGCAGGTTAAGTCTGCAGTGGGTCATTGCAACACCCGATGTCTCACTGCAACATGATGACCACGACCGCTCTGCCAAGAGTTTACCGACGAAGAAGATACTAAAACTAGGTCACTATTTATGCTAAAACGTTAATTTATATTATTTTATACCATTCCTCCTCTAAAAAGCTTATTTTATTCACTGAAAACAGTGAATAAAAAGCACTTTTAATCACTGTTTTGGTGTTTGAATTTAGAACACACCAATATAATATTCAAACTCCATTTCAATGCTATACAACCTCCTTACGCGTAAAATATTCGATACAAAATTAGATAGATATAGAGAGATAGAGTTAGATATTGAGTTTGAAACACAAGTACTGTTACCTAGATCAGGGGTTAGGGTTTCACATTTTTTTGCAAATTTTGAAGGTAATAAACCATTTATTTATTATTATTCCTTGGGCTTTTCGCTTCAATCTTTATTTTTCTCGTAGTCATGGTGTAAAATATAGTATGCAACTCTTGAATAAAACGGATTTATATCGAGGGCCATGAATCACTCGCGTCGCTCATGATTCTAACACTTGAATCACTCGCTATGCTCGTGATTAAATCATCATGAATCACTCGCTATGCTCGTGATTAAATCATCATGAATCACTCCCTACGGTCGTGATTCAGTCGTTAGAATCCTTCACTTACTTGTGATTCATCTACGGCCCTCGCATTAAATCCGTCTTTTAATCACTAGTTGCATAATATACTATTTAATGCATTGATGAGCACGTCTTTATGCGACGAGTGCGCAGAAAACTCATTTAAAATCTATTCTAGAAAATGTTAATTTTACACACGATTCAATAACAAATCAATACATATCGCGTCATAATGACATTTATTTGAACCAAATTTTCTATCATAGCGCTGGGACCCCGTGCCAATGGCATGGTACAATATCTCGTAAACTACTAGAGTAGTAATTTAGAATTTTAGGTACTAATATTTTACCTTGGAGGGTATTAATTTTCTATGAAGGTTTGAGGAAAGCGACACAAGTCATAAATCATTTAAAGTCGTCCTGCTGAACGAGCGCGCGAAACTTATCATCGTTGACTTCTTGGTAAATACGTATGTTTCAGTTTTTTTTTCTTTACGAAATCAGTCATAAAATATGGGTACTAAATTATTTATATTCTAAAATAGTTGTAGTATGCCCTCTTTTTTGGCGCTCATGGTGGTCCTGCTGAAGGAAGCGTGACCACCTTCAAAGTAGATTTTATCGAAAACTACTAAGGTACTTTTATTTTGTTGCTCGAGTACTAATTATTACCAATTATGTACCAAATATGGAAGCGATTGGCGTCGAGTGGTTTGGCGTTAGTCACGGACATCATGAACTCAAAGGTGTAGCTCGAAAGTACGCAGACGTCTGCAATTTTGTCTACTGAAAAGAATAAAACTAAAGAAATTGTGCCAGATTTAGCTAAAGAATTCTCGATGTGATATCGTATGACGGCCATTTAGCTCGAGCCGTCCCTAGGGGTTTTCTGTCATGAACTTTATTGAAAAGCGCGTTTTGTTTAATATAGCTATGTTTATTTTCTATCTAGTTTAAATATAAAGTACCTACTTTTTGATTCATAACACTTTATGCTGATAAACCTGAGCATTCGTTTCTTCAAGCGCGCAGCCGGCCAGCGGTGGAGCGCCAACTATGACAATTGCTTAACTCTAGCAACTTCGCCAAAATGCTCTGCTTTTTGGAAATGTTAATTGCAACAAAAATGATGAGTCTTAGAATGCTCAGGTTTGCCAGCGCCGCGATGCGGTCGCTCTGACTCAGTCGTGTGTGTGTGTGTGTGTGTGCGCAGCCAGCGGCGCGCGGCGAGCCAGCCAGTCGGACGACGAGCGCAAGCCGGCGCTGGACGACGACATGTGCAGCGAGGGCTCCGCGCCCGCGCCGCCCGAGCCGCGCCTCAGCACCGAGGAGCTGCTGGCCGAGGCCGCCATGCGCAGTGCGCTGGCCGCCGAGAAGCAGGCCGAGGCCGTGGCGCAGGCCGTGGAGCTGCTGCGCGAGCTGCTGGGCCTCATGCGCGAGCGCGCCGCCCCCGCGCCGCACGGCCTGCAGCCGCTCGCGCACCCGCCGCACGAGCACCTGGCGCCCATGCAGCACCACCACCACCGCCTGTGAGCTAGCTCGCCGCCAGCCCCACGAGCGCCGCCACGCGCGCGTACACCTCGTCGGCGCGGGGGCGGGCGCGCGCGGCGCCGTGGCGCAGCACGTCGCGCAGCAGGCGCGGCCGCGCTCGCAGCGCGCACGCCCGCTCGCGCACGGGCGCCAGCGCTCGCACGAGGGCGGCGGCCACGACGCGCTTGTACTGCGCCGTGGAGAGCCCTTCTGCTTCCTGCACGGCCTCCTCGGGCAGCTTGTCGTCGGCGAGGCAGTGGATGGTGACCAGGTTGGACACGCCGGGCCGAGTCTCTGGGTCGAAGCTCACCTGTCATGATTTAAGTTTTCTGTCAAGCTTGGTGCGACATACGCACTAGGACTAAGTAAGCACAGTGGAAATTAGGGCATGTAATATCGGAAGATTTCAATTCCGATATTTATTTTCGATATTAGATCTCAATATCGGAATTTAGCTTATTCGTTAGATATCGCGCACTTTTTTTGTTAAATGTACAAAAAATCGGTATGTGATTGGATTAAGTACAATAAATAAACACGTTTATGCCGAGACATCTAAACTTCACAAAGAATAACTACTAACGTCATGCCTTTCTAAAAAAAGGACAATGATAAAAAAAAAAAAAATGTCGATCAATCGTGTATGTGAGTTTATATGTTTGTAAACGCACCCACGATACAGGAAGAAATTCCCAGTGTGGGGCAACGTTTTGTTAAAATAAGAAAAAAATAAACATCTCAAAGTAGTCCCGATTAGTAAGTATTAATGAATTCATTATAAATATCACCAGCCAAATCCATGAGATAAAGAAAATTTCTAACATAGACTAGAATAAATACTAAGCATAGTTTTCTTCATTTGATGCTTTCTAATCAGGAGAATTATGATGAGAGATGAGATTGGTATCGTAGTAATCGACAATTACCGTATTGATTTTTGTCAGTACAACTTGAGCATTATTATTTAAGTTTAATGAATTCTGGATTGCCGAGATAAACTTATTTTGTGAAACAACTACAATAAACTTAATAAAATATAGCAATGGTAAAATATAATTACCCCATCATTGTTTTATTCAAAATCAACGGAATATCAATAAGATAATTGATAATGTAGTCAAATGATAGATCAATCCAACAGATTGGTGATACGATAGACTAATTGTGGTATTTCTAAGCAAGTAATACAATAGAAATTTGAGAGAAACTTTATCAAGGTTAGGTTTTTTTCCGAAACAACTTACTCAAAAGTATCTAAGCGTTCATCATTATCATCATCTTCTAATCCGAAAGACGTCCACTGCTGAATATAGGTTTTCCCCAAGTGTCACCACATTGACCGATCCCGTGCGTCTTGTATCAAACGGATTCCCAAAACCCAAGCGTTATTCTATGAAAATATAATTGATACAACAGGTTCTATTAAGCACACAGCTTCTTCAATTTACTCTTTTAGGTATCATTTTTAGCCATCTCAGGACTCTAAATCTGGGATTCAACTTAAATAAATAAGCGCCCAATTATCCGATCACCGTAGTCAACGGGTTTTAACTACGCTGTCGCGTTCGGCGCTTCACAATCACAATGATCTAAAATATAGGTTTTTTTGCTGATAACGAGATTCTTCTTCTTTCGTGTCGATTAACTCAAACTATACCAGCCATTCAGATTTTGTCCGACCAGTATGTAGCTACTCGGACAGCTCTATCATTTGCTACGTTCAAATCCCGTAAGGTGCAGGTGGTCGGGCATGAAGGGCAGACTAGGTGTGCCATATCTTGCAAAGGGGCCCCACACTGGCACTGTGTTTTGGATGGGTCTATGATATTCCATTTGGCCAGGTTGTTTTTACAACGGCCAACCTGGGTCCGCAATCGGTTTAGGGATTTCCAGATTGGCCACTGCAGTTCGTTTCCAGAGGGTAGTTTCTCTGCCGGAGTGATGAAGTGTGGAGGAGTAGGGTGTGTATGTTTCCATAATTCACATCTCTCGTCAGTTGCGCTGGCTTTCGAGGAGGTCGTATGTCTTAAGAAGCTCTTACTTACGACTCCGATATTGGATCACTCAGTATCGGAATTGAAATATCGCAAATTTCGTTCCGAGATTCCGATATTCATGTAGAATCAATTATTATTACTTTTTTTTTGACGTTCGAAAGTGCCGCTCAATGGCCTAATTGAATAAAGAAATTTTGATTTTGATCATGCCCTAGTGGAAATCAATATTTTATTTTATCGCTCCGTGACTTTTATTTTTAGATAGTAATTTAGATTGCATGGAATAAAGTTACTGCAGTAACTTTATTCCATGCAATCTAAATGCGCCGCAGGATACACCTATTTATAGCTGGGGTGACTTGTAGGGCGGTTTCCGAATTGAGTATTTGTAGTTTGGAGACAAATACATAATTCAGAAATAGGCTGTTAATCTCTCACTCAGTTAAGAATGTGTCAAATCCTACTTTAATGCCAGTTCAACAGGTTTTTAGGGTAGAGTTTGACAAATCCTTAATTCAGAAATCTGGACATGGAATTTGTAAAAGGACAATACTTAAATCTCTTTATGTCAATGGCATGATTAAAAGTTTTTTCAAATACAATTTTATTTATGTTTCTCATAATCGTCTTTCTTTGAACCATTATGGACATGATAGTCCAGGTACATTACAAGTATATCAAGCTTGGTGGAAAAAATACCAACAGGCATGTTTGTTTGGAGCCTTTGTAGGAGAGATCGAGTCTTACCTGTTTATTATTTCATAAACATTTTGTTAATGTTTTTCATATCATAATGTTTTATTTATTGGTTAAGTGTGCTAAGTTCAAATACAAAAGTGAAGAAAAAAATCATTTTTCAGTAAGTGTCATTTCAAACCTAATTTTTGAGGCCTATGTCTGGATGAAGCTGATATACAGCATTAGGTTTTTCATTGTATGAATTTTGATTTTAACCATCTTTCCAAAACCTCCTTTTTCTACGGACGTTCTATGTCGAACATAGAACGTCCTCCTTTTTGGAATATGTTTTTTTTTATATCGGAGACAAAAACACCAAGACTCATTTAGCCTTAGACTATTTAGGTGTTATATACGATAAAATTTCGTCATGGATGTCGTTTTCATGGTTTTCGGGGTGGCTAATAACGAGTATGGTCGAAACCAAAATTCAAGATGGCGCCGACGAAAATTACAAATTGAAAACCATGAAAACGACAGCAACGACGAAAATTTGACAAATATTGGACATTTTAGTCGGCGCCGTCTTAGATTTTGGTTTTATTTATTTATACTTACATATATTTTTTTACATTTTAGGAAAGCTTACAGACTAATAACATTCTAATAAAAATAATATGTCGGGTTTAGTCAATAGTACGGACGTCAAAACAAATCACAAGCACGCCCCCTGGCAGCAAATCAAGAACAACTAAGTATTGGCGAGCTTATTATAACCTCTTGTGTGGTGGGGACAGCAGCAGCAGAATATGGCAGTTGATTACTGACGCATTATAGCTTAGACGTCGTAGAATCCTTGTCGATCCGTAATATTTGTGAGCAAAGATTGTAACTGTGACACACAAATCATTCGATACACTAGGTTTATTCAAATAATAAACCTAGTGTATCGAATAATTTGTGTGATTTCATTTTCATGATTGGTCCCACCTACCTGCCCACACCTTAACCTAAGAGTATAAAATCCTGATTTCCCGATGCTTTGCATCTATCGGCCACCCATGATGCGACATCAGAATTGGGAGTCAATCGTGCTAATGAGATCACACGTAAAAACAATGCTAGCGAAAATGGCGGTTACATTCTTGCGAAAAGAAATATAACGGTGTCAGTTAAAATGAAATTAGTTGTGGTTCGTTTTTGAAGTGCATCAAATGCATGCGATAAGTAGTGCACTTGCTGAGTAGTGCTTTGGAATTCAACCCCGAGAAACCTGAGTTCGATGCGCGAACGGTGGCACACTACACCGTCGACTTGTTTTGGTCCCGCCAAAACTGAATGCCATAGAAGTAAGCCCTACGGCTCCGCGTCTACGTGGCAGTCGAAAATAACTTATCCGGGAACAACGTGGAACTGATTTTAAGAGTTGTCGAGTTTTCTGCGACTACCCTCAGAAACAATGATTAATGAAAACCAGTACGGAGCGGAGCAGTAAGGAGGCTAGCAACAACCAAGGAGCTGGAGAGATCAAGGAAGAGCGTGTGAACGTTTAGAAAGATTCATATACACGGATGTCTATGCCAATATGGTGAGTCGTTTACATTTTGTTATGGCTCAGGACAAAAGTGTTCCTTCTTAAAAAAAAAACTGGTTCTGTTTACGGTATGGCCCATGTCAGGTCCATAATCTCATGTTAGTTATCGCTGGACAAGTTTGATAATTCCTTATGAAATTATTAGTTTTGAGTAATGGAGTTTGATTATGTGATTTCAAGCCCATAGAAATGGGCACTTGGTACACTTTAATTTGTGGTTTACGTTTTGGACAGGGGTTCTGCACTAGGGCATGAATATCGGAATCTCGGCAAAAAATTACCGAAATTTCAATTCCAATATTTATAATTCAACGCGTTATCTTCTGTGATTGGCTCTTGAAAATTCATTCAACCAATCACAGCAGGTAAGGCGTGCTTGACAATTTGTCACATTAATTCTGCGATAATTTTAAGGTGGGAAACTGAGGGTGAGTGGTCCAATATCGGAATCTCGGCATCAACTTAATTGTGAAGCGTTGAGCAAGAAAGAGCGGTTAAGCCCGTGGACTACGGTGATTAGCAGTGTTTGAATAACATTTTTACTAATCGGACGCTTATTTACATAAACTTCACTTCATCAAGAAATAATATGTGCCATGATGAATTCCGTATTTACAGTCCCGAGGTCGCTTATAAATGTTACCTTTAAGAATACAAGGCAATACACAGTTTCATACAACCCGTTGTAACAATTATATTTTCATTGATTAAATATTTGGTTACGGGAATCCACTGGATTTGAGACGCACGGGATCGGCTAATGTCACGACACTTGTGAGGCATATGTTCAGAAGTGGACGTCCTTCGGCTAAAATGACGATGACAATGATGATGATAAATGCTAAGATAATTTTTCATACTTTTGAGTTATTTTAAATTTACAATGTGTTACTGGCTTGGAAAACTCAAGCTTAATATATTGCAGTCTTCTGCTTGCATTGAATACAACAAATCAGTCTATTTGTGGCGGTAACCTTAAATTTATTATTCTTTAAGTCAAATAACGAATCGTCGCAATCCAATAAACCCTGTATATATACGATACCCATTTTTTTATGCTTTTATAGTATCTTATTTTTGGCCGCCTTCACTATCTAAAGAAAATCATTTATAGGATAAATGAAATCACGCGAACGAAGTCGCGGGCGGAGTGTTAGTTTATTCTACAACACTCCGATTCAAAATGCGACTGTGGCGCGGCCAGAAAGTACCACGCTCAAAATCCGTTGCGTGGTTTAGGTGGAGTTAGCGGAGACATACAGACAGACGCAGAGCATATGTCCGTTAGTACGTATTAAGCTAACTGATAGGTCATTGGAAATCTACATTGCGTGTGCCCCGACTCACTTGGGCGTTAGATGTTGGTGGGCTGATGACTTGCTGCTGTTTGAAGACAATAGAGATGCTGCTGAGAATATGACTTATTACCTGCGGCGTAAAGTCTGTCACTGCTTTCCTTATTTTCAGTTCAATAACATCATCGGGGTCGGTCAGCAGGATGCGCGACTTTGGATCGGTGTCGGATTTTGACATCTTCTTAGTCGGGTCTCGAAGACTCCGCAGTCGATCGCTGCCGTCGTCTGAAAAGAGAATTAGTGTTAACATGTGAACACCTCTTGCACGGCGTTGATTAGAGCCATCTGCAGGTGATGTATTAAAACACATCTTTAACGCGTGGGAAGAGGCACAAGATGCCATAGGTATATCTTCTTCTATCTCTAGATATATACCTATATAGCGACCTGTCGAAAGCGTTTGATTGCGTTAATCATGAAACATTACTTCTGAAACTTGATCAATCAGCGTTAAGTTTGGTTAAATCTTATTTGAATGATAGACAGCAATTAATTCAAATAAACGGTGTGAATTCGTCGGGGTTAAACGTGTCAATGGGGGTACCCCAGGGCTCAATTTTAGGTCCTTTCTTATTTTTAATATACCTAAACGATTAACCCCGTTTATTGGAAAACAAACTAAACATGGTGTTATTTGCTGATGGCGTAAATAACGCACTACGGCAGGTTCAAGATTGGTTCACTGCCAATAATTTAGTTCTAAATGGTAAAAAGACTAGGTGCGTAAAATTTGCCTTGCTGAATGTCAAAAGTACTGATTGTGACATTATATTAAGCAGGTAGAAGCTAGAATTCGTTACAATTGGGTCCTCATTTAATATCACATGCAGGGCAGCTAAGTTCGGCAGCTTATGCTGTTACAAAAATTCGTCAGTTTACTGATGTAGATACCGCGAGGCTGGTCTATTTTAGTTGCTTTCATAGTATTATCTTACGGTATGTTACTATAGGGAAGGGCTGCAGAAATTGAGTCAATTTTTATTCTGCATAAACGAGCCATCAGAGCGATATACAATCTTCGCCGGCACGATTCTCTGAGGGAACTGTTTAAGGACATTCACTCGCCTGCCAGCAGTGCGCGCGGCGTGGGGAAGGCGCGGCCGTAGCGGTGCGAGAACGTGCGCACCAGCTGCGACGCCACCTGCAGGTGCTGCAGCTGGTCGGCGCCCACCGGCACGTGCGTGCCGCCGTACACCAACACGTCGGCCGCCTGCAGCACGGGGTACAGCAGCAGGCCCAGTGGCACCTCCTTCATGGCGGCCGCCTTCTCCTTGTACTGCGGCAGGTGCGCCAGGCGCGCGTGCGTGGCCAGGCACGTGAGCAGCCAGCACAGCTCGGCGTGGCGCGCCACGCTGGACTGCGTGAACAGCACGCTGCGCTCGGGCTCCACGCCGGCCGCCAGCAGGCACGCCGTCAGATCCAGCACGTTCCGCTGCAGCTGTTGCGGATCCTGTCACAAATCAAACATTACATTATTTAACAATAGCTTTACCCACAAAGCCAATTTAATGAAAAGGTAACTGACTGACAGATATTGAGTTATCATCATCATTCTCTTCTCATTTGGAGACGTAAAAATTTCACATTCCATACTACTAAAGCTCTAGACAAACATACTGCATTTCAACTGCAAATTTGCAGTTTGAATGCAGTTAGAACGACTACCTACAATAAAACTGCAAACCAACCGTGCAGTCGTCGTTGGCACTGCACACCGACTGCAATCGGACTGCACGGTTGGTCAATGCAATCCAACTGCATTATATTCGTATGAACAGATTACACCAAACTGATAATGTAAATACATTTTACCTATAATATCATCTCACTCTCCCCGTACGCAAAATATGTGCTTAGGCGTGGAGTTGCGGACACCAGCCCGTCTTAATCTAAATCTAATATCATCTCACCATCCATCATTGGGAAATGAAGGTGTGCGACATCACAAAAAAGCGCGCCGCCTCCGCCGCCGTCGCCCGCTTGCTTACTTTGCGGCGACATGTTCTTTAGTTACAACATGCTCTTCTTCCATACTCATGGCTCATGGGGGGGGGGGCCTCTATGACCAGTGTGTGTTACACTGGTCATAGACTTTCGTCTCGAGACACTGTGGTAAGTTGGACGAGAAGATACCTCACAACTTCCTGAACGCTAGTCCGTAGTACCGGTAGTCGATTTGGTGCCGTTGGAGAGACTGCAGTACAGCCCAAGTCTCGACTGAATCGAATGCTTTCTCCTAGTCCTCAAACCCTAAGCAGAGAGGCAGGTTGTACTCTTCGGTCTTCTGTATAACCTGCTGCAGCGTATGTATGTGGTCCACGGTGTTAAAGCCTCTGCGGAATCCGATTTGTTCGTGATGACTCTTGAAAACCTCTTGTAGACATGGCTAAGAAGTGAGATGGGTCTTCAACAGGGCATTGTCACCCTTCTAGAAGAAGAGCACCACCACACCCCCACACCATGCCTGCGGCGTTTTCCCTTCGAGTATGACGGAACCAAACAGCTTCTGAAGGGCCTTAAGTATTGGTTTTCCACGCGCCTTCAGGAGTTCGGCCGTGATTCCGTCATCACCTGGTGCGTTGTTGTTCTTAAGCTGTTTAAGAGCCAACCTAATCTCGCACAAGCTGATGTCCGGAATGTCTTCGGTATAGTGACGGGTCAATCTAGCTCTAGGGTCTTTTACTAGATTCGCGACGGGTGTACTGGTTGTCGTGTACAACTGCCTATAGAATCTCTCGATCTCCCTCAGAAGCTCCGGTTTGTCAGATACGATCCTGCCATCGTCAGTCTTCAGTTTCGTGAACTGGCTCTGCCCAATAGTCAGATATCTTGCAAAGACCTTGGAGCCTTTATTTCGCTCGATCGCGTCTTTAATACGCTCGGTATTAAAGCGGCGGAAGTCTCTTTTCAAGGATTTAGAGATCTGTGTATTGAGCTGCCGGTATTTGCACACCTCATCTGAAGACTGCAGGATCATCTCTCGCCTCTCCTTCATAAGCTTGAGGGTAGGATCAGAGAGCTTTTTGTTTCTATCTGTACGACGGGTCTTGAAAAACTTAGACCCGACCCTATGGACAGCTTCCACGAACCCGTTGCTGTATTCATCCACGGAGCTCCCTAGGCACTCGCAACGATTCTGGAGTTCGAGCTGAAAGCTCTCGGGGTTTTGGACCTGGATCTGTGCTGGACGGAGCGTGGACTTCATCAGTCGAGACCTTTCAAGCTTAATATTAATGTTCAATGTGCCCTTACCATGCGGTGATCGCTCCCGGTTTCTACCGAATTAGGTTGTTGAATTTAAAAAAAAATACGATTTATAAAATTTATTTTGAAACTTTACATATCATAAATTATATTGTCGTTGCAAAAATCTCTTAAATATTTTTTTTCAATTTATTATAAGCAATTGAAAATCGATAAAATTTTCAAAAGAACCACTTGTCTACGAACGGGCCATGATTGGTCGCCATGTTGGTGACGTCATAACGTTCAAGGAATTTTGTACTACAGTGTCAACTACACGTGAATTGACTAAAATATCCGAAAATTTGTGCAAAAATATTATTTATAACAGCAAATTTTATTTAGTCATGTGTGATAAAGGATTCTTAAGAGCGCGGCGAAGCATGAATTGTCCATACAAACGGAATACCAAAATTATTTGTATTTTTAGCCTATCTCCACCATATTATGATGATATTCCGATTGAGACAGTATTTATCTAGGTTCCTACGTCTTCTTTTTTTCTAAATTCTTACCTAAAATAAAGTTTTAGCGAATTCCATTTTGTATATTTTTACAGCATAAATGACATGTTTTCTTTTTGATTTTTCTGTATTATAAAAAACAATATCTAATAAATGTCGTAGCAGGAACATAGCTCATATTATCAAATTACAAATAATCGAAAAAAAAAAATTAAAACCATTAAGTTTTCATTCATAATTTTTGGTATTACGGAACACATCAAATTAATCACACATTTTCAATAGCTAGTATTGCTGTCGCGTCAAGCAAATGTCAATGTGTGCGTGGTCGCACTGCTCACGGTTGTGTTTGTGTATCGTTCGTTCGGGGCACTTCGCGTGTAATTCGGGTGTGTTTCACTGCTTGTTGTACTACTGTTCTGTCGATTGTTTGTTATCAGTATTAGAATATTATTTTACTATGCTTTGCGTGCGTGTTTATTTATTTTCTAAATTGTACTTATTTTAATATTTCTGACACTATTGACTTATGCTATGAACTTGGATTTAGATTTGCCTTGAACTTTGGTATTGAGTAATCTACTTTCTTACGAACTTTGTGTTGTTTACGGACTTTGTTATTATTTACTATATGGTTCGGTTGCTGACATGGTCTCCTAACGTTGGGATGTTTCTCACAGGAAGTACCTATTTCCCAATGACATAATAAAATAAGTTAAATTAATACGTACCTTAGTATATCTATACTAATATTATAAAGCTGAAGAGTTTGTTTTTTTGAACGCGCTAATCTCAGGAACTACTGGTTGGCATTGAAAAATTATTTTTGTATTCATTTATTGAGGAAGGCTTTAAGCTATTTAACATCACGCTAGGACCAGTAGGAGCCGAGCATAAATGTATTTTTTTTTTTTGCAAAACCGGGCAAAATATTCCTTTTTGAGAGCTTCCGTTGCGTGCGTTGCGTACAATCATGTATGTAGGGTAGAGTAGGTAGCTAGATAGGGTATGGTTGCTAGGTAGGTAGATTATTATAGGTTAGGTAGCCAGATGACGGGAGCGAAGCCGCGGGGGCAGCTAGTTTTGTATAAATTAGTATTTACCTACCTACCTACCTATTCATCAACTTACGAAGCTTTGTTTTTTTCGTTTGTTTATTCATGTCATGAGACAAAGCGGGCGTAGGTAATTATCTCAAGGACACCGCTAAGACTTACCTACATTGCTCTTCTTTACTTACTGTGACTTTAGTTCGGCCAGTTCAGGTCACCCAGGGTAGGGTGACCATGCGATTGGACTTGCCAGTTTTTGCTGGACTTTTTTGTAAAATTCCTTTGACAAAAAACTAAAACTAAAAAGACCACATTCGTTCTGGTTTATTTAATTATTCTGGGATTTTATCTGGACTTCAGTGACCCTTACCCTGGAGATGTTCCAATAAACTTTGATAACTGGCTGGCTAATCGACTTCATAATAAACTGCAAAATATTTTTAATTTATAATAAGCCACGACGATCAAGTAAAAAACGCCTTTTGCCATCAATTTTCAGAAAGAAACATTGAAAAAAATTAAGAAAATAAGCGTGTTTAGTGTGTATCTTTGACACTATGTTTTCTGATTACCATTATTGTATATTTTTTTCGTTCAGTCGATAATATAATTATGGTACTACTACACGACTTTATCAAGTTTAAATTTATATTTTTTAAAGAGATGAATGATAATCTATAAAGTAAGAACATAACAAAATAAATGTTTATTCAAAATCCTTGTTTTTTTTTAATATTCTTAGCTGAGAGCGCTGTTATTTATCTATTCCTGCTTATGCGTAAATAGGCTTATAAAAATACTTGCATTCATTATTTATTATAACAACACATGTTTGAGGTTTAGTAAAAGGAATACCTACATAAATAAGACAAAAGAACGCGGGCGCCGTTCGCGTCGGCCGGCTTTCGAGTTAGTAGTGTTCAAAGTAGCTATATGACAATAACTTGCTTAATGCTTTATGCTTTATATTTTAAGCGCGTTATTTTACACGCTTTATTATAACGCGCTTTTTTATAACGCACGGGCGCGGGGCGGACACGAATAAAGCAAGCGCGGTGACTGTTAACTCGTAGCTGTTAGCGTTGGACTCGTTGGACAGACAGCATGCTTAAAATATTACATCGCTTTTATGAATATATTACGTTTAAATGGAGCAGTAAAAATAAACAATGAACTTTCCTTCATACTTTTAGTTCTTCTTCACTAATTTAAGTTCCATATTGGTAAATCACTATTTCTTTTAGACATTTTCGTCTGCTAAACACACAAAAAAACAAAAGATTAAACAACAACACAATCTTTCAATCAATCGTCCTTATCCTTACTTACACAATATTATACTTAGTCAATATTACGTATCCTATCACTGTTTACAATAAAAAGCAGGAATTAAAATAGCGTAGGTATATTACGTGAGCCGCGCGGAATCTTACGCGCGCGACCGGTAACAATCGCTAGCATGCAACGACTGGCCGCCGCGTCTGCCCGGCGCATTCAAGCTTATTGCTTTATTTACGTTATTGCGGTGCGCGCGATTCACGCGATACTGCGTTATAACGAATTAAGCAAATAGCGCATAGCGCCAAGTAAGTTCCACGATAGCGTTTGCTTTATGCTATTTATAAAAAGCACGCTTTTTTAAGTTGCTTTACGTTATATTGACCACCACTATTTCGAGTCGTAGGCTACATATCAGTAATCTGTGGTCGTAGGATGATTAGGTAGCGATATCTATCTGCTCACACACACACACGCACACGGCTACGAACGGCGCACCGCGTGTGCGTGCAGAGCGAGATAGCAATACTCCGAATGAATTTTCACTCGCCTCGAATTGCATTTGCGAGCTTTGTTTGCCGCGCCCTTAAAGGCTGATTTCGTTAATATCCCCACGTGATGGACGATTTGGCAGTTTTGAGCATAAATAAAGTAGTGGTAATGAATATTACGTGTTAGTGGACCGGTGTTTGTTATTGTTGTTTACCAGGTAGTTAAACTCCATTTGCGATAACATTAGACGTTTAAATTAGCCCATTTTACAGCCCGTTCAACCGATTTTGACTTCTATTGCGTTGGTAATACGACAAATGGTAGCTGTAGTAAACAGTTGGTTTTGGTAACAGTTTTATGCTTTTTATGTCATCCTTATGTTGACGGGATAGAATTCAAAATCGGTTGACGGGATTGTAAAAAGATTTGGAAACATTTCTAATGTTATTTCAAATGGAGTATAGGTACATTTAGAAACAAAATTGTCATAACGTAATAATTTTCACGTATGGGTAGGTGATATTGGTGTAAAATAAAAAGTGAACAAACACGATTGGCGCGAAACTGTAATGATCAAAGTAAGATATTAATACGAATCTAATACAAAATTAGAACAAGATAACATAATAATTAACATATTCTAGTTTGGATTCTAGTAAGACATAGAACATTTCTCAAAACTTTAGTAAGTATAGATTGCTTTAGTGAGCTCTTGCGCGATTCACATAAAATGGGGATTTTTTCATAGTATTTGTTCATAATGGTATGAAACAAGCACGATAACATTTAAGGATGAATATTTTTGATCAATTTATTTGATTTTCATCAATATATTGACGATAATAACAAGATTGAATCGGTTAAAAGTCAAAACACTGTATCAGCTATGTGCTACAATGAGTAAAAATGAACGTCGTGCGTGACGTCACACGGGCTCGGGTTTGTTCGGGAACTGTCGAGGTGTTTTCGGTACTGGATTCAAGAAAAACTTTTCAATTTGATATTTCTTTGTATTTTTATTACAGCGAATAAACAAAAAAAAAATAGTTTTGTACATAAACTTAAAAAAAAAATTGGTTCAACAAACCAATTGATCACAGAGACATTCATTGAACATTTGCTTCTTGATCGACATGATGAAGTCGATCTAGTTTTTAGTTGCTTTGTCAGGTCCACTTCCTGTACCCACGCTTTCTCAAGAAGGAACCATAAGACCCCGGTGGTTCCGACGTCCAACTCCAAATTGCCCCACTTGCAGCTCATCCTCGTCTCGTTTGCCTAGTTTTGCGTTGAAATCCCCCATGACAACGGCGAAGTGAGTTTTGAAACCATGCATGGCTATAGAGATATCCACATACATCGTCTCTACCTCGTCGCCGGGGTGTGCCGAGGTCGGGGCGTAGACCTGTTTGACCTTTAGCGAATATCTCGAGGATATTCTGAGTATAAGGTACGCCACCCTGGTCGACACACTCTTGATCTTCAACACGTTGTTCACAAGGGACTTGTGGACGATAAACCCGACACCACCTTGGGACTGCCGGTCACCCTCTCGGAAATATAGCAGGTTACCGGATTTGATGATTATCGAGTCGAGTTATCGACATAGACCGAAAAGAATTGCCAAACTTAAGTAGCAGTGGGCAAGGCACATTGCTCGCAGAACAGATGGCCGATGGCGCAGAAAAGTTTTGGAGGGGCGACCGCGAACTGGAAGACGTTGCGTTGGAACTTTGGAAGGCCTCCCACCAGGTGGACCAATGACCTGTTGAAGGTTGCGGGGATCCGCTGGATACGGGACGCACGGGACCTATCAATGTGGCGACGCTTGGGGGTGGCTTATGTCCATCAGTGGACGTCTTTCGGCTGATATGATGATGATGATGAACAGAAAGAACATGAGTGAAAATCTTGTCTTTCATAAACCTTCCTATACAAACTTGAACTTGTAGAAATAAACATGAAGTATGATACTTCAAGTTTATTTCTAACAGTTATTGTTTATTTTTTTGACCGTCCGCCCTTTGTGCCCCTCCCAGAAAAAAATCCTGGATCCGCCCTTGTGGCATAGTATCTCAAGGGAACATATTCCCGGAATAGTGTATCCTAATTAATGTATCCTACGTGCTATTCCAGACTAAAATCTATCTCTACGCCAAATTTCATCCAGATGTATTCAGCCGTTCTGGCGCGATTGAGTAACAAACTTCCATTGATCCATTTATCCAAACTTTCGCATTTATAGCTGCCGCCCGCGTGGTATTAGTAATTCGCCCAATATCTTTATAAATTACTAGCTGACCCCCCGCGGCTTCGTTCCCGTCAACAGGCTATCTACCTACCTACCAACCTACTCACATGCCCTACCTATCAACCTACCTACCCTACCCTATCCTACATACCTACCTACCCACCCACCTTACCTACCTACCCTACTTACCAATTTGTATAACTATTTATTTGAATAAGAATTAATACACAATACGAATGTAAACTTTCAAACTAAACTAACTTTTGTTTCTACTAGCGATTAAATTAAATTTTAGTACACAAAAGCTGCTATTGTGACTTAACTATGATAGTGAGATATATTATCTCGCATTCTTTTTGTAGACAATAATGAGGACTTTAATCATGGTACATAATTTTAATTTATCATCAAGAGTTTTCTCAGCGCACGCCAAATAATAAATTTAATAGTCAACATTTTTCTTGTGGTACTTTGGGTTACATTATTGCTATTTTCATAAGGATCTCTAATTTTTTAGAAATGCTTTGTAGCCTATGTTACTCGGGAATAAAGTAGCCGTAAGAGAAAGAATTTTTTAAATAGGTCCAGTTGTTTCGGAGCCGGTACAAACAAAAAAAAAATTTCCTCTATGACCCCCGGGGCTTCGCTCCCGTCAACTGGCTATCTACCTATCTACCCTGCCTTCCCTGCCAACCCTGCCTACCCTGCTAACCCTGACTGCCATGCCTACCCTGCCTTCCCTGCCTGTCGCGCCTACCCTGCCTATCCTGCTAACCCTGCCTACCCTGTCTAACCTGCCTACCCTGCCTACCATGCCTACCCTGCCTAACCTGCCTGCCTTGCCTGCCGCGCCTACCCTGCCTACTCTGCCTATCCTGCCTACCCGGCCAACCCCGCCTACCCTGCTTACCCTGCCTAGCCAGCCTAGCCTGCCTACCCTACCTACCCTACTTACCTACTATTTTTTATCTATCATCAATGGTTTTCTCAGCGCACGCCAAAGAATGAATTTTATAGGCAACATTTTCCTACCTTGGGTTACATTATTGCAATTTTCATGAGGATCTCTATTTTTTTTTGAAAATTTATTATAGCCTATGACACTCAGGAATAATGTAGCTTTCTACTGGTGAAAGAATTTTCAAAATCGGTTCAGTAGATCCAGAGATTACCCCCTTACAATGTCACAAACTCACAAACCCACAAACTTTACCTCTTTATAATATTAGTATAGAAGATAGCCTATGTATAATTCTGATGTATCTATCTATCTTCTATCTACCTATATATATAAAGGGTGACTGGTTAAGTCGACCTAGATCCATTAAGAGGTTATAGTTCCCATCATTTCTGACTAATTTGACTACGAAACACCCCAGCCTAAACCTAACCGTTTTTGAGATATTGGACTTAGGTTTTTTAAAAAAATATGCCAATTTCTTAAGAATTGGCATTTTTTTGTCTTCTATGGCCTTATTTTTTTTCTAATTCCGATTTTTGAGTACTAGAGAAGTTCGTTTATTATTCTAAATGCAAAAAGTCCAAATATCTGAACCATAGGAGTCATAGTAGAGGACTGAAAGTGTAAAAAAGAAATAAATGTATAAAAACATTTTTTTTCTTTTAGCAAATTTTTTTAAAAAGTGAGCTTTTTATAAAAGTTTTTTTCTAAGAATTGTGATAAGACCCCTAGCTTGTTATACCTTGTTGGATAGCTAATAGAACAAAGATATTATTTAGCATATCTGCAGCACAACTGCCGTACATTTTTTTTTAAATTTTGCTAAAAGAAAAGAAATGTTTTTATAAATTTATTTCTTTTTTACACTTTCAGTCCTCTACTATGACTCCTATGGTTCAGATATTTGGACTTTTTACATTTAGAATAATAAACGAACTTCTCTAGTACTCAAAAATTGGAATTAGAAAAAAATAAGGCCATAGAAGACAAAAAAAATGCCAATTCTTAAGAAATTGGCATATTTTTTTAAAAAACCTTCTATGTCCAATATCTCAAAAACGGTTAGGTTTAGGCTGGGGTGTTTCATAGTCAAATTGGTCAGAAATGATGGGAACTATATCCTCTTAATGGATCTAGGTCGACTTAACCAGTAACCCTGTATAATGTATAGTATGTATGTATGTATGTTCCTTATAGACTCCGAAACGGCTAGACCGATTTTAATGAAATTATCAGAAAATCTTTAGATTGATCCAGCGGATAATCCTGTAAAGTATGGTGGCGATCAGAGCATTTTTTTTTTACTTTGAACATGGGCAAAGCCGCGGGCAGAAGCTAGTCTATACCAATATTACAAAGAGGAAAGACTTTTCTGTTTGATTGTTTGTTTGTTTGTACCGAATAGGCTCCAAAACTACTGGACCGATTTCAAAAATTCTTTCATCGTTGGGAAGCTACTCTATCCCCGGGTGACATAGGCTACTTTTTATCCCTGTATTCCCACGGGAACGGGAACTACGCGGGTGAAACCGCGAGGCGTCCTCTAGTAAGCTATATTTCTGTAAAGTTTCATCAAAAGTTATTTCTGTCCTTCTTAAAACCCAGGTAGAACGAGTACGTAACCCCAACAGGAAAGGGACTCCTAGAGTGATATGAGTGGAACGTATAATTCGTGCGTAATCTGCTGTGAATGTGCGCCACATAAAAAATAAGTGCGTGTCGTCGTTTTTGAAAAAAAAACGATTCCTGCTGGGATAACGTTGTTCCAGCAGGAAAATTCTAAACGAATGATCGGAATGAGAAATATTGTGCATGGGCAGAGAGCTTATAGTTGGGAAAAATGTGCGCCGAAAATATAATTAGTGCGTCATCAGGTTTTCGAGATATTGCATTTCCTGCTGGGGTAACGTTTAGCAGAATCGTGTATCTCAAAAACCATTGTACGTGCGCCTGTAGAATAAACATACACGAGTAGTTCATGATTTGTGCGTATTTGTGCCGGAATTAGATTTAAGAAAATATTTATAATTTTCAAGTAATTGCGCTTTTTTGAAAACCCGAAAAAAAATCACAGGACCTAAATGAGAAAACGTATAAGCTCACTGAAAACTGTATTCAGTCCATCTTGACGCTTGTAATAACCATAAAAAGTTTCAAAAGCATACATGCTTGCGTTATCGAATAATATTGCTAAAATGCAAAACGAGGGTGTCATAACTTTGATGGCAATGTACAAGAAACCGACTTAACCCAAGATAGGTAGGTGTAAACCACAAGTATGTGCGTTTAGTGAAAATATTTAGCTTGGAATGTTTCGCATTAAGCAGATTTAGTGTTCGTAGTCGCAGCGGAAAAATGTCGAATATCTTAATTTCAGTTTAGCAGATAGTGTATGACGTCGTGTAATTGTGTATGGTAACTACAAATTTGTGTATCCAACTATTGGGGAGCTAATCAATAAAAACTGTTTCCGCTGGAACTACGTCATCCCAGCGGAACTTTTTTTTTCCTATGCACGTAGAAGAAAAAAAAAACATCCAATAATTAGTTTGTAACGAGAGGTAAATGTGTATGCTTGAATGAAATTTGTGTGACATAAAACTGCGGCAATAATCAAGTTTCCGCTGCGCTGACGTTTGGCGATTTGATGAAAATCATATAAAACGGCTTAGTGCAGAGTTGATTTTTTTTACGCACGTTGCTTTGAATTTGTGTGTAATGATTGTTAACACAGAATAAGAAAAAAACATACCATTCAGAAGATATACACGTAAAATTAAAATAAGGTTATTAGGTCCAAGAACTTAAAATAGGAACACTAGAGCATAACTTGTAACTTTTATTTGTATCTTTTAAGGGACTACAATGCCTTGCCAAGTTTCATTAATGTGGTCTTAGTAATTAATGAGCAATGGCATAATTTACTACGGCTTGAGTACTATATTGTATGACATCCGATTGCAGGACTTTTTAATGGAAAAGCAAAATTTAACTTATTCCGATGATTAGTTTATTAATGCAACTATTCACATCTAAAATTTCAGCTCAATACACTAAATAATTAAAGAGATATAATAAAAATACCAGAACAACCGCAATACATGGATAAACCGACCAAGTTTGAATGGCTACAAAAAAGCGGCCGTGCAGTATAAAGAGCTAACGTTCTAAAATTTCCAGTATAGCTCGTTATTGTGTTTAATAGTTTCGTACAGGTGCGTACACAATAGTTTGCAGAAAATAAAACAACTGCATTAACTTTGTATTCTTAAAAGTATTTATTAATTAATGTTAATATAATACTTAAAAAAAACAATATTATTAACAAAGTAATAATAACCGAGATAGGTCCGCAGGGCAGCTTTGTGGTGAGCTGCTGGGCAGTGGCGGCCCCACGGACCAGATCTCCTGGGAGAAGTCTTGTCAGTTGACCCTCATCTTCCGCTTGCCTTTATTGGCCGGCCGGAAAGAACACTGATGGGGAACAGAGCTCCCATCTCTCGTTTGCCTTAATTGGTTGGCTTGAATGAAGATTCACAAGAGCAAAAGTGCTCGGTGGAAAGAAGTATAATCTTACTGGATGATGCTGGTAGGGATCTTTACCGTATTTCCGGGATTGGACTGATAGCCGTGGTATACCTCTCCACTCCTCAAGCACCGTAAATGAGTGTGCAAGTCACCCCCTGCCATTTTATAGCCGTGTAATTCAACAGTGGTCAGTCAGGGGCTAATAGTCATTCTATAGTTTTAGGCAATCGATCCACTAAACCTGCCAAACCCAAAGCCCAATATCTTTATAGGGATTGTCCTTGGGTGCTCTTACGTAGTGCATCTACGAATAATCATCGTTTGGTGTCACATAACATGATACATAGTTAACAGGGCCTCTGCGAGTTAGCTTCGGCCCCTAGCACGCCTTTCAAAGGTTCGGGACCCCAGTGTCCCGAGATTGTTAAAAACATTGATATAATGAATCAGTTTTTTTTATTATATATAAATAAAAAATATATTACCTACTGAAGCCCATATAGATGGTAAATCTTAAGTTCTACTATGTAAATTTTAGGGAGTTGGTTGTGACTGATAAACAAAATAGAAGAGGAAGCGCGTGCTAAGAAAATACCTACCTGCTTTAAATTATTCCATAGTATATTGTTAACTTTTTAAATTCGACATTTGAAATGACTACTGGTGTAAGTATTTTTTTTAAATTATTACTAGCTTAATATTAAGGACATAATAATTACCTACAGTAATAACTTTTTGTAATATAAGTACTGGTAAATAAATGCATTTGTTACAGATGCAAATAATTTTGAAAGTTTAAGAAAAAATACTGTTACATAAAAATACAACCGACTTACTAATAAAAACACTAAAAAGTGAAAAATTACTTCAATTTCGGCAGTCGGTGTTTCTGTTTTGTTTCTTCGTTTTTTGACACCGACTTCCGAAATTGAAGTTATTTTTCACTTTGTACTGTTTTTATTTGAAAGCCAATTGTATTTTTATGGTAAATAATTTAATGAGCAAGTTCTATAGTAAGGTACCCACAATGCCCAAAGTTATGTCGGAATAGATTAACCGAATAAATGACGATGAAAAACCCGAAATGAGAGTGTGCCATGCAATGCAATTGCAGCAATCCCGAGAGATGTGCTGTTGTTTATTTAAGTGTTCTGTTATATATCTCCGAAGTTCTATATCAGATCTTCACCAAATTTTAATGGGACCAATTCAGGAACCTACTCTTTCAAACAAAAATAATCTTCAAAATCGGTCCACAATTGACTGAGAAATCAGTATAGCCCTCGCCAAACTTATTGGCCGCCCTGAAGTTGGTTTACCGGATGCGCGAGGCACGAAACGGTGCTGTTTTTGTATGAGATTTTCTACTGCGCAGCCATTGTAGCCAACTTCAGGGCGGCCAATAAGTTTGGCGAGAACTATACATACATATACTGCCAACCATAGAACCTCCTCCTTTTTGTAAAGTCGGTTAAAAATCAAGTGACCTACTATTTTTATCACGAAAATTAATAATTTATTTTTTTATTCAGCACCTCCAACGAAAGATGTACACAAAAAACACAATGAATCGTCAATATGAAGTAATGACAAGTGCACTCCTAAATTATTAAAAAATAGTATACTAATATTAGTTAATTGTTCAAAACTTGTGTGCACAGCTGTACCAGTCCAATAATGGTACAACACTGGAAATTTTAGAACGTTAGCTCTTTATACTGCACGGCCGCTTTTTTGTAGCCATTCAAACTTGGTCGGTTTATCCATGTATTGCGGTTGTTCTGGTATTTTTATTATATCTCTTTAATTATTTAGTGTATTGAGCTGAAATTTTAGATGTGAATAGTTGCATTAATAAACTAATCATCGGAATAAGTTATATTTTGCTTTTCCATTAAAAAGTCCTGCAATCGGATGACATACAATATAGTACTCAAGCCGTAGTAAATTATGCCATTGCTCATTAATTACTAAGACCACATAAATGAAACTTGGCAAGGCATTGTAGTCCCTTAAAAGATACAAATAAAAGTTATAAGTTATGCTCTAGTGTTCCTATTTTAAGTTCTTGGACCTAATAACCTTATTTTACTTTTACGTGTATATCTTCTGAACGGTATGTTTTTTTTCTAATTCTGTGTTAACAATCATTACACACAAATTCAAAGCAACGTGCGTAAAAAAAATCAACTCTGCACTAAGCCGTTTTATATGATTTTCATCAAATTGCCAAACGTCAGCGCAGCGGAAACTTGATTATTGCCGCAGTTTTATGTCACACAAATTTCATTCAAGCATACACATTTACCTCTCGTTACAAACTAATTATTGGATGTTTTTTTTTCTTCTACGTGCATAGGAAAAAAATAGTTCCGCTGGGATGACGTAGTTCCAGCGGAAACAGTTTTTATTGATTAGGTCTCCAATGGTTGGATACACAAATTTGTAGTTACCATACACAATTACACGACGTCATACACTAACTATCTGCTAAACTGAAATTAAGATATTCGACATTTTTCCGCTGCGACTACGAACACGCAGATTTAAACAAAAAACTAAACATGTAAACAATGGCTGGTTATCCGACCAAATTCAAATGACTCCGAAAAAGCGACGGATTCATACATATCGATGACCTTCTTAATTTGACGTAATAAACCTAAAGTGTTGTCCGTACAGCCGCGTTCAAACGTTTGTTGGTATGACCTAATTTTGGGGGCTAATTAAAAAATACATTAAATGCACCTTGTGACCATAATAAATGAAAGAGGTTGATGATGTAGAAATTATTATTTTTATTCTCTTAATTTTGTTTCTTAAAGTAATTATGGCATCAAATTACAAACCTATTAATATTAGAACACATAGTTCAATCAAATTATTTGTACCGTGTGTAGTCATTATTATTTAAAATCACAGATCAGTTTTTCATTTACATAAGTACTGTACGATGACATCGCACATTTATTTAGCACGCTTGCATAAGCATTTTTACTTAATGTTAATAGAAATTACTACTAAAACTGTTGAGTACACTTTCGACCGTTCCATTGTAAACAAGTACAATGAATAAATATTTTATCAAGAATTCAGCAAGAATAGTTTTCTTCCATCTAATCAACATAGCACATGTATTAGCAACCAAGTGCTCGTACATTTTGGTCCTTCGAGCTATGTGTTGGTGATTTGTGTTCTCTCGTGTGGCTGCGAATCGGTTCCGTTGGCCACCCACAAGCGGGAATCCCTAACGCGAATTGAGAAGGCGCATAAGGTCGCACGGAAGAATATCAGAGCACCTACACAGACCAAGTGACAGTGGGCTAGCAGTCCAAGATCAACAAGTGCATCAAGGCAAACATCAAGTAAGCATTTAAGCATCAAGGCTTCATACAAGACAAGACAAACACATCAAGAAAAAGCTATATAGCAAACCAAAACAGATCGATCTTCAGCAAGTTGCAAGAAAGTTGACGGCGAAAGAACTCCACAATCAGCAGGGAAAATCAACCGATTTATTTGATTTTCCTATTTTTCAAGTATCAAGATGGAATAACTATTTAACAAGCAGCAAGTTGCTATCAATGGCATGCGACAACTTTGGTCAAATTTCAAGAAAGATGGTCAAGATCGCAAAACTTCAGAATATATCAAGAAGAGAACTGAGACTCTGAACAGCTATTGGAACGAGTTTCAGAAAAATCATGAAAAATTGTGCATGTACGAAGATAAAACCCAAGAATATTTTATCGGAAACCACTATGAAGAAACTAAGGCGTTCTACATAGAAGTTAGAGATTCGATTCAGAGAGCAGGTCTGATCAAGCCAACCCTGTTCGGACGTCCGCAGCCAGGTGCCTCGACCGCAGAGGGCAGAACTACTCCAGTGAGTCCAATGCCAGCTCCGGAGTATACTACTCGAGGAACTGATAGCAAGTTAGATGAAAGGTTGCGTAAACAAGCTAGCAACTTCAAAGCCTTTTTTCGCTTCGTGACTAACATAGATCTGTCAAACATAGAAGAAAAATGGGAATTTGAAGACATTTTGAAAACTCTTGAAACCCGTTGGAATGCGGTTGATGGTCTCCACTGGAAAATAGACAGCGAATTTGCTGAAGTAGACGAATGTTACAAGACTTCATACACGCAGCATGAACAAATATACTTCAATATTAAGAAACAAATAAATCGTAAATTATTCTCTGCATCCCATCGAGAAAAGTCTACGCCGCAGCTGAATATCCCTATATTCAACGGAAATTACCAGAATTGGGTTTCATTCAAGGACTTGTTCACGGAAGCAATTCACGGTAACCCATTTTTATCTGCTGCACAGAAAATGCAATTCCTGAAGAGCAAGATTAAAGGTGAACCAGAACGCCTGATACAACATCTTCCGATCAGCGCTGACAACTACATCGCTAGCTGGGATATATTAAACCACCGTTACAACAACAAGAAACTTATATTTACTACTCATATTAACACCTTGATGAATATCCCAGTTACGCAACAAGCGACATCGAATCACATCAAACGTATACATGACGTAACAACCGAGTGCCTTAATGGTATCAAGAATTTAGGTGTCAACATTGACACCTGGGATCCAATGCATCCATCTGCTCACTCAAAAAATGGATTCCGAAACATTGAACGAATATTTCACCTCACTCAAACAGCCAAGAGAACTGCCATCCCTGAGGGAATTTTTAGAATTTCTGGAGAACAAGTTCACTACCATGGAGTCAGCACATCGTAAACAAGATACGATACAAAAATCTACAAGTCCTCCTTCAAATTCAGGGAACTATAGATCAAATCAGGGAAAACAATACTACGTCAGCAACAAGGCTACATCAACGAAGACCCCTTCTGTTTCCTGTCCAATCTGCCAAGATCATCATGGCATATATTATTGCAATAAGTTCAAAAAAATGGCACCAGGCCTAAAGAGAAAAACTATAAGTCGACTCAATTTTTGTACAAATTGCCTGTACAATCACAATGAAAAAAAATGCACGTCCAGCAAACGTTGCCGGCAATGCAACGGGCAACATAATACGGTGTTACATGACGCCTATGCAATTGAAAATACGACGTCATGGAACGTTTCCGGCCACGTGCCCCCTGAGCAAGAATCAAGCCCCGGAGCTCATGTTGCACAGCAAAAACTTGCTTCGACAGTTCTTTTAGCAACTGCAATTATCAAGGTGACAGGAGCTGATGGAATAAAAAGAACGATGCGAGCCCTCATTGACCAAGGATCCCAAGTTTCCTTGATCACCGAAAACGCAGCGCAAGAGTTAAGGTTGCCACGACAGAACTGCAAGGGAATTATTACTGGCGTTGGTATAAATGACAAGACCTGCAAAGGAATGTTGAGTATCAACTGTACATCATTGGACGACAACTACAAGTTCAGCACTAATGTTCTCATAATGAACAACTTAACAAGAAACCTGCCGAATTCAACATTTTCTAAACCATCATGGGTATTTTTAGAAGAAATTGACTTAGCCGACCCTCAGTACTACGTCAGCAACCCAGTTGATATATTATTGGGTGCGGATATATATGCTAAGATCATCATGAACAAGATTCACCGAGAAGATTCAGGTAGCTTCATTGCGCAACAAACACGCATTGGGTGGATTCTGTTCGGCGGGGTCCAAAGTCTTCAATGCAACCTAGTCCTGAATAACATACAAGACATTCAACAATTTTGGGAGATCGAAGATATTCCTGAAGATGATCAAATATCATTTGAAGACGATGAATGCATTCAATTTTACAAGTCGACCACGACAAGGTTGGAAGACGGAAGATATCAAGTGAGACTGCCACTAAAGTCAACTTTCAACAAGGATATTGGAGCATCTAAACACAAGGCAGTCGCTCAGCTGTATCAGATAGAACGAAAGTTCGCAAAAAACAAATGTATTGCAAAACAATACAGAACATTTATTGATGAATATTTATCTTTCGGTCACATGAAACCGGCGCACAGCAACAAAAAACCAGAGTATTTTCTACCGCATCACTGCGTACTACGTAGCGAGTCAACAACTACGTCACTCCGCGTAGTATTCAATGCATCATCAAAAACTTCTACTGGGACGAGCTTAAATGATTGTATGCATACGGGACCCAATCTGCAAAAGGATCTTATGTCACTTATACTGAAGTGGAGACAACATCGCATAGCCTTTATAGCGGACATTGAAAAAATGTTTCGCCAAATTTGGGCACATGAAGACGACCAAAACCTCCAAAAAATCGTTTGGCGAGATTCTTCTGATCAATACGTACAAGAGTATCAACTTACTACGGTCACCTATGGCACCAAGGCCGCGCCATTCTTGGCAATGATGACCCTAAGGCAATTAGCGGATGACGAGAGATCAAATTACCCATATGCAGCTAAAGTCGTCGAAGAATGTTTTTACATGGACGATTTGTTACACGGTTCAGACTCTGTAGCATCAGCAAAACAATTACAGCAAGATTTGATGGCAATCCTCAAGACAGGCGGTTTCAATTTACGAAAATGGAGGTCCAATTATCAGGAATTGCAAGACAGCACCAGCAAAGGCTGCGACCAGGAGCGTTACGACTTCAAACAAGCTGAATCGACAAAAACATTAGGCCTTCACTGGAATCCGCAACAAGACATCTTCACATTTCAATCCAGGATTGAAACCACTACCAGTACGCAACTCACGAAGCGGCAGTTACTGTCTGAAATATCCAAACTCTTTGATCCCCTCGGTTGGCTCACTCCAGTTTCTACCAAGATGAAAATACTGTTTCAAGACATCTGGAAAGAGAAGAATTTGAATTGGGATGACAAGATTCCCGAGCAAACTAATCGAGAATGGACAAAAATTAAACATGACGTAGAAAACATAAATCAATGCCAAATACCTCGATGGATAGGTACGGAATCAGCCGGAAACAATATCGAGTTACACGGATTTTGCGATGCATCGCAGAAGGCGTAAACATGTGTCGTGTATTGCAAAATTACAAGTCAAGGTGAAACAAAAATAACTTTAATGGTTGCGAAATCAAGATTGGTTCCATGCAACAAGAATATATCTTTGCCCAAATTGGAATTAAGTGGAGCTCATCTGCTATCTAAACTAATGGTCAAAGTGAAGGAAAGTTTGATCGGTCATGAGATCAAAGTTTATGGGTGGACCGATTCTATGGCGGTTCTGGGATGGATACAAGGCGATCCCAATCGCTGGAAAGTTTTTGTTGCCAACAGGGTGCGACAAATAACAAAGGAGATGCCATCTCAATGTTGGCGATATGGGAAGTCGCCGGAGAATCCTGCAGACTGCGCGAGCCGTGGATCAACAAGTCTGAAACTAAAGGAAGATAATCTGTGGTGGAATGGACCCACCTGGCTACCTCATTGTACGCCAGAAGTCCAAGCAAGTCGCCAAACCTATTTCACAGATGAAGAATCCCTTAACAAGCAAGTAAATATTGTGACACAAGAAAAGTCACAAGTAAACAGCGTTATCAAACGACTTCTTAGCAGACTGAGCTCATTTACAATGATTCTGCACGTACTAGCACGTTTACGGCGCCTGGTTATCAGAAAACCAGAAAACATATCAAAACCCTACATTACCTTAGCGGAGCTACGCAAGGCCAAGGTCGTAATAATCAAAGAAGTTCAGTTTGTGGAGTTCCAGCAAGATATACATGACCTGAAGAAGCAAAACAAAGTATTTACGTCAAGCAAGATCGTGAATTTGAGTCCGTTCCTAGATGAAGAGGGAATACTGCGTGTGGGTGGGAGGCTGCATCATGCTGCGATCAATCCTGAACTCAAACATGCTATAATTTTACCTCATCAACATCGTCTGACGGAACTAATAATAGAACACGCACATAAACTCACATTTCACGGCGGAGCTCGAGTTACATTAGCATGTATCAGGCAAAAATATTGGATAATCGGGGGCAATAATGCAACGAAAAAACTAATTACCTTAGCCTTACTATTACCTAGTTACCTGTAGAAAACAAAATCCTGCCAAACTACAACCCCTGATGGGAGACCTGCCTGCAGCAAGAATCAATCCATCTCGACCCTTTATGCACACCGGCGTTGATTTTACTGGCCATTTCTATATCAAAACCAACAAGGGCCGTGGTGTCAAGACCACCAAAGGATATGTGTCAGTATTTGTGTGCATGGTGACGAAGGCTGTGCACTTGGAACTAGTCTCCTACCTCACAACGTCATCATTCATCGCTGCCTTACGTAGGATGGCAGCTAGAAGAGGCACGCCTTGTCACTTGTATAGCGACAACGGCCGCAACTTCGTAGGAGCTAGCAGGGTTCTACAAAACGAATATGAAGAATTGCAGAGAATCATTAATGATAACCTAATGGCTAAGATAACGGATATGGAGATCAAATGGCATTTTAACGCCCCTTCATGGCCATCAGCAGGAGGCCTATAGGAAGCTGCAGTGAAAAGTTTCAAGCAGCACCTCAAGAAAGTAATCGGTGAACAAAAATTGACTTACGAAGAGTTTACCACACTTCTAACACAAATTGAAGCCTGCCTAAACTCAAGGCCACTGTGTGCAATCTCAGAAGATCCTGAAGACCTAGATTTCTTGACACCTTCTCACTTCATAACTGGCGGACCTACGTTAACGTTAGTTGAAACCGAAAGAGATCTTCGAACACGCTGGCAGTTAACACAGAAAATACTACAAGATCTGTAGAAAAGATGGCGCACAGAATATCTTGCGCAATTAACTGCAAGAAGCAAGTGGAGGCAACCTCAAACCAACATCAAGTTGGACGATATAGTTCTCATCCACGACGACAACCTCCCAACCGGCAAGTGGGCGATGGGAAGAGTCGTAGAACTACATCCAGGCAAGGACGGCCACGTGCGTGTCGTGACCTTAAAAACGAAAAGCGGCATTATTAAACGTCCCGTCATAAAAGTTTCCATACTTTTAGAACATAAGGAAGTTGCCCCACAGTGCGACACGGCACGAGACAATAAACAAGATGTGGAACACCAGCAAGCCCAAGCATCCTCAACAAGGAGGTCAACAAAAAGCAAGTTCAACTTGACAACCATGGTCACTACTCTCATGTTATTTTTAACATTCATTACAAGTGCAGAATGTAACATGAAGATAGCCCCATTTCAAACAAGTCAAAGCTTGTATTTTGACAAAGTATCCGACATGATGCTTATCAGAGACGATTGGAATATTATGGTTTACTACAGCATGGATACGTACTGGCAATCAACTGCAAGGTTCAATGAATACATCCAATCGCTCAAACAAACATGTGACATCATACAAGATCAAGTTCACTGTGACGTAATCATAAAGCAGCTACGTCATGCGTTCTCAGAACTCGAGCACTACAACCAAGTTTTGCAAAGTCAGCATTCCGGCACGCGACCCGGGACACTGCGTCAGCGCCGAGGCCTTATCAATGGCGTGGGATACATCGCTAACAGCCTATTCGGAGTGCCCGACGAAAGTTTTGCTGAAAAATATCGCAAGGACATTTCTCTCATTCGAGAAAACGAAAGGCATATAGTTTCTCTCTGGAAAAATCAGACTTCACTCATGGAAGCAGAAAACAACCTTCTTAAGCGCACAGAGCATGATATGAACCAGCAACTTAAAATGATAAACCGTCACATGAATAAGTTACACGCAGCAGTGGACCAATTGAAAAACAACATTGAAGCTAACAGTATCATTAATGACTTCAACATGGGAGCTATAATAGCAAGTAATATGATGTATAATTTAAAGAGCATTCAGAATACGCTATTAGGCACAGTTACAGACATATACAATGGTCGTTTCAACTTACATTTGATTACACCCAAACAACTCATGAACGAGTTAAGCACGATTTCTAGCAAGTTGCCCAAGGACGTCTCCCTACCAATTGACAACATACACTCGGACCTTCGGAAGATATATGATCTACTGGAAATAAAAACAAGACTTCTGGAAGACATTATCATCTTTGAGATCAAACTACCTCTCATCAGTCGAGATTCATACGAAATCCTCAAGATCATTCCGATCCCCAAGACAGTGGGCCAAAGTAACATGATCAGCATTAACTCAGTATCTGAGTTCATATCTATCAACGTCAAGAAAGATACCTATATTAACATGTCGGAAGAAGACTTGAGATCATGTCCTACCGTGTCGGGAGTTTATTACTGCCACATCTTACGACCCATATACCAAATTAAAGGAGACAAGAATTTCTGTGAAACGGAAAATTCGGAATGCAAAACAACATCAAGCTTCTGTAAAGATAAATTGCAAGAAACGTACACATTGAACAGATATTTTTACTTTTGCTGTGATAGGTGTCACGTTCGAACAATATGCGGCGATCAAATAACCGCACATCAGCTGACACAAGCCGGACTATTCAATATAGGCCAAGGATGCATCGTCAAAACAAACAACTTTACCCTGTATTCACACAAACCTCACATAAGTGAATTAAAGACGAACGCAGATATTTATGCACCAGTGATTGCCCCTATCAACCACATCATTAACATCAGCATACCTAAACTAGTTTTGGACAACAAAACTCAAGATTTAGAACAATAAATCAGCGAAGTAGACCAAAGGATACAGTCGATGAAAGCGGCAGATGTGATGTTACCTGATGATCTATCTTATCATGATATTCATCACTACGCTGTGATCTACACTCTAGTTGGAATATTGGGCATCGCTGCAATCGTCATTATAGCTCGCCGTACGCGATGTCGATGGCGAGTTCCATTGTCTCCACCACCGTCCGTTGCTGAGGAATCAAGAACAGGGCCTGCCGCGCCGCGCCGTGGGAGCAACAGCGATGCAAGGGAAACAAGTGGACACCTCGACTGCGTGCGCATCCATGTTCCTCGCAACCCTCGCGTCCATATAGGAACTTCCCCTTAATTAAGTTTATATAACTAATAGCTCTAAAATTTAATTATCATGTTTTAAACTTTAAGCTTTTTTTTGTAAATATAAATGCACTTCATCCTTCCTATCTTGTCCGGGAATATGTACGATGACATCGCACATTTATTTAGCACGCTTGCATAAGCATTTTTACTTAATGTTAATAGAAATTACTACTAAAACTGTTGAGTACACTTTCGACCGTTCCATTGAAAACAAGTACAATGAATAAATATTTTATCAAGAATTCAGCAAGAATAGTTTTCTTCCATCTAATCAACATAGCACATGTATTAGCAACCAAGTGCTCGTACAAGTACTAAAATACAAACAGTAATATTGCATAATCACAGAAAATCACAGAGACGGACCGCGGAGTTTTAGTAATGGAGTCCCGTTTTTACTCTTTGGGTACGGAACCCTAAAAACTCAATGTTAATTTATCTAGCCTACGTTTTAAATCAATGTATGTAGACACCTACGTGGTTTTTTTTACTGTTGCGTTAATTGGCTTTTTATTTATAAACTGTATCTGTAGGTTATCTTTTGTAGAGGTATTCATCATCATCATTTTTGGTCTCTAAAGTACTTTTTCTACTAATATTATAAAGGCAAATGTCTGGATGTGTCCACAAAATACAGAATGTATTTTAATGAAACTTGGAATAAAGAAGATAGGTTAAACCTTGGCACTACTTTTTCTAATGAACTTACCTAATCAAGTGCAAAGTCACGGAAACAGATAGTAGGTAGAATATAATCCCAAGTTATGTTTTTTATAACTTTTCTACCTCAGTGTACTCAGGCACAACACGCTACAACCGGTTCGTGAGTAAAGTTAAGAAGGTCATCGTTAAATATGAATCCGTCCCTTTTTTGTAGTCATTCGAATTTGGTCGGATAACCAGTCTTTGTTTGATTGATTTGATATTTCTTTATTTACACATAAATAAAAGGAAATTAATGACAGTTAGACCTTATTCTAAAAGCATTTAAACATAAGAAAAGCGTGTTTTTTGCAGACTATAGCGCCTATATAAAACATTTACGTTTACTAAAAGTAATGAACAGGACTACTTATTATGAAACATGTATATCATATTACTTACATTAGACAGTTATTGATGTACTTATAGCGCGATGGTAAGACACAAACGCACTTTTTAACACAAACTATTTAAAAGATATTGTAACAAAGTACACTGATAATTAAAAAATAATTTTACTTAAAGAACTAAGTACGTAAAATAATAAAAGCAAATGAACTTCGTGTACTGAGGGTGTTTTTTTTTTCCAAAACTACATTTGTGTCGAACTTAAGAAAAAGTCCGGTCATCGAGTCTTTGTTTACATGTTTAGTTTTTTGTTTTTAATCTGCTTAATGCGAAACATTCCAAGCTGAATATTTTCACTATATATTTTTGACTAAACGCACAAACTTGTGATCGACCTATCTTGGGTTAAGTCGGTTTCTTGGATTTTGCCGTCAAAGATATGACACCCTCGTTTTGACTTTTTAACCGACTTACCAATAAGGAGGAGGTTCTATGTTCGACTTGGAGTATTTTTTTTTAATGTATTTTCACCGATATCTCCGTCAATTGTGGACCTATTTTGAAAATTCTTTTTTTGTTTGATAGAGTATATTTTGAAATTGGTCCCATTTTAATTTGGTGAAGATCTGATGAAGGACTTCGGACATATACAACAGAACTCTTCAAAAAATGACGGCAAATCTCTCGGGATTGCTCCAATCGCATGTCATTGTTTATTAGATAAAAAAAAAAAAAAAAAAAAAAAAATAACATCACGCCATTTCATAAAATAACATCACGCCATTACGCTCTAAAGGGGTACGCAGATGTGTACAACAGTTCACCTTGGTACACTTTCATTTCACCCGTTATGTTCAGTTTCATGATATTGGGGTAATCTATTCTGGCATTATAGGTACCTTACTTAACAACTTGCCTATTAGGCAGGTAAAACTAAAAAATGAAAAATAAAAAACTTTTTTACAAAAAAATACTACCGACTTCCAAATAAGAAAACTACAAAGTGAAAAATAACTGTATTTTTGGCAGTCGGTGTCCTACCTGTTGGTGTGTACCTACCAGAGATTATTAGTATTTTTTTGTAAAAAAGTTTTTAGCAATATTATTCGATAACACAAGAATGTATGCTTTTGAAACTTTTTTAAGGTTATTACAAGCGTCAAGATGGACTGAATACAGTTTTCAGCGAGCTTATACGTTTTCTCATTTGGGCGCTACGATGTTTTTCGGGTTTTCAAAAAAGCGCAATTACTTGAAAATTATAAATATTTTCTTAAATCTAATTCCGGCACAAATACGCACAAATCATGAACTACTCGTGTATGTTTATTCTACAGGCGCACGTACAATGGTTTTAGAGATACACGATTCTGCAAAACGTTACCCGACCCCAGCAGGAAATGCAAATCTCGAAAACCTGATGACGCACATTTTTGCCCAACTATAAGCTCTCTGCCCATGCACATTATTTCTCATTCCGATCATTCGTTTAGAATTTTCCTGCTGGAACAACGATACCCGAGCAGGAATAGTTTTTTTTGTTTTTTTCAAAAACGACTTCACGCACTTATTTTTATGTGGCGCACATTCACAGCAGATTACGCACGAATTATACGTTCCACTCATATCACTCTAGGAGTCACTTTAGTTATTTTTCACTTTGTAGTTTTCTTATTTGGAAGCCGGTAGTATATTTTTGTAAAAATGATTTTTATTTTCACTTTTTAGTTGTACCTATCTACCTGATAGGCAAGTTGTTAATTTCAAAACATACTCTTTCTAACAAAAAAAGAAATTTCACAATCGGTCCATAATTGACGTAGATATCACTGAAAATATATAAAAAATACATAATTTAAAAAACCCAACTGCTTAAAAAACGAACCAAAAAGACGTAAACAAGAAGAAAATCATGCTATGCAGTCGGAGGATACATATTCGCGAGCTGGCTGACCAAAACCAGATGTATCCTCTGACTGCACAGCATGATTTTCTTCTTGTTTACGTCTTTTTGGTTCGTTTTTTAAGCAGTCGGGTTTTAAGAATTTTTGAATTAACTTTTTTTATTTACTTCTTTTTAGTTTTTTTTTTAATTAGGTACATTTGAACAAATACGTATTATATATTTTTGAAATCACCTCTTAAAACCCTTTCTTTTGATATCCCACACGATGGGTTCCGAAGATAAAAATATTTTTTGTACCCACAAAATAACGCCCAATATCCGCAATTTTTCTTTTCCAATTGGTATGTAGCCTATGACACTCGCAGGGTTAAGACGAATCGATTGACGTAAGAATCATCAAAATCGGCCAACGCGTTTGGTCTCTAGAACGCCACATAGGAACAAACATACATAGACTAATAAACACATTACCCTCCTTCGGCAGTCGGGTAAAACATTCACAAAGTCGAACATAGAACTGCCTCCTTTTTGGTAAGTCGGTTAAAAAATTAAGCAATGTGAACAACTACAGACCCATTTCAGTGTTAACAGGCCTTTCAAAAATCTTAGAAAAAATTATCAACAGTAGACTGATAAAATACTTGGAAGATAACAAACTACTTTCAGATAATCAATGGGTTTAGGCCCAAAAGATCAACTATTCAAGCAGTAAACAAATTGACTAATTATATTAGTACAAATCTGGATAATAGAATGCATACAGCTGGTATCTTTCTAGAACTTGCCAAAGCCTTCCACACAATTTCTTGTAATACACTTTTGCAGAAGCTTGAATATGAGGAGCGGAACTTCTACTGCTTTCTGATTATCTCAGTGATAGGCAACAGTATGTCAAAATTGGTCCGTATACAAGTTCTGACCTTATTAATAGTTGTTTTGGAATTCCACAACCTTGTGGAATATATATTATTTTTAGTCTACAAAATGACACAGGCTACATAGCTGCACTACAAAATGGTGTCATAATGTCTTATGCTGATGACATGGCCCTGTTGTTCGCAGCTAAATCAAGAGCTGAGGTTTATGAACATGCTCAGAATTACTTTAAAATTGTGTCTAATTGGCTCAAGAATATTCTAACATTAATTTTATTTACAATTAAATGAAGAATATTAGATACCGCTTACTAACCTAAACATTTACATGCATCACTGTAAAACGTCTGCTGACACTGCATGTTTTTACCCCACTTTAGCTAAAGCTGAAATATCTAGGTGTCACTATTGACTACCTAAATGCAAGGCTGACAACGGTGAAGGAAAACATCGTAAGGATACCTGGACTTAGAGTGAGTTTATTACAAGATTGTGCTCCATTGGTGTAATTGCTGCAAAGGCGTTCAAGTGCGAGGATAAACAAAAATAAATGTATAGTGATAGCCTGTAATACAGGTTTGAAAGAACCTACATAGGGCAGGTTGCTACCAAAAATAGGAATTCTTGTTCTTGCAGTTGTACAATATTTTAGTTTTAGTTTACTTGCTGCCTCAAAATCAACCCAAGTCACTTTCAGCTTAAGACAGGGAATATGTCCACCTGTAAAACTAGGCGAGCATGTACTACCACATAATAACTCGGTGAAGTACTTGGGAATGCACCTAGACCGCAGGCTTACATGGCGGAAACATATACAAGCCAAGAGAGACCAACTGAACATAAAGTACAGGAACCTATACTGGCTCCTTGGAAGAAATTCTGTCCTGTCGGTGGACAACAAGTTATTGGTATATAACACAATCTTAAAGCCAATTTGGACTTACGGTATCCAACTATGGGATACTGCTTGTGTCTCGAACATCAATATGCTCCAAAGGTTCCAAAATGTTATCCTTAAAAACATCACAAATGCACAGTGGTTTATAAGAAACTGCGAGGTTCATGAATATCTCAACGTAAACACAGTGCACCAGGAGGCAAAAATCTGGGCAGAACGTTACAGAACGCGCTTGGAGATTCATCCAAATCCCTTGGCGAAGGCTCTTACAAAACCGGATCACAAAAGGCGGCTGAAAAGGTTGGCTGTAATGGACCTCGCAAAGTAGGACATCGAAACGTATGTCATCAATATAAAGAGGGAAATCTCGCTGGAGAAATCACTCTGCACCACAATATATTGCAACAATTCTGCTCATAGTCCTGGAACTGATTGCAAAAAAAAAAAAAGGAAAAAAAAAAAAAAAAAAATTTTACTTGCTATTGCACAACAGAAAATGTGTCACACTGGAAAATAAATGAAGCACAATATAATTATTAGGATGTGTGTAAATATTTTTAAGTTTTTAGGTAGGTAAACAAGGGTCCATTTTGGGCCCTTGCTTTTAATTTTTTTTATAAATTATATTAATTATTGTTTTGTTAATGTGAATTACTGTATGCGGATGATATGAAAGTTTATAAAGATTGCCAAAAAATTGATGACTGCCTACTGCTTCAAGAAGATCTTCACAGACTTAATAGCTACTGTATAGACAACAAACTCTTTCTTAGTCTTCCAAAATGTCACAGTATAACATTTACTAAAAACAAAAATAAACTAAATTTTAAGTATACTTTGAATAGCCAACAATTAAAAGTAGTAGAATCCGTTCGCGACCTTGGTGTAACTATTGTTTCATGTCTGCATTTTGAATTGCATATTGAAAACATAATAAGTAAAGCCTTTCAAATGTATGGTTTTGTCATGAGAGCCTCCAAAGACTTTGTGCGACCCTCTACTTTTTTGGTATTATACAAAACTTTGAGAAGGTCTCAATTAGAATACGCCATTCCTATCTGGATACCGTTTTACCTCAAATATTACATTAAATTAGAAGATGTTATCATTTGAGGATTCCATACTCACAGTTGTTACAGTGATGTAATATTTTAAGTTTGGAGTCTCGGCGCTTACTTTTAATGGCCGATGTGATGCTGCATGGTTTGTGTAACAATATATTAGATTGTATTGAAATCACAAATAAGTTACCCTATACAGTACCCCGAAATGTTATCAGAAGGGCGGCCCACGTGAACCGGTTGTTACATGTGGATTATTGTAGGACCAACGCCGGGGCACGGGTGCCTCTTCGTCAGCTTATGGAAACTTATAACACACACTTCATGGACATAGATATCTTCTCCCTTTCTAGTAAAAAATTCAAATATCTGGCTATAAATATTTTATCTCCATAATACATATTCTAAGATAAATTTACGTGATGAACGATACTCTTCCGTTTCCTATTTGTTCATATATTAATCCGTGGACAATGGTGTGGGTAATATGTTTGCCAATTTATTATGTACTCATAGTTTTATTAAAACTTTAACATGTAATTGTTTTTTGTCCCTCATAAATAAATAAATAGAATATCCACTTACCTACCTTAAATCCTATTTTCCGTTGTGCGATTACATCTAAAATTTGGTCCTGGCCCATTAATACCATTACTATATCATTTTAGTGAATGTTCTTACTTTTATATAAATTATTCTTATTCTTAAGTTCCAAGCACTGGACACCCATCGCCAAGCACTTGTCTTCTAAACATCAACAGGATGATAACCTGGTGTGTGGTGAGCGAGTGCAGATCGGCTATGAATATCATGAGGTCCTCGCCCTGCTCCTGCAGGCGCACGCAGCGCCGCACCGCGCCGAAGTAGTTGCCGATGTGCAGCGCGCCGGTGGGCTGCAGCCCCGACACAACACGCCGCGGCCACGCCGCGTCGACCCCCGTTTCGGCTTCATCACTACCTGTCTAACGTCGGAACTGTTCTTATATCTTCAATCTTTTCTATCACCTCTCCGTTTTTTATCAACGAACATACCTTTGTAGAATATTTACTACTACTGTATATATTATTTTTCATACACTGGTTACAAATAGTTAATGTTTTCCTAATAAAATTCGATGATATAATGCCACGCATACTTATATATTCGGATTTAGTGAAACATTAAATAAGATGTGAATCGCTCGCAAGGAGGACAATAAGGCAATTTAATTTATAGGAATAAATAAATTTATCTAAAAAAATATCATTGACCGAGGTTAGCCCAGTGTTACCAGATCAAAATTATACACTACCGTGTTGACAGTTTAAAAATACGGTGTTTCAGCATATTACCGTGCATATTACCGTGCAACATCAAGAGAAAATGTCATATTTTTCAATATTATTTATTACGGTATTTTTAATTATGAATTACCTTGACAGTCACAAGGTAATTCATAATTAAAAATACCGTAGAAAATGACACGGTAGTGAAATATTACCGTATACCGTGTTTTAGCCAAAAATACCGTGCATCTACGGTAATTACCGTGTACCTGGTAACACTGGGTTAGCCTATTGACATTTGACAGATTTGACTTGGATTGGAGTGCAGACCACAGACTACTTATAGATACGAGCCATAGACCTAATAAATACTATGGACCCGAAACACTGACCTCTATCATACTAGTACGCTGGACTACATATTATCGATGACAAAATGAAGACATTTGATTTTCGCCATTTTGGCGCTGATAGCAACGTGACTTAACGTGAGAGTACATGGAACTAATATTAGAGATGGGACACAGCTTTCGTTAAAAAAATACTTTTATGGGCTTTATCGATCGTGAGAATAATTAAATACGTAAGAGAAAAAAACATCCCAGTTATTTTTATTATGATTCATTTTTAAGTAATAGAATAATTGCTGTAAAGGTTAACTGAAAAATATTTTAATTCAGATTGCAAGTTATAAACTAGTGGTGCTAGTAAATTTATAGCGCATTACTGTCAGATCAGTGAGATTTAAATATGGGGATAGGCTAACAACTTATCCTTAAAACTAGTATATTTGAGCAAGTATCTCCTCGCTCAAGTACACTAGTTAGATTAATACTTACAATCGTTCAGATTCACTCGGTTGGCGCTCATCGGATTCGTGAAGGGAACATCATTTACACAATAATAATAATAAATGAGATGGATAATCATTTACAACGGTCGTATTTCTCGCTCTCATCGCTGAGATCCTGTCTAGAAGTGCAAATAATAGTGACATCGCATTCCAGCAAGGTAAAGACTTATATCAGTTTTCAACTCTGTTTCAGATGCAGATAATAAATTGTTTGTCTTCAAAACATTTGTTAATAAAATTATAATTATCATGATATTATTCCAGAATTAATTCTAGGCTCAGGAACATTGAGTTAAATGTACTACGAGAAAGAAGAATAGAAGCTATTTCAAACAAAAGATTGCGCGTAGGTAATTCGGTGACAGCGAGGTAAGCAGGGGGGAGGGGGGGTTATGTTCTCACAGATAGACAATCAATGCGCGCAGATGAACTTTTTCTTACTCTTTGAAATTTACACAAATATGGCCGCCCTCCCGCCTCCGCGGTGACGCAACGTCACGAGACAATACATTGATAAAATATAATTAAATTAAGCGTGTTTTCAACTTACTGTTGAAAACTCATACCTTGACTTTTATTTATATTTCCCGAGTTGTTTGAACAGTATCTCAATACACACGAAGGCATTTTATAAGAAACAAAACTAAGTACTCAAACGTGTCACGTTGCAGCGAGCGCTTGCCACAGAGTAAGTGAGTTGGGGTAAGCGCGCTCTAACGCGTGTTACAAACAATTGAGTTGAGGAGTCTCCTCTAGTACGTAGTATATTTAACTCAATGCTCAGAAACGTGGTGATTGGTACAAGAGTGAGGCCTGTGCTCAGCAGTTGGCGAATCAGGCTGTGGATGAACATGATGATGATTCCAGAATTTAGTATTACACATTGCTTTTGAACATATTATTACTGATTATTAGGCATTCATATAACATTCATCACCAATACCAATATGAGATATTTAGTTCCAACATACTACGAGAAGTCAATACAGTAGATGACTGATACGCCTTGCCAAGTCTACTATTTTTATATTAGTGTAATTTAAAAATATCACTAATACTGATATATTAGTTACAATATTATAATATTTCCAGGCGAATATATTAGTATTACCTAATTTTGAGAAATATCGGTATTAACCTATCTCTAAATGTGTCAATTTTAGTTCCTAATACGCTCGAGCGGGGCGCTTTGAATCAGCACAAAAATCAACTGTCATTTCATATAGTATGTTTAGTCCAGCGTACTTGTATGATAGAGGTCAGTGACCCGAAATACCTACTAAAAAAAAGGTGCCTACCTAAACCTTAAAATGGCTGCTGATGCTATGGTTGTGTTAATCACGGAACACACACACATTAATAATACAAAAAGTAAACAACCATTAGACAGCAGGACTACCACGAACACAACCACAAATTTCGGCAACCAATATGGCGAATATGGCACGTACTGACAGCTGTCATTACGTCATAATAAAATGTTGCCTTTTGAGCAACAACTGAAATATTGTTGTCTCTTTTGTCAAATATGATTACTACATTAGAAGAAATGAGACAAAATGATGTTTCACATTCTGTATCGTATATCGTATTTCACTCATATTTGTATAAGCTAATGTATGTATAGAATAATAGGGCGCCTCCATATTTTTCCTAGCTCAATGGTTTGTGCAGCGTTGCCAGAATGTAACTTTTGTTACATTTTACGTAACTTTTGACCGTCTCACGCACAGGTCTCACGTAACCTCCATGTAACATGACTCAAAATGTAACTTTCACGTAACTTTTAGGTCTTACTAAAAATATTAAAATAAAAATGCATTTAAAAAAAAATGGAGCCGTCACGGGACGCCTGGTAGATGTGAAACATCGACGTTATTTCGTAAAAGTAGTATGCAGAAAAGAACAGATTGTGGTAGGAACTAAAAATGTCAATAAAATAAAATAAATTATTAAAATATGCAGAAAAAAATTTTAAATGGCTTCAATATATTAGTGAACTCAAGAATCTTAGCTAGTTATTTCAATATACTACTAAAGATCGTAAATTATAAATATAAATAATGAATGTTTCACTATAAACTCCATTATGATTAGAAAAATTAATTAATTTTTTAAAGTTTAAATTAATAACAAATAAGAAAAAGATTCGTGCGCTGCACGCCATCAGCTGATTTTAAAATAAAGTTCTGTCAGTCTTAATAAATTTATTCTCTAAGCAATTGTTTTAATGCATTAATTTCAATAAGAATGAAATTAAAATTAATAATTAATTTAAAAACATGATATGCAATGAAATTTATGTGAATTTTAATCTACCTAGAGAGTAGATTTTACATTTACTGGCGCTCAATACACACCAAATATACGCGTGCTAAATGCACAGATAAATGCATACTTTAATTATAAAAATATAATTAACTTACTGATGACTTGATAATGTGTCATAGTGTGATTTTGCTTTCTTTGCAGGAGGCTGATCACTTCCACTCTCTAAATTATCACGGTCAGACATTTTATTATCAGAACAGAAAAATGATTTATTTACCAGAAAAACACAGGTTATGAGTACTGTAATAAACAGAGTATACATTATAGGTATCCGAGCTCAGTGGAGCGAAAGAGATGGCTTAACGCCGGATCGAGTGAGAGAGAAACGCACAGTCGATTGCGCGTGGCGACGCGTCGCCACGCCAGAAATCGGTCTCACGTGCGCCTATAGATGTTTCACATCAAAAGCTTTTGTTCGTCATGTTGTCGCACCTAACTCAATCACTCACTTGTATTTCTAAATCATCCATCCCGCTTACTCCGGCGAGCGAGTGAGCATCGTGTTTTGTTTGCTAAAGTTTTAATATCTCTAAAGAAGAGTAAATAAATACGAAAGTTAATATCTGTGAATGTAATTTTATTTATTAAATTTATTCCGTCAATAATGTAATGATTGGTTTGTTTTCGACTTGTTTGTGCTAACAATACTTGGTTAGTAAATTTTATATTTATTGTAGTTTTAATTTAATAAATAATTATTTAGGGATTCAGTAAATCAACAACAAAGTCGTATTTGCAACTGAAGTAAGTTTATTTTTGTATCAATCGTCAACTAAATATCAAGATTATCCAGTCAAATAGCATAATATATGTGTGCCAAGCACTGCACTAGCTTCAAGAAGTACGTGTAGCTATTTAGTATTTATTACTCATTGTTAAGTAACTTTGGTTTCGTTTACAAGAACTACAGTGGGCTGAGTACCTACCGGCCGGCGTAACCTGGATTTGATTTTGTTTATCGATCTTTTCGCTAATGCAACCAAGTAGATAACCTACCCATATAGTTGTTTCTCGTTGTAATTTGAAATTTCTAAACTAAATGCAATAGATTTACCCGTGGTAGTCGCGGGGGAGGGCCAGACCGCGCGAAAATTCGAATAGTGGGCGCGTTCCGCTACCTACATAGCAGAAAAAAATAATTACAATTGTATTTTTTTATTATTTTAGTGTCGTTTTCCATATAAAATAAGGTAATGTAACTTTTCTCATGAAAATGTAACTTTTTGGGATGTCTCATGTAACATTTGACTGTCTGCCACTGGCAACACTGGGTTTGTGGCATCGTCCACTCCATTTTGAATGTATCAAGTATCAACACTATTCCACTTCCACGCAATGGGACATCCCTAGTAGAGATGGGTAGCTGGCCGTAATTTCAATAACCTAGCTAGCTGGCTATTAGGCATGAAATAGCCGGCTAACTAGCCAGCTATTTAGCTATTTGGCTATATGATTTCAGAGTCAAGTCTGCGCAAGAACTGTGCGGCAGGTGCGGCTATGGATTATGGATGGCTATTATGGCTATCATGTCCACGGTTCGCTTAGCTAGCGTAGTTAGTTCGGCTACCCCGCCAAGGGGCTTTCCTCAGCTACCCCGCTATCCCGGTTATCGGCTACGGCGGCTAAGGTGGCTATCGCGACCACGGCTACTTTGTGCGGCTATCCCGCTACGGTAGCTACTCGTTGTATCTTAAACCAGAAGGATATAGTTATGTGTCGTTACGTGATTTTTAAGTAACACAACAAAACGCGGTTTGCGTTTTGACAACCTTTTCCAAACGATCTATTTCACAACTATCTATTCACAGAATAAATTATAACATAATGTTATTAAAACTATTTTACGACGCGACACAACACACACAACCATTATACTCTGGATATTGCTAGCCAATAGCTAGCTATCGTATTCTCGAATACCGTAGCAGTGGCTATTTTTTGAATAGCCGTTATTTAGCTAGTTATTAGAATAGCTACCCATCTCTAATCCCTAGAGAACTAGGCTATGGTAAATCTCTAAGCTTGAACAAAGTTTTGTGTGCGCGCTACATTCTCCTCCTCCAAGTCGCGATATCGGCCCGAGCGTGATTTGACATTACACTAAGAGCGCGCCTTCTTTTGGGCTTTAGGCGGCAGTCCCCGTAGACGGCGAGGTTGGACCGGCTCTATAGGGTCAATCTGATCACTAATGAGAGCTATAAGATCCGAAACATGATAACGACCTAACAACTGACCCTGACTATCGACCAATTCGTAGGTCGTAGGGCTAATGGCTTTATGTACGGTATAAGGTCCATCTCTCTGATCGTGAACGCAAGTGTGTTCCGTGATTAACACAACCATAGCATCGGCAGCCATTTTAAGGTTTAGGTAGGCACGTTTTTTGTAGGTATTTCGAGTCAATACTATTTATTAGGTCTATGTTTGATCTTCTTGTCATTTGTTTGACAGATCAGTCCAGTGCTGCCAACTTAGCGCTTTCAGCGCCAGATCTAGCGCTTTTTTTGTACAATAGCGCGTTCTGGCGCCTAGCGCTAAATCTAGCGCTTTTTGAAACTTTGGACTTTCTTTAAAAAAAATGTAATTTCGCAAACTATCAACATCTAAACGACGTGTTGAGGTAAATTTCATCCACAGATAAATATAAATTCAAGTCCAAAACTGATCAAGACCAACCTGACCAACCATATAATTCGCCGGCAAAAGCAATTGTAGTAGAATCAGACGATGGTGAATTATTTATTTCCTTTATATTATGAAATAATTATAATAATACGTTATTATTTTATTTTATTATCTCTAAACAAGTACTATAATGTATTAACTCTTGTTTATGACATATTTTGCTTCAATAAAAAAATACTTTTATACGTCCCTGTTTCAAATTATTGGGCGTTTTGCTTGTATTTGGCGCCGAATAAAGCGTTTTTTTTACAGCGACCATTTAGCGCTTTCTAGCGCGTTTTTAAAGAGCTAACAGCGCGTTTTTGGTTAGACGAGTTGGCAGCACTGGATCAGTCAGACTCCGACAGAATTCAGTTAACCTAAGTTATGTTCTGGGAAATACGAAAACATTAAAGATTTTAATAGTTTTTATTTTATAGTTGATGAAGACACTCAAGTCTCAAATAAATTTGAAGTGCCGTTCCACAGCTTAAGAATAAGATCCTAGATTTTCATGCGTTTTCAGCTCATCTATATCTTTATGTAACAAAAATAACAGGTACATAAACATAACCCCTCTCGTTTTTACCTCTCAAACAAGTTGTGAAGTGTCACAACTGGATCCACATACCACACAGTTGAACTAATTACGTGACCTAACTTGAACAAATATCAGAAACCATCACCGGTCGTCAGTCTTCAGTAACCTACCATTATTTCATTTTCAAGCTAGCACTGTGCCTTTAGATAAAACAACTATGTCTTTTGTACTAGTAGTTTATCAATTAATGGATGGTGGAAAGTAATAAACATTACTAATCTAATAAGAGATGTCCATATACATAACTGATCTATTAAGAATAGGAAACTGAGGTAAGGTAGAGCTTTGTGTTGTCACTTTTTGTGTACTCAAGTTTGTAAGTGTTTATTATTTTAAGGTATTTGTATAGCGAAAGAAATTCTAACTACTTAGAACATTTGGCGATTTCAAACTTATATTAACTACTTCTAGCTGTTGCCCGTGTCAAACTCATAAAACTTAAAGAAAACATGTTTTTATTTTATTGCATGGAACTTTCAATATTTTTTTCATTCTAAAATAAAAGTAGCCTTATAACATCAGCTATCTGCCAGTGAAAGACCCATCAATACCTGTTCTGCCTTTTTGGAGATTAGCCGGAACAAGCAGATACTGTTTTTTTTTTTAACCAGCTTCGATAAAAGGAGGAGGTTTTCAATTCATGGATTTCTTTTTTTATGTTTATTACCTGATTACTTAAAAATGCCTGGACTGCTTTGGAAATTTCTTCTTTTGTTTGTAAGGCTATACTGCCCAGGTGGTCCCATAGTCATCAAGTCAGGATCTGATGATGGGATCCTGGAGAAATCGAGGAACTCCTCAAATATTATAAGCACACATATAGATTTTGGTATTTTCATCAAAAATGTAAACATTTGCACTCATTAAGAATAGTTTGGTGAAGTGGAACTGATGAAGAAGACCGCAGAGGGTCACTGGAACTCCTTGATAAGTTGGTCACGGGTATAAGATATCTCAAATAGTTAACTATGATGAAGTAAATACTTATAAATAATTGGTACTTATGAAAATGGTACCAGCTTCATGGTCTTTTCCTCATTGTTGTAAAGCCCTTTACAGAAATAACTTCAAAGAAAGGAGCAGAAAAAAAATGAATCCAATCTAAATAGACAAATTAAAAAAACTATTCATCAAAAGAATAAAACAGACTTCCAAACCAAAAGACTACAAAGCAAAAAATTACTTTCTTTTCTGAAGTTGGTGTTGAAAAATTATGAACAATAGGTAACAAAGACACTGACAGAGACACTTTGAAGTTATTTCTGTAAAGTGCTTTACAGCAGTGAGGAATTGTCCATTGACAAATCTTGCTTAATCTGTAGGGAACCGGTTTATTACAGTTGGAACACTGTTCCTCCTGTGTATAAAATATTAATAATAATTATAGATTAAAAGTGCTAATGACTGTTTATGGGGGGGGCCAATAATTGAGTGTGCTCTAGTCATCCCTTGCAATTTTATAGCCTTGCAGATCAACAGTGGTCAGGCAGGGGAGTTCGAATAGCCAGTTAAAAGGAAAACGGAAACTACGCGGGTGAAACCGCGAGGCGTCCGCTAGTGTTAAATACGTGTAGGTACCAAATTTAAAGTAAAGGCGCTATATACGCCCCAATGTTAACGCAGTACTGGCCGTGCGCCCACTCGATGCCAAAATATCAATATTGAAACTCCTTTTGAACAGTTTTGTTTTCAAAATATTATTTGATTTACATATACTATATTAGTTATGAAGAAATTCCAGCCATCAATTTTTCTGTGTAAAAATATTTTTAAACATCCAAGTCGTTTGGGAGGAGTTTCCAAAAGTTGCGAAAAAATATCATGTTGTTAATTATTCTTTTAAAGCAAAACTATTAGTTACACAAAAAAACCTTGTGTTCAAAATTATGTACATGAATCAATAATAAATATATATTTTTTCAAACCTTTTAACTTAGCCGTTACTGAGGAGTATGCTTTAGAAAGTTACCGTTTTACGGTACTAAAGGGTATGTAGGCCCTTAAAAGACTAGGAGAAACAAGAGACAAGTATTAAAAAGCATATATAAACAATTTGTTTACATATTATGGAGTATTAAACCCGTTGTTATTTTTGGATACAGAAAGTACGATTCGTTAGGATGATCTTTTTGTAGAGAATGCGGGAACAACGCACGCTAGCGGCAGCAGTGGCCCAGCTGGCGGCAGCGGCGTGGCCAGCGACCGGGGCGCCGGGCGCGGGGCGCATGCGCGCGCTTCGCCTGCACGCGTACGGCGCGCTGCCCGAGCTGCGCCTGGAGGATGCGCGCGTGCCCGCCCTGCGCGCGCCCGACGACGTGCTCGTGCGCGTGCGCGCCGCCTCGCTCAACCCCATCGACGTGGCCATGATCGGTGAGGCTCGTGCCCGCCAGCGCGCCGGGGGCTCCCGACGCACTCGACACTCACGCCGCTGTCGGTTGCAGGCGGGTACGGCGCGCGCGCGCTGAACGTGCTGCGCGCGCTGGAGGGCGCGGAGGGCGTGGAGTTCCCGCTGGTGCCGGGGCGCGACTTCGTGGGCGAGGTGCAGCGCGCGGGCCCGGCGGCGCGTCTGCGGCCCGGCCAGCGCGTGTGGGGCGTGCTGCCGCCGCACCGCCCGGGCTCGCACGCGGACTTCGTCGTCGTCAAAGATGAATGGGTATCGATTGTTCAAATTAAAACGTTTAAGTTTGCCGCACTTTGGACCATTTGCAGATTAATAATGAGAGTAAAATAAATATTAATGATGTCTTAACACCTCTGTTGATTTGACTGTGAGTGCTCGATGCAGGCGGGGCGCGCGCCGGCGGCGCTAGAGGACGCGGCGGCCGGCGGCGCGCTGTACGCGGCGCTGACGGCGTGCGCGGCGCTGCGGGCGGGGGGGCTGGCGGCGGCCGCGCAGGGCTCGCGCGTTCTGCTGCTGGGACTGGGCGGCGTGGGGCAGGCAGCGCTGCAGCTGCTGGCGGCGCGCGGTGCGAGCGTCACCGTGGGCTGCTCCGCAGAGTTAGGCGAGCGCGCCGCGCGCCTGGGCGCCGCCGCCGTACTGGACCGCCACGCCGCCGACTACGACGCCGCGCTGCAGGCGGCAGGCCCGTGAGTATACATGCGGGCAGGGAGGGGCGGGGGGCGGTCCGCGCGGCACTGACGCTTGTGCGTTACGCAGATACGACGTTGTGCTGGACTGCGCCGGGCTGGGCGGCGACGCGGCGGCGGCAGCGCGCTGGCAGTTCTCGCGCTACGTGACGCTGACGACGCCGCTGCTGCGCGACATGGAGGCGCGCGGCGTGGCGCTGGGCGCGCTGTGTGCGGGCGCGGCGCTGCTGGCGCAGGGGGCGCGCGCGGCTCGGGCGCAGGGCGGCGCACAGGGCAGGGCGGGCGGCTCGCCGCTGCCGCCGCACGTGCGCTGGGCGTTCTTCTCCCCGTCGGCGCCGGACATCGAGCAGTTGCGCCGCCTCGCCGAGCGCGGTCAGGTGCGTGCCCTGGTGTGTGGTGTCTGGTAGCAGTGGTACAGCTCTTGGGGTCGCAGTGAGTGCAGGTCGTGCTTGTGTTGCAGTTCAGCGTGTACGTGGAGGCAGTGTTCCCGTGGTGGCGCGCGCACGAGGCGTACGAGCGCGCGGCGCGGGGGGGCGCGCGCGGCAAGCTGCTGCTGGACTTCACGGCGGCGCCCCCCGCGCCCCCCGCACCGGCCGCGCCCGGCCTGTAGCCGGCGAGCAGTGCCAGCCGCCGTGACTTGTGTTTTGAAGAATAGACGAGACAAGAGCAATCGTTATAAGTCTGTAGATACCTAATTATTGTAGTAATGTAGCAAAATGTTTCCTGTTACATTGTAATAATTTTAGCTCAATAGTCTAGGTTACGATAGAGTAGATATTTTAAAGTAAATTGTTATGCTTGTTTTCTTGATTGTTAAGTCGTTGCTACTAGCCGCTAGGGCATGTAATTTCGGAAGTATTTCAATACCGATATTGATTTCTGATATTAGATCTCAATATCGGCATTCCGATATTGATATTTGTGTTGTTAAATGTCGTATTTTTTTTGTAAATTGCTCAAATTTGGTATGAGTTTGGATTGAGTACAATAAAAAAACACGTTCATGCCGCCACATATTAGAATTTTCTATTGTGTTTCTCTTTAATCACCAGTGACTAGGTAATCGGGTGCTTATTTATTTACCTAAACTGCACATTTATTTCTAAAAAAGTGATGTCGTTCTGAAAAAGCGTAATGCAAAAAAATCCAGAAGACTTTGTTTGTTTGTTTGAACGCGCTAATCTCAGGAACTACTGGTTGAAATTAAAAAAATATTTTTGTGTTGAATAGTCCATTTATCGAGGAAGGTTATAGACTTTATAACATCACGCTACGACCAATAGGAGCGGAGCATAAATGAAAAATGTTGCAAAAACGGGCAAAATTATTACTTTTTGAGAGCTTCGTCAGTAAACGGTTTAAGTTACGCAACAATCATGTATGTAGGGTAGGTAGGATAGATGGGTAGGTAGGTAGCCAATGCACGGACGAAGCCGCGTGGGACAGCTAGTCTATACCATACCAATATTATAAAGAGGAAAGATTTTTTTGTTTGTACCGAATAGGCGCCGAAACTACTAGACCGATTTTAAAAATTATTTCACCTATAGAAAACTACATTATGCCCGAGTAACATAGCCTATAATTTTGACGGGAGCGAAGCCGCGGGGTTCAGCTAGTGATTTATAAATCCAATATAAGTATTGGTCAATGTGGCGACACCTGCTGGAGGAGGCCTATGTTCAGCAGTGGACGTGTTTTGGCTGAGATGACGATGAAGATGAGAGACAATGTAGTCGAGTAGTGGAAGTTGATTGATCCAACAGATTAATGATCAGATAGACTAATTTGTTGTGTTTACTATTCAATACCTGCTTGTATTGAAGACTGAAAAATTACAAAAAAACTCAAAAAACCACAATAAATTGAAGCTTTAATTTATTGAGGTTTCCGAGCAAGCAACACATTGTAAATTTGAAATAAAGTTAACTAGTGCCGAAACAGCCCTCTCAAAAGTATAAAAAACTATCTTAGCATTTATCATCATTGTCATCGCCATTTCAGCCGAAAGACGTCCACCTGTCCGAAAAATTGAACTTAACACTTTACTTTCAGCCGAAAGACGTCCACCTGTCCGAAAAATTTAACTTAACACTTTACTTTCAGGCGAAAGACGTCCACCTGTCCGAAAAATTTAACTTAACACTTTACTTTCAGGCGAAAGACGTCCACCTGTCCGAAAAATTTAACTTAACACTTTACTTTCAGGCGAAAGACGTCCACCTGTCCGAAAAATTTAACTTAACACTTTACTTTCAGGCGAAAGATGTCCACCTGTCCAAAAAATTTAACTTAACACTTTACTTTCAGACGAAAGACGTCCACCTGTCCGAAAAATTGAACTTAACACTTTACTTTCTGACAGGGCCCTAACTTAGCGTCGTCACATTGGCCAATCCCGTGCATCTCAAATCCAGTGTATGCCCGTAACCAAAGCAATATCCAATGAAAATATAATTGTTACAGTAGGTTCTAAGAAGTAACATTTTTAGCAATCTCGGGGCTTTAAATACGGCATTCATCAAGGCACATATTATTTTTTTATGAAGTGAAGTTTTAATAAAAAAGCGTTCCCTGACCGGGCGCTCATACAGATTATCAGACCACTGCTAATCACCGTTTTCAACGGACTTAACCGCGTTTTCTCGTTCAATGCTTCACAAGGAGCTAAAATAAGTTTTTTTCTGATTCAAAGATGCCGATATTTTGGTCAGTCAGTATCGAAATTGAAATAACAGAGTGATTCCGATATTACGAGATTCCGATATTCATGCCCTACCAGCTACCGTGTCACTCGTCACCTCGGACGTGTCGTCGGACTCGCCTCACTTCCGCACAGATTACCCTCACACGCCTGCCTACGTTGAGGACACTATTTTACATATTCTAACATCAACAGTACCACATTATTTATGAGATTTGTTTTCGGTAAATATTATTAGCATAAGTACTTTACTAAAATCTGAGTTTAATATGTATTTTGAAGAAAATAATACATTAATTATTATCTTTGTGGATATTACAAACACACGTCGCAAGTTGCGCAATACAAAGATATTGTTATTCATGACTTATCGTAATAATTTTATTATGTATACTACATACGTTATATACATAATATTATAATTAAGCTTTGGCACGCATAAATAAATATCTAAAACGAAAACAAGGCCAATTGCACTCGACCAGTGAAGGTTCCGTACCTCGGTGGGTTCTATAGTCGGGGTCAGCGTCAGCCCTCCTAGTACTTGTGTGCCACCCCGTTCGGTTGCGGCCGCGGGCTGTCTCTTCTGTTGTGTTGTGTGATCATATCATTCTTGATTGGTCGTAGCCAGGTCATTGGTAGTCGTCCACGGCTTCTTTTCTTTATCCGTCTTCTGTGTTAGTGGCTCGCCTCATCATACTCGTATGTCCGTACCAGTGCAAGCGGTTTTCACTAAGTGTATCGTGTATTTTAGTGACTTTATAAGTACCACGTATATACTCGTCCATGAGGAAAGGGGTAGTAAGTTTAAAATAATTAAAAATATTTGTATTATATGACGTAACAAAAAATTTACGGTTTTCGCAATTTTTCTTATATCTATGCTATAAGACGTTGCTTCGTACCAAATTTCAAGATACTGAGTTCACGGGAAATACCCTGTAGGTTTTGATTCCCTTGCGTGTGTCGAAAATTTGTGGATAAATACCCATAAACGGCTGTATCATTTGATTGCGTTGGCTTAGAAGTTTGATCTTTTCACAGCTTTAAGGGACAGTAGATCTGATTATTTTATATAAATTTCAGCTTGATACCTCCTAATCCTCGAATTTTGGACCCCATAGGTATTGTGGGTGTCCCAGTTTCAACACGCTTTTATTAGCTTGGTATGTTTGTATCTATGTAACGGAAACTTTTGGTCTGATTTTCGTCCCGTTCAAAACGTCGGATTAATGAAACTTTGCACACTTATCAAGTACCGATGACAATGCAATAATTTAAATAGTTTGTCCCATTATCCTTACAAGAATCTTCATGATTAGCGATTGAACTAAAAAATAAATAATAGTTACAAATAAACAAGCTTATTATGACTATTTTTCAATAAATTTAAATTAAGAATAGTGTGAATAACAAAAAAAAAACTTTTTCATAGTCGGTTGTATTTTTTGTAAAAAGTTTTTTTTATTTTTTACTTTTTAGTTGTGCTACATAATTTATATAGGCTAGGTACCAATAATGCCCAAAGTGAAACCAGAATAGATTTACCCAATAACATGAAACTTAAACAAAACTGGTCGAATAAGGGTATACCAAGGTGAACTGTTTACACATGCGTACCCCTTTAGAGCGTACTAGTGTGATGTTATGTTATGAAATGGTGTAAACAATAAACATAAATGCGATTGCAGCTATCCCGAGTGATTTGCCGTCATTTTTTTTTTTTTTTTTTTTTAAAAAAACTTTGCCCCACACTAGGAATTTCTTCCTGTATCGTGGGTGCGTTTACAAACATATAAACTCACATACACAACACCCAGAGCCGGAACAACTATCTGTAGGTCATACAAATATTTGTTCCGGGCGGGAATCGAACCCGCGACACGCAGCGCAGCAGTCAATCGCTCAACCACTGCGCCAACCGTGCAACAAATTGAAGAGTTCTGATGTGTATCTCCGAAGTTATTTATCAGATCTTGATGAAAATCAAATGGGACCACATGACAAGCACCAGCTTTCAAATAAAAAAAGAATCATCAAAATCGGTTCACCCAGTAACAAGTTCTGAGGTAACACACATAAAAAAAAAAAAACAGTCGAATTGAGAACCTCCTCCTTTTTTTGAAGTCGGTTAAAAATCAATTTTATTGTAAAAATGCGTGGGGTGCTTCATATCAATTGTTATAATATTTTATTAACAGATAACTATTGGTAAAAGTAGAGTTATTTTGAACATATCTCAAAAAGCACCCCACGCTTTTTAACCGACTTCAAAAAAAGGAGGAGGTTATCAATTCGAACGTATCTTTTTTACGTGTGTTACCTCAGAACTTTTTACTAGATGAAACGATTTTGATGATTCTTTTATTACAATAATAGGTACCTATTCAGTTTTTTAACTGACTTCAAAAAGGAGGAGGTTCTCAATTCGACTATATTTTTAGGGTGCCATTATGCCATACCCAAAGGGTAAAAACGGGACCCTATTACTAAGACTCCGCGGTCCGTCTGTCTGTCTGTCTGTCTGTCACCAGGCTGTATCTCAAGAACCGTGATAGCTAGAGAGTTGAAATTTTCACAGATGATGTATTTCTGTTGCCGCTATAACAACAAATACTAAAAACAGAATAAAATAAATATTTAAGGGGGGCTCCCATACAAAAAACGTGATTTTTATGCCGTTTTTTGCTATAATGGTACGGAACCCTTCGTGCGCGAGTCCGATTCGCACTTGGCCGGTTTTTTGTGATAATGGTACGGTAGTACGGAACCCTTCGTGCGCGATTCCGACTCGCACTTAGTCGGTCTTTTTAAATGTGTTTTACCTCAGAGCTTTGTACTAGGTGAACCGATTCTGATGATTCTTGTTTTACTTGAAAGCTGTTGCTTTTCATGTGGCCTCTCTCTCACTCTTCATTATATGACGGCAAATCTCTCGGGATAGCTGCAATCGCATGTCTGTTTATTGTTTTGTTTACACCATTTCTTAACATCACGCCGGTACGCTCTAAAGCGGTACGCAGATGTACCTATACAGTTCACCCTGGCACACTCTAATTTCACCGGTTGTGTTTAAGTTTCATGTTATTCGGATAATCTGTCATAACTGTGGGCATTATAGATATTTTCTCAAAAATGGTATGTAATGTTGCCATAACATCTCTAAAAAGTATCCAGAAAGTGAATTCTACCGGTGAAACTGTCCAGTAAGAAGCGAGATTTTAAATTTGGAATCTCTTACTGTCCATTAAGTAAGTATGTAATTTACTTACTGGACAGTAGTAGGGATGGGTCCGTTAAATCAAAACGTAACTTATATCGGATATTTATTTATTTAACTATATGTATGTGTTAGATATCATATCGATATCTATATCAAAATAACCGATATTTAAAAAACTGTATGTAATAAAAACCTTACTAGCGTGCGAGAACGAATAAGTCAAAAATTAAAAACTACGAACAAAACGCAAACTTTACAAACTATAGGCACCATATGCGCTACCTCTCTTTCTAAGTATTATTTCGCGTTCGTTGTTAGTATGCTCATCTAAATAATATGTTAACTTTTGCAAACTGTACTACTGATATCGATTTCTGAGAACCGTTTTCGATATCGATACGAAACTTTATATCGGTTACATAACAGTACCAGACAGATTAGAGTTTAGCCATTATAACATGTTAATAGGAGGGAGGCTCCAAATATATATCTATCTCTCTTTTTGGTATGACATTTTATGAGATAGATATATTTTCGAGTCCATTAATCAAGATGTACAGCAAACAAATATAAATAAATGCCCCCGGTAAATCGATCACAATATCTATCAGCAATTGCCCTAATATGAATGTAACCTAATAGCTATTTCTTAAACATGCTTGGAAATTTAAGCATTATTTTGACAACCTTCTTCGAGATAAATCGAAATTGCAGTACAGGCCAAATATATGCGAGCAGCGGCCGGCAAAAGTTGTATGCAAATCCATATCTGTCGTTTGCAGCGGCCAAATAAATTACATAGTAAACTCATATCTGTCGTGTAATTTAAAAATGGAACGATCTTTTACTCAAAGGTTTTATTTAAATTTTGAACTGGCTTGTAAATAGAAAGCTGTTTAATGAATAAAAAAAAAACAAATGAACACTTTCTGGGTCACCAAGATAAGAGACAGGCTGTGCCTAGTTTGGGACCCGTTGCTAATCTTTCAACGTTATTGTTAGTATCAATTAATTAATACCAAGCTAATACAATCATCTAACATGTAACTGTGTAAGGCAAATAAACGAATTTCATTTTATTTTTTTATTACTTTAACGCGGGCAAAATTATTGTTGTTTGTTGATCGTCATTGAGTTTTTAGTAGTATTTTTTGTATTCAACAAAATGAGTTCAAAGAAAGAAAATGAGAGTGATCAACTTACTTCAACGCCGCCTGAAATTCAAGAGGCGGCAAGAGCTATAATAGAAAACTTGTTACCGCCAAAATCGAAAGACAAATATTAGAAAACCTATGACAATTTTGTTCAATGGAAGAATGAAAGAAAATTGAAATCCTTATCCGGAAACGTTTTTCTGGCTTATTTCGGCGAACTCGCCAAGAAAGTTAAGCCGACAACGCTGTGGGTCATCTATTCAATGCTAAAATGCACAGTTTTAATGAAACATAACGTGAATTTAAAACAGTATCTAAACCTGACTTCAATGCTCAAAAGACAGTCGGATGGATACAAATGTAAAAAGTCTAAAGTTTTCACCGCATCAAACGTAAAAATGTTTTTGTTTGAAGCACCAGACAGTGTGTATCTGGACCTCAAAGTAAGTTTTACTCTTTATAATATATATTAACCTCTTTTTTGTAGGAAAATGACATATGTGAACGTAAGCTATAACGTACTTTGTTTTTGTTGCAGGTTATTCTTACTTTCGGCATTTTTGGTGCATGCCGATGTAACGAAATTACAAATATTACTGTAAAAGACGTAAAAAATCACGACGGAGTGATAATTGTAACTCTACGTGATACTAAAACCAAGATCGATCGCACATTTGTTATCAGAGATGAATCAGCTGAAATCGTACAACAGTACATAGCGCTACGTCCCACAGATGTAAAATCAGACCGATTTTTCTAAATTACATAAATAACAAATGCACAAAGCAAGTAATTGGAAGACACAAAATTGCCGCAATTCCAAAGGCAATTGCTACCTATTTAAACTTGCCAAATCCGGAATATTATACCGGGCATTGCTTACGTCGATCTTCAGCGACTCTTCTTGCTGACACAGGTGCGAATTTAATTACACTTAAAAGACATGGCGGATGGCAGTCTGACCGGGTAGCTGAAATCTACATAGAAGAATCGATTGAAAATAAAAGTACCATTACACGTAAGAGCGTTTCTCTTTTTTTTTGCCATGTTTTCAAAAAGTGGCCAAAAATAAAAATATCTTTGGATCGCTTTAATTTCTTGACATCAAATAGTTTATTTCATGAATACTTTGATTTTTCACAAGGAATCCTATTTTATTTAGGATTTATTTTAAAATATATAATAATCTAAATGAAGGTAGGCTAAATGTTCTTATTTTGTTACTCCTGAATTGTTAAAAAATACTGTAAAGTTGCAAATTCTGTGGCTATTTTATTTATGTTTCTTAAACTTCTTGATAAATTGAATAAAATCATCGCAAAGAAATACTGCGAAAAGTGAAAAATATTTCCAATTTAGGTGCTTTAATATTTTTTTGTTACTTTAACCTAAAGTCAATTAAATTTTTTGATTAGTTATATGAAAAATAAACAAAATTGAAAGATTTTGCTTACTTCTATAAAAATGTTGAGTAAAATTGATTTTCTTTACAAGTTATATTGATATAAAATAAATAAATAAATACACAAAAGTGAGTTTAAAGACAGGAGATTTTAGGGACAGTAACAAAAAAGGAGTAATTGGTAACAAAATAAAAACTTAAGGCTGGGTCTAAATGCCTATAAAAGGATTAAAGATATGAATAAATAAAAATATGGATTCGTGCTTAATCATAATCCACGTTTAATAAACTATAATCCAATCAGACTCTTGTTTTTTCGTATTTCTTATAATTCCGTCTTGTTTTTTCGTATTTCTTATAATTCCGTTTTTGTTAGCTAAATTTGCCGCTTATACGTTACTATCCCAAAGTAACAAAAAAAAAAGTAACGAAACAAGTGTTAGATTTTTCAAAATATTATTGTGGTTGTTAAAATTGCAGTTGCGCCTATTATTTTACACTAAATTTTAATGGAAGTTAATAACTATTGTATTAAGATAAAAAGAGTGGCAATATATTGTCAACTTTCCTTGAAACAGTAATAACAAAAGCCGGTATGAGATTCACTCTAAAACGAGTATACAAACGTGCACTCTAATTTCTGGAACAGCAACTGACACAATACATCAATTTGGCGGCATTTATTGGCATCTACGGTGTTGCTCGTTCAGAAAAACATTGCTAAATAGAAGTTTTTTAATATTTTACACACGAAAATAGGTAACAAAAACTGAAATCCATTTTTGGAACTTTCTTTGGGACAACTTTAAAATTCATTTTTGTACGTAAAATAATTAACCAAATTACCAAAAGCCAATACAACGTGGACCTTTTTACCTTGTAATACGATTTAAAATCAAAGTCTCAGTATAGTGTCTTTAAACTTTATGAAAATAATTGAGTTTGAAATTGCCAGTGGTAGACTGGGACATACGAATTTTCATACATTCCAATTTTCGACAGTTTAAATTTAGTTGATTTTTTATTAAAATAATGTATTTATGATATTTGGTAAAATATTTTCTGTAAATTTTAATTACAATTATAATCCTAAGCAAAACAGTATCAGTAATTTATAAATTACGCCAAAGTTATTCATCAACAATATCATGGGACATTCCACAAATGTGTAATGGCAAAAAAAAAGAGAAATGCTCGTAAAATCAACGACAGTATCCAATCTCGACCATCGACCTCTAATCAAAGCTTTGAAATACAGAACCACACTGAAGAGACTACTATGCAACCAACTTCGATCTCGTTAGAAATATCCCAAACCAACATTATCCCCGGAAAATTCTCTTTAAATTTAAAAAATTGTACATTTAACAACTGTATTTTCAAATAAACAATTCTGCCTAGGTATTACTTAGTTTTAATTGCCACGCATTATTTGAGAAAAGCACTATACAAGCCTTGGCCACAACTAGGCATTGATGGACTTACGTATGTGTGCCTCGGCTTCGCCTCGGCCCACATTTACACGTTCGTCCATCAATGCCTCTTTTGCTGGCCGCTACAGTAATGTACTATTATTTTGAGAAAAGCATTATACAAGCTTCAACCAGTAAGAAAGCCATCCTGGCCTCGTATATAACCGGACCTCACCTACGGTTCGGTCCCAGCCCCGGATCTAAGGGGGAGCAAACCGGGGCACTTGCCCCGGGCGGCAGAAATTTGATTTGGGGGCGCCAAATCCTTGAGACAAGCATTCGAAATATCGAACAAATGAAGCCTCTTTTTCTACAATCTCATAGGTTTTTATCAAGTAATCGAATCATAATAATATAATATAAACTTTTTTTCGCAGAAAAGAAAGCACGCCGTGTAAATTTGGAATCTTTACTGGTTATATATTTTTCTGTGTTTGTTTTATGTCACAAACGAAAGTTATTAGATAATAAAAAGTTTAAATTTATAGGATTATTATTTTAACAAATGGTCACAAAAATGCTAATCATTGGCAGTTTTAACAGTTTTCTCAAACACTGAAGGGAGGGGGCGCCACTATCAAGGTTTTGCCCCGGTTCGAAAAAATCGTAGATCCGGGGCTGTTCGGTCCGTTTAACTCATACTTGGCCAGGAAGGCTTACGTACTGGATTCTGCAGTAATGTACTATTACCACAACTAAAAAGTGAAAATAAAAACCTTTTTTCGGCAGTCTTTGTCAAAAAACGAAGAAACAAAAACAAGAAGTTACACCGACTTCTGAAATTGAAGTTATTTTTCACTTGGTAGTGTTTTTATTTGGAAGTCGGTTATAATATTTTTTTTTTTAATGTTTTTATTGTTAATCACACTATTCTTAATTTAAACTTAGTGAAAATTATTTTCTACTTTTTAGTTTGGTTTTTTATTAAAGCGTGCTTTTTAGTTTTTAAACTATTTTTTTTGTCTTCCAAACCCATTGAGTTAGGTATCAAAATAATGAGTTTTTAGAGGTTATTACAAAAATATATTATACCACTTAATATTATTTTTTACCCGACTGCCGAAGGAGGGTAATGTATTTATCAGTCTATGTATGTATGTATGTTTGTTCCTATGTGGCGTTCTAGAGACCGTTGGCCGATTTAGATGATTGTTACGTCAATCGATTCGTCTTAACTAGCACAGTTAATAGGACCCGCTATGAGTTTTATCATCAATCTTTGCATTGAACATGGCCATTTCCCGGACAAATTAAAAATTACTGTTGTTAAACCTATTCATAAAAAAGATGATAAAAGTATCATGGGTAATTATAGACCGATAGCACTTATACCAATCTTTTCCAAAATTATAGAAAAGGTGATATACAATAGCCTTTCATCGTTTTTTGAAAAGCATGATCTCATAGTTAGAGAGCAATTTGGATTTAGGAAGGGTAAATCCATTAACATGGCGATATATGACGTGATCGAAAAAATTGTTTCTAGTGTTGATGGTAGAATTCCAGTAGCGGCCTTGTTCATGGATATGTCTAAAGCATTCGACCATGTAGATCATGGTATACTGCTAAACAAGTTAGAGCGATATGGGATTAGAGGAACTGCATTAAACCTATTACAATCTTATCTCTCTAATCGCACTCAAATCACAGCGCTTGATAGGCTATGTGCAAGCTCAAAAGTTGAAAGAACATATATGTCACGTCCTAGGAAAACTACATTTGGTATACCCCAAGGTAGCATTCTTGGCCCTCCATTATTTAACATTTACATAAATGATATGCCTAAGGTCAGTAAACATCAGATGGTCTTATTTGCTGATGACAGCACTATTTTATTCTTTAATAATGACATTAATATTCTTGAAAATGACATAAATGACGAACTTAAAAATATAATAAGTGGTTAGTTAACAATAATCTAAAAATAAATCTTAACAAAACTAAAATAATGACATTCAATCAAAGAACAGATAAACCAAAACTGAATATAAAATATGGTAACATAGTAATCTCTGAATGTGACGTCACAAAATTTCTGGGCCTTTACATAGATAGTCAACTGACTTGGAAACAACATATCGATGTTTTGTCAAAGAAGCTTAGCCAATTTGCGTATGCTCTGTTCAAACTATCAAAAACGGTTAACCGCATTACAGTGCAAATAGCTTACAATGCTTATGTGTCTTCTGGCATTAGGTACGGAATAATTTTCTGGGGCAACTCCACTGACAGAGACATTATTTTTAAAGCTCAAAAGAAATGCTTGCGATCATTTACCAAATTACAATCGATTGATAGTTGTAAACCATTATTTAAGGAACTTAGTTTGCTCACCCTACCGTCTATGTACGTATATGAAATGGGAGTGTTTGTTCGCTGTAACCTGCATTTATTTGAAAAACTGCGTTCTCGCCGTTACCAGAATACCATTCATGTTACTTCTCATAAAACCGCATTTTTCGGCAAAAGTGTGCTAGGTATGGCCCCAAAAATATATAATAGTATACCAGCAGCTATTAGAAATAAAGAGTGCCTGGGATCATTTAAGATGTCTTTGTTTAAATTCCTTGTAGATAGATGTTACTACTCCATCACTGAGTTTACTACTGATAAACAGAGGTATGACGATTCCGACTTGCCAATTAAACACTTTTGATTTTATTTATTGATTATGAGTGAATGTGTTTATTTATCTAAAATTGTAATGACTTTACCTAATCGACATATTTTAAATTGATTTATTTTTTAATGTGATCTATTGACATGCCACCTTAATTGTATTATTGTATTTATTATTTGTTGTTGTTTGCTTATGTTAATTTTGTACGCCAGATTTTGGCAAAACATAGTGCACATATTTTAACAATATACCAACTGTAACCATACCTATGTTTTACAAAATAAATGATTGATTGATTGATTAACCCTGTGAGTGTCACTGGCTACATTAAAATTGGAAAAGATAAAAACTTTTTAACAAAAAATCAAACCGACTTCCAGAACAAAAAACTACAAAGCAAAAAATAAATTTCTTTTCCGAAGTCGGTGTCTTTTGTGCCCACCCATTCTTGCCCGTTTTTCGACACCGACTTCGGAAAAGAAATTTATTTTTTGCTTTGTAGTTTTTTGTTCTGGAAGTCGGTTTGATTTTTTGTTAAAAAGTTTTTATTTTTCTGTTTTTAGTTTTGGTAGGTACCTCCAATTAACATGATTATAATTTATAGCCAAAGTACATCTCATGGCGATTCCAATAAGCCCAAACACGACTAGGATACATTGTTTTATATTAGAGTTCCAGTGCCTACCTTCCGGCTTCATCATCAGATCAGTTCGATGGTGTCATTTTCACCAGTACCATTTATTTATAAGTATTTGCTTCATTATAGTCGGTTAACTATTCGAGATATCTTATGCCCGTGACATATTTAGCATTTAGGAGATCCAGAGGCCATCTGTGGTCTTCTTCATCAGTTCCACTTCACCAAATGATACTTTCTGAGTGCAGATGATTGCATTGTTGATGAAAATACCAAGATCACTATATGTTTGCCTATAATATTTGAGGAGTTCCCTCGATTTCTCTAGGATTCCATCATCAGATCCTGACTTGATGATTATGGGACCAACTAGGAAGTATACCCTTTCAAACAAAAGAAGAATTTTTGAAATCGGTCCAGGCGTCTTTGAGTAATCGGGGAACATACATAAAAAAAAAAAAAAAAAAGATTCCGACGAATTGAGAACCTCCTCCTTTTTTTGAAGTCGGTTAAAAATGGCGGGGTTTGGGCGCCATTTTGTGGGAATTAAAATTTTTATTCCTTCCAAACCCATCGTGTGGGGACTCAAAATAAAGGATTTTAAGAGGGGTTTTAAAAAAAAAATGACACAAGTTTAAATGTACCAAATTCTAAAAAAAAATGTAAATAAAAAAATCAAGAAACCCGACTGCTTAAAAGCGAACAAAAAAGACGTAAACAAGAAGAAATTAATTCTGTGCAGTCGGAGGATACGTCTGGTTTTGGTCAGCCAGGTCGCGAAAATGTATCCTCCGACTGCACAGCATGAATTTCTTCTTGTTTACGTCTTTTTAGTTCGCTTTTTAAGCAGTCGGGTTTTTTTATTTTTTTAATAAACTTTTTTAAATTTATTTATTTATTACAGACAACAAAAAGGTCCACACTGACAAAATAAAATACTTAAAATGGGTGTTTATAACAATATAAAAACTTATAACCTATGTTAGTGCGTACATACTAAGATGTTAGTGACAATTTATCTTATGACCTACGTTAGTACTTATATACTAGGATGTTAGTAACTATGTGGCTATTATGTTCTATGTTAGTACTTATACACTACGACAGACAGTGTTGTTTTGATGAGATTTCCCATTATAGGACTCTCATCAGGCCTGTCAGCTATCAACATCACCCTCAGGATGCTGTTGCCACTGCCACGCAATCTGGCGAGCAGAGACGCACTTTTCTTCCATAAGACAGCTGAGAAGCTGTCGACTCGGGCTTCTGCGAACATCTCTGACGCACTGCAGTAACGTGGCAGCCGCATCAGCACCCTGAAGGCGTTATTATATTGGACGCGCAACGCATTGACGGCACGTTTGGTACAGCTGACCCATAGGGCGCTCAAGTACAGAAATGTGAAGTATGCTTTAAAAAGCGTGTGTTTGACTGCTGCTGTACATCTAGCGAACCTACGGGCCAACATGTTCGCCCGCACGATTACGACGTTACGATTGAAAAAAACATAAAAATTTAAATACAAATTCAAATACAATTACATACAATAAAAACACATTTAAATTACCCGCCTAATAAAGGATCTCCATAGCGGAGAGGAGATCCTATCAGCTACAGTCTACAAAATTCCGTTGCAGCTGCCACGCATTCTGCAGATCAGGGAGACAGTTTTTTTGCGCATGACGACATGAAAGCCGTCAGTGCGGTACAGCGCAAACATCCCCGGTGCACTACAGAAGCGAGGCAGCCCCAACATCATCCTGAAGATGTTGTTGTACTGGACGCGCAAGACATCCAGCGATCTTTTGTTGTGACTGACCCACAGACTTCCCGTATAAAAGCTAAACAATAAGCCTTAAACAAAGTAATGTTTACTTGTTCAGAGCATCGGGAGAATCTGCGGGCCAGCATGTTACCTCTGACCGCCAAAGCCCTGCGCTCCCTCTCAATATCTAGATCGTCCCTAAGACCCTCGGTAATTAAATGCCCCAGGTATTTAAATTTCGTGACACGATTTATGCACAAGCCATTTAGGTTAATATTATGTTAATACTTAGGGCATTCACCAGAGGCCCCAAAGACCATATATTCCGTTTTTTGAACATTCTATATAAGGCCATGAGCAGCAGCATAGGCCTCGCACACTCTCAACAACTCCCTAAGACTACCCACCGTCGGGCCCAGCGGCACCATGTCGTCAGCGTAGCTAATGTTGTTGGTGCAGACGCCATCCACCGAGCAACCGACACGCTTGCTACTGAGCTCGACGATGAGCTCATATATGTATAGGTTGAAAAGCTTGGGCGACGTCAAACCTCCCTGTCTCGCCCCGCTTTCCAACATATATGCCTCAGAGAGTGTATTATTCCACCTTACAAAATTTGTTTGGTGAGAATACCAATATTTAAACATATTGAGCACCACCACCGGTACACCCGCATTCTCCAACTTTCTCCATAGCACATCATATGATACAAGATCAAAAGCTTTGGAGAGTTCAAGGAAACACGCATACACCGGGGTCCATATAGAATTGGACAGTATGCTTGAGACCAACTATGGCAGCTTCCGTGGATAGCCCGGGTCTAAACCCAAACTGCACCTCATGTAGTGTAATGCATTTATCTAGGCAAGAATCAAGCATACCGTCCAGCACTTTTGCAATTAACGTTGCTAGCGATATGGGCCGGTAGCCCAATGCCCTGCGTTCCCGTTCAACATCACTATCGTCCTTAAGGTCGTCATAGACATAATTTAAAAAAAAACTTATCTAAAAAGTTATAACTAAATAAAACAGTAAATTTTTAAATTTAAATCTCGACTGCTAGCGAAGAAGCGAACTTAAAATCATGCTGTTCAGTCGGAGGATATATAAGGTTTTAGTCAGCCAGCTCGCGAATATGTACCTATCCCCGGAATGCGTAGCATGATTTTCTTCTTGTTTAGGTACATCTTTTTAGATAACTGTCAAATTTTTATTTTATTTAATTTACTATTTTATTTACAGTAATAGGAATGCTGTTGTGACAATTAATAAATATTATGATGTACATATTTTTAACCGACTTTCCAAAAAGGACCTCCTCCTTTTTTCTATATTCGACTTTGTTTTTTTTTGTTTGTTTTCGCCGATTTCTCCATCAATTTTGGACCGATTTTTTTGTTCGAAAGAGTATGTTCCGGAATTGGTCCCATTTTAATTTGGTGAAGATCTGTTCTGTTCTGATCTGTTGAAGAACTTCGAAGATATACAACAGAACTCTCCTCCTCCATTTCAAAACATAACATCACGCCAGTACACACTAAAGAGGTACGCAGATGTGTACAGTTCACCTTGGTACACTCTCGTTTCACCGGTTATGTTGAAGTTTCATGATATTCAGGTAATCTATTCTGGCATTATAGGTACCTTACTAAACAACTTGCCTAATAGGTAGGTACAACTAAAAAGGGAAAAATTAAAAACCTTTATAACAAAAAAATACAACCGACTTCCAAATAAAAAAAACTACTAAGTAAAAAATAACTTTATTTTTGGAAGTGTCTATGTTGTCCATATCGCAAAAAAAATGGTACCTACCAAAGACACCGACTTCCAAAAAGAAAGTTATTTTTTACTTAGTAGTTATTTTTATTTGGAAGTCGGTAGTATTTTTTTTATAATTTTTAGTCCAGGTACTATTAATAAAAAACAATAAGTAATTGTATGGATGGTGTCATATCATATAATATATTGATATCAAGGCCAGCCGCGATCGATCCGTGGATGTGTTCATAATATTCTGAATTGCTGAGACCCCTCTGGTCCCGGTACTGGTATTCAGATGCTTCCGGTTAGACTGCAACATAGAAAAGAGCTAGCCTAGCCCTAGCCGTGTCCTATAATAATATGTTGGAGTCGGCATTCGCTTCACATGGAGAATTTTCTAAAAAAATATTTTGTCTGAACGTCTTCTTGCCTACTCCTGAGCAAAGGCCTCCCGCCAGTCTATCTATTATGTTATTGAAAAAAACTTTTTTGCAAAAAAATACTACCGACTTCCAAATAAAAAACTAGAAAGTGAAAAATAACTTTATTTATGGAAGTCGGTGTCCATAATTCCTTATCGCAATAATTGGTACCAACGAAAGACACCGACTTCCAAAAATAAAGTTATTTTTCACTTTGTAGTCTTAGATTATAGAACAATAAACAGATGGCACGTACGGAACAAGACACCGCAACCACCAATACAAATACAAATTGAAAAACTAATACAATCTCGCGTTAGTATTAGTACGAAACTACGCGTCGCACACGATTACACGTCACAAGTCATTTCTTATTTTATGTGTAAAAATGCCGTCTTGTATCTTTAAACATTGCAAAAGTTGTTCCCAAAAACAAAAAATAGAAGATGGAATATATTTCCACAGGTAACTTTGATTATTTTATAGTTTTGATATTGATTTACCCACTAATATTTACGGCTCACTCGGAACACAAAATATTGGCAGTAATTGGTTGGTGTTGCCAGTTTACATCGAAATAAGTTTCCTTGAATTAGGGAAATGTACATGGGGCGTACGAAGATCGATTAATTTATACAGGAAAATTTTGTAACTAGTGTGCAATTGTTTTTAGTGGTTCAGTATCAGTAATGGAACACCATTAATTGTTCAATACCTTTTTTATATCCGATTAGAAATCTATAAAATATGGACACAATCTATTCGTATAAATATAATTCAATGAACCAGGGGCAAGGGCGGATTTAGGGGGGTACTGGTAGGTGGCAGGTACTACAGACGGTATTTTGTGCACTGTAGAGATTCCATCACAGTACATACTTAGAAGCAAATACAATTATCAGAGTTGTTAGTTGTTAAAATATATGAATAAAATAACAGAATGAAACTATTCACCGCTGCACTGGAGGATGTCTTGAAGGTTCTGGACTGGAAAGAGCTAGGCATCAACGTCAACGGCGAGCACATCACTCACCTTCGGGTCGCGAATGATAAAGCTGCCATGAAGACCATGGAGGACCCTACAGTGCAACGCTCGACGACCTCAGTAGAGCTTCCGAAAGAATGGGTCCAAAAATGAACATGGACAAACCAAGGTGATGTTGAACGCCCATGAAGCACCCACTCCTATCAAGGTCGGTGGCTTCAAAGCCGAAGCCTTGGACGACCGTGTTTACCTGGGACAAACGGGCCAGCTAGACAGGTCCAACCTCGAGAAAGAGGTCAACCATTGAATCCTACTATTTGTTATTTTGTTATTATTTATCTTATTCTATTTTATTGCTTTAAATATTGTATGTTCCGTTTCCGTGAATGTGTCCGTGGCATCAACTGTGGGCCCTATCAGAATATCAGCGCAGCGTTATTTTCTTTTTAATATCGTTGCACATGCTGAGATAGGAGCCTTTTTGGTCTCGCACGGGGTTATTTATTTTAATTTTTTATTATTGTTTGTGTTGCTTATCTCGTGTAGGTGAGACGGTACTTCACGCCAGAACATTTGCTCAACTTATATCAAGCGCAAGTTCGATCATGCATGGATTACTGCTCTCATCTCTGGGACGGATCTGCCAAGTACCAGCTTGACGCACTTGATTCGATCGAAAGACGGGCTAAGAGGCTCATCGGCAATGAAGTACTGTTCGAATCTAGGCTCCAGAATCTCGAACTTCGGCGCCGAGTTGCCAGCCTGTCGGTTTTTTATCGGTGTCATTTCGCGGAGTGTGCGTTGGAATTGCATGAGCTAATTGTTCCTAGCCCGTTCCATCATCGGACTACAAGACGTACGGTGATGCGTATATGCCTATCAACAATAAAAAAAGAACCTCTATACATACTTGAACTTGTAGAAATAAACATGAAGTATGATACTTCAAGTTTATTTCTGACAGTTGATTTTTTTGCCCGTCCGCCCCTTGTGCCCCTGCCATAAAACAATCCTGGATCCGCCCTTGACCAGGGGCACGCGGTGGTGCTGTGACAGGGACGCGGGGTGCCCGGGAGGGGGTATAAGTGATAATACTGAACCTTCGTTGACCATTTTTGCGTTCATTTTCGCTTAGCCGAAATATTTGGAGCCTTGTTTTTTATTAATTTTTTCATATAATCCTTAAATAATTTTAGATCCTTAATAGATAGGGTTTGCACACGTACTCAATTTATAGTTATAATATTTGCAAATTTTGCCATAATTAAAAAGTTTCTAGAACAAAACAGAAAAAAATCCGGTTTGTTTACATTTTCATTGTAATGATTAGCGATTATCTCGTAAACGCGTGAACCGATTTAGATGATTCAAACTGATAAAATGGTTCTAGGCCAAGATCTTTTATTTGACACCAACATCATCAAAATTTCTCGACAAACAAAAAACCACATTTTCGAGTTCCTCACGTAATTATTCAACATGTCTGATATCGCTTATCAATTCTTTAAAAAACTATATATTCTTCTTCTATCTATAATTTATTTAATAACCATTACTCAGTCCAAATACTACTTAAATAAGTAACAATAATATTCTTGAGAAACATCGAAAAACCTGTGGGAGTTTTCCCCCAACATCTGGCATCCTTATACGCACACAGATGTACTACGTGTGCCTACAGTGTCGCTCCTCGCTGTCACGCACACTTATATAGATCGCGGCACCGCTCCCTTGTTCCGTACGTTATATCTGTTTACTGCTTGATCTGAGTTTGTAGTTTTTTACCGACTTTGAAAAAAGGAGGAGGTTTTCAATTCGGCTGTATTTTTTTTTTACTTCTGCTTCTATCGCGGGCCTGAGCTGGGGGGGGGGGTTAACGGTTAAGGGGGAGCGGGGGGGGGGGGAGGTTGGCTCGCTACGTTTTCGAGTTTTTAACGTTTTTATTAATTTAAAGGCTCAAATTCGCTTGGCAATGACAAGTTAAAATAAGAATTTTTATTATGACGGATGTAGGAAATATTTTTATGTTCTATTGAAGTTGAGGTTCTTTATTTGTATCCTATTTTAAATTCCACCGCGTTCAATGTAGACTTTATGTTTGTTGGAATAAGGGTCACTTTGAAAAAGCGACCTTATCTTGGTATAAATAGGGGTCACTATTTAAATTTATTATTTGGGGAAAAGGCAAAAAATATGATAATAAGGGGGTTGTTAGAGGGTGGCGTTAAGGGTTTATTATTGTGGGTGGACCGTGATCTGCATTTACTATTTGGGAAAAGAAAGTAGATTTTAAGAACAATAGGTGAAAGAAAATGAGCTTTACCGCGGCAGTCCCCGAGTGCCACACGTCTTTTTTTTTGCGTGTTACCTCTGAACTTTTTACTGGGTGGACCGATTTTGATGAACCTTTTTTCATTTGAAAGCTGGTACTTGTCATGTGGTATATGTTATGAAATAGTATAAACAATAAACAGACATGCGATTGCAGCAATCCCGAGAGATTTGCCGTTATTTATTGAAGAGTTCTGTTGTATATATCCGAAGTTCTTCATCAGATCTTCACCGAATTAAAATGGGACCAATTTCGGAACATACTCTTTCAAACAAAAATCAAATGAAAAACAAAACGGGTATATCGGTGAAGATAGATTCAGCAACCGTTCTCCTAAGACCGATTCGTCATTGGACTGTTCGTCGACAGGATGATTCATTTATTTCCTTATCACCAGCAGAGTCTTTCACCTATGCACATTTCGCCGACAGAACCTTTCATTTATATCACTTTCGGCGACAGGCCTTTCCAGCTACATAATGTTCTACCGATATGACGATAAACATATAACTCTTTTAACTACAGCGCAATAAAACAGGGTATAAAGAAAGAATCGAGCGGAATTTAGCTGACAAAAATGGGATATTTAAGATTATATTAAGTGGCTGGGCACATATTTGCCATTTAATCAAATAAGAGAAAGAGTAGGATTAAGAGAAGAAGAATGAGTAGGTACAATAATATGAATGGATTTTGGTTAGGTGAAATTAAAAAAAAAATTGGCAGCCGTGTGTAAAGGCTGCCGCGTCCTTTTTCTTGGCTCAACTTTGGCGTGATACGCGTCCGCGTGTCTAGATTCTCTAGGGCAAGAAGCCGTCCCTGATCTCTTAGTAAAGACTCAGTAAACTGTCGATATGTGTATTTTTGTAATATCGTATGTCTTAGATTGACAGCGAATTCTCTGTAGATGGAAAGGTCTGTAGTTAAAAGAGTTATAGGTTTCTCGTCATATCGGTAGAACATTATGTAGCTGGAAGGGCCTGTCGTCGAAAGTGATATAAATGAAAGGTTCTGTCGGCGAAGTGTGCATAGGTAAAAGACTCTGCTGGTGAAAAGGAAATAAATGAATCATCCTGTCGACGAAAAGTCCAATGACGAATCGGTCTTAGGAGAACGGTTGCTGAATCGTGAAGATACATAAAAAAAACATACATAATGTCGAACATAGAACTTCCTCCTTTTTGGTAAGTCTGTTAACAAAATACAGTACTGACAGGACAAGTAATCGCACAAAAGGTCCGTCAAATCCTCTAACAGCAGTAATATAGTGTGGCGCAGGTCAGGTCCTCGCCTGGTCACGGTCAGAGTCAGTGTAGCGGTGTAGGTCAAAGAGTATGTAACACTGTGTAGGTGTACCGTGTGGTGTAGTATGTAGTGCGAGGGGTAGCAGCGGCGCAGGGCGGTGCGGCGCGGCGCGGCACGACGGCGCAGCGTGCCCCGCGCTCGTCGCTCGAGGCGTCCTGCCATTGGCCGCGCGCACGTGGCCTGATCTCGCACCATGGCAACGCGCCCCGTCCCGCGCGCCCCTCGCACCGCAATTAGATATCGCGCTAGCAGTCGCCTCCTCGCATTTCGCATCCACAGTCGCGCTGAAAACGAAGTCGCGTCGCGACGTACCGCACGTCCGCAGATCGCGCGCCGGTCGATACTCGCGAACCCATATTATTACGACGAACGTTCACGTTACAAATTACAGACAGTGATTGAGCTTATTGGTTTTGTTAATATTTCTCATCGGATCGATGCTCGCCACAATAAAGGACTGAAATATTTTACTAGTTACTGAAAGCACAGATACACGAGAGTCGTCGTCTGCAGCCACACATTGGGATTAGATAGAACCTACACTGTAAGTCTTAGAAAATTCCTGAATAGGTACCTAATAATATACACACCAATTTCCTAACAAGTAATAATTAGGTACTTCCCTTGCCGAGCTTTCTCACCCACGTGAGCTTTGGTAGATTGGCACTTGCTGAAATATATATCATTTATGTAGCGTAATCTTCCAAACATCACAAATTAAGGAAAATAAAACAGTGCGTATGTATGTATGTACAGCTACCAACATTCGATTCCTCAATCATCTGCCCTTGGTTTTCCTTACCCATGTTTCCCCGATGGAGTGATGGATGTCGATTGTCTTCATTACGTTACGTGCGCAAGAAGTATTCTGCGTCAGAAGTGTAAGTGCGCTTATAGGTATAGTAATTATACCTACGTATTATTATGCGAAGAGGTTTAAGCATAGCACGCACAGCGATTTTGATTCGCGCGAATTATTTTCCGCGCGAATTTTTTAGTACTATTTGGGCGCGTTTTTTTTTCCGCAGTGCGTGCAGCTTCATACAACTCCATAGGCCACAGAACGCGCGGAAAAAAATTCGCGCGAATAAAAATCGCAGTGCGTGCTAAGCCTTTACAATACAAATAAGCTTCAGCGGGCACAGTCCATATTACTGGGCAGTAGTGCCAAGCGTGAGCGGTGCGTACTGCCTACAACGCGCTGGAGCTCGGCTCAGAGGTTCTGGAGCTATTGATTGGAATCGTGGCTCCAGGGACGGCAGGCATAGGCTCAGGGTTGGGTTCCGGCCCACGGGTAGACAGGCGGCTCGGTGCGGTGGTGATGGTCGATGACGTCACGCGCCGCTCGCGAACAGCTGATGAGACCGCGGCGCGTCGCGGTCGCCGCGTTTTGTTTTTGTGTTGTGTTGTCTTGTATTTTCTAACAAATTATATTGTCATTGTACCTATCTATTTCTGCTTGTAGATATTTTTTTTACAAAATTGTGACGAATAAGAAATAGGTAGTCTAGTAGAACTGGATAAGGTTTATACTAAAATTAACTGTATTTAATTAACGTTAGTTTAGTTTGACGAATGCGCAACGGCCTGTATAAATTGTATAATGCCTTAGAAATAATTGACATCCTTTGTCTGCTGCCTGCCGCTGCCTCCGCGACCTTGGCGCTTGGGTAACATTCAAACATGGTACATTGATAGTTTATCAAGTGGTTTGCTAAAAATATCCCATGGGATAAACTACGATCAACTAACCTTTATGATTACTAACCTCCCCATGCGGTGTGAGGGTAAATAAAATGAAAAGGGCTAACCCATACAAAAGGTACCGTTAAGGTCTAAAAGTAGAACCTTCTTCCTCGCGTCGTATGGTCGTGATACTCACGACGGAAGATCAACTTTTCTTTTATGATGTTCCTTCCTACATCAGTGTCTGCTAGTAGGCGTTGACTGCATCGTGCAGTTTGATTTGGTTAGAGCAACTGATCCTGCTGCGGCCTCCTGCCATCGAACTTACCAGTAACAAGTAAACTAGGCGGTCATGGGGACTGCTGACAGAAGTGATAACTTAATACTTTGCAATAACTGGCCGCTAATAATAAAAAGTCGGCTTTGCATCCTGCATACAGTGCATACAGAACGAGTTTTCAAGTGGCCGTAAATTACCAAATCGAAACTATGAAGGTGGGTACGGGGTATCCACTATGTTGGCGAATCTCTTGCGCCTCGCGCTCCTGCAACGTTGTACGTTTCGCGGCAGGCGAGGGAACACAAAGCGGAGCGCACTCGTATCCTTTGAAGCAGTTGCTGGAGTGGGGACCGCAAGAGGTTCGCGAACATAGTGGATTGGATACCCACCTTGAGGAATAGCGAAAAACACTCAAAGGAGTCACGAAGCCGATTTTGAATTACGTCATCCCATAGTGTCGCTATTAAGGATAAAATTCTGGGAAGTAATGTCACACGACAAAGTTGAGGAAAGACGTCATTTTTTATTTGAAAGAATGTATAACTAATGTACTCGTATTGTAATTCATTTATTTTCTAAAACAGTCTTCCCTGATATTATATTCATTTATGCATTATATAAAAATTTATCCATGCCAAATTAAAATAAAATGTACCTAATTCATTAGCAATAGATTAAAAACTGAAACCATTAAAATTAAAATCATTCAAGTTAAAATAAAATGTCAGCAACACTAGTGGATAGCGTGCTAGTAAAGTTATAGCGCATTACTGTCAGATCAGTGAGATTTAAATATGGGGTTAGGCTAACAACTTATCCTAAAAACTATCACATTTGAGCAAGTATCTCCTCGCTCAAGTACACTAGTTGTACGCCCATCGGATTCGTGAAGGGAACATCATTTATATAATAATAATAATAAATGAGATGGATAATCATATTTTTGTTGAATATCTAATTCTTACGCTGTCTCTACTATAAAACTCTGGAACATCCTTCCCCTTGACATAAAAAAGCTGAGAGTAAATTTTCAATTAAGCGTAGAATCCGGAACTATTACTTGTCCTCTCTTACATAGCTCGGTCTTCGTCTTAGTTATTATGTTTAAATTTTAATTTAAGCGTAGAATCCGGAACTATTACTTGTCCTCTCTTACATAGCTCGGTCTTCGTCTTAGTTATTATGTTTAAATTTTAATTTAAGCGTAGAATCCGGAACTATTACTTGTCCTCTCTTACATAGCTCGGTCTTCGTCTTAGTTATTATGTTTAAATTTTAATTTAAGCGTAGAATCCGGAACTATTACTTGTACTCTCTTACATAGCTCGGTCTTCGTCTTAGTTATTATGTTTAAATTTTAATTTAAGCGTAGAATCCGGAACTATTACTTGTCCTCTCTTACATAGCTCGGTCTTCGTCTTAGTTATTATGTTTAAATTTCTGTTTGATTTAGAATATGATATTTTTTATTATAATATTTATTAGTCTATTGTTTTGGAAATGATTTATGTATTTTATTAGTTAGATAGTTTATTAATATCCGACTTTAATTATTGTTCATTTTTTATTTTTATTTTGTACTCCTACCACCTGTTGTATCCTTTTTAACCCAAAGGTTGACTGGTAGAGAATGCCTTGCTGCATTAAGTACGCTTATTGGATTTGTACGGACAAGCGATATTACATTTCGTAGGTACTTTTCAGTTCATTAAAAGCTTGTTTAAATTTTTACTTTTAATTATGTGCTTGAAGTACTTTATTGGAAATCGTTTATTTTATTTTGTAAAAAAACATAGTGTGTAGTTACGTGACTTGTTTATCTCCAGTGAGTATTACGTATGTACTACTATGTACCTACGTGGAAATTTACGCCGATTTTATGTTCCTTTAAGTTGGTGACAAATAACCTCTCATATTTTTTTATGAAGTCAATTAAATATGTTAAACACACATGACTGCCTACTTCATTACATTACAATGCCATTTTGTGTTGACAAAAACAGTTGACGTCTCTTTCTTGCCTGAGTGTTAATAAAACATTACGATCGTAACGAATGATAGCATCACTATTCTCACAGGTTTCCGTAAAAACAAACATTGTGATGATCTCTGATTGTAGCGATCCGATGTAAAGTACGAGTACCTACATTGATGTTAAGGACATTCATTAAATCTACAACACACCTACTCGAGAATTGGCTCCTACAAGTCCTATCGCTTTTAAGCACTAGGTAGGTATATGAAATGCATTTCGCACTCGTGCAGATATGGCAGTGGACAGTTCCTACCCATTCAATTCTTCTATTAGCTTTTGCCAGCTCCGTGTATGTCAAAAATTATTCCAAGGGAACATATTCCCGGGATAAAACTGTCCTATGTGCTATTTCAGACTATAATTTATCTCTGTGCCAAATTTCGTCCAGCCGTATGAGCGTGAAAAAGTAACAAACATACAAACACACACATGACAAACTTTCGCCTTTATAATATTAGTTATCAGGCTGGCAGTGAGACGCTGGCAGTTGAGATTGAGATGCTTGCAAAGGTGAGACGGTGTTTTACGCCAAACTGCTCAACTTGTTTGAACGCTCGTCAGTGTCATTCTAAGGCTGAATTCAGAGTCGTAATTCATAATCTGTATGCCGCCAATGAGTAAATCATAATCTGAATAATAAGTTTTTTTATTTTTCATTTTTTAGTTTCACCTACCTAATAGGCAAGTTTTTTAGTAAGGTAACTATAATGCCAGAATATATTACCCGAATATCATGAAACTTGAACATAACAGGTGAATTGAGAGATCTGCGTACCCCTTAAGAGCGTACTGGCGTGATGTTGTGCTATGAAATGGTATAAAAAATAAACAGATATGCGATTGCAGCAATCCTGAGTGATTTGCCGTTATTTATTGAAGAGTTCTGCTGTATATCTTCGAAGTTCTACATCAGATCTTAACCAAATTAAAATGGGACTAATTTTGGATCATACTCTTTCAAATAAAAAAAGAATTTTCAAAATCGGTCCACAATTGACGGAGATATCGGTGAAAAAAAAAAAAACCTACTCCAAGTCGAACATAGAACCTCCTCCTATTTGGTAAGTCGGTTAAAAAATCAGAATGTGTGTGGGGCATAATGAAATTGTATGCTTTGCCGGGTAGTCAGAAGCTTGAGATCTGACACCAGTCTAGCCAAGGGGTACCGTGTTACCCAGTTACTGGGTTGTGGAGGTCAGATAGGCAGTCGCTCCATGTAAAACACTGGTACTCAGCTGATTCCGGTTAGACTGGAAGCCGACCCCAACATAGTTGTTGTGAAAAGGCTAGGCAAATTGATTTTGATTTCGGTTGTATGTTCCATATCTTGAAAACTGCTGAACCGATTTTGATAAAACTGGCACTGTTCCCTAAGTTCAGAGATACTTAATCCAATAAAAAATAATAATCAAAATCCGATGAGTAGTTTCGGAGAAATGCGTGGACAAACATACACTTACTCACCTCCGCAGCTTCGGCTTGCTAGGGCTTAGCCAGCCTCAGCCGCTACGGCTCGCACGGGTGCCTATGCTTTGTTACAGTGGGCGGGGCGGGGGTTGCTCTCACTTCGCGCCTCCGGTTTTTATAAACACTAGGGGTAGCAGCTAAAAGACTACGTGAAGTCGGGGTGTCCCGATTTGGTTTTGGAACAGATTCGACTGACAGGACACCCTAATTTTGACTACAAATATTGACCACAGATAAATTAATAGTAGCTGAATCGTCCGTTACTTCAATCAATCTTAGGTAAATTATTTGTAGTTGATAAACCGTAGGTGAATTCTCCGTTATGGATTTCGTTCATTAGTTAATACTAAAATCTGTGAAACGATCTATAGATATTTTAAACGTTATAACTCAGATCAAGTAAAAAAAGGTAGATTCCGCACGGCTTATAGTTTAGGTGAAGCCACTTTTTTAACTATGTGCGAGTCACTGAAGTGTTGCCACTTTTTTAAAAAAGTCCCTAAATTATTTAAATGGGATTAAATATTAATTTCATAATTTTAAGTAAGTACTTTATATGCAAATGTGAAAGGAAATCTGTCTGTTTGTTTTAATAAACGCGTGCAGTCGCTCATGTGTAAGAACACCGAGCAGCTCAGTTTTTTTACTAAAAATACAACAAAGGTTATGTGAAACATGTTTACTACAAAAATATAAATTTTTATTACAAAAACAACCATTCCATGGAATTAAAAATATACTTTTTCAGATGGAATGAAAAGTATTTGTATTTAAGTAAGTACGAAATAGAGCATTATCTTATAACAGAATACTAACAAACTTAGTGAAAAAGATTGAAACAAGGTGACCTATTTCTGTCGTGCAATCGGAGGCATCTACTTCAAGGTCGATTTTGTTGAATTCAAGAAAAATGCCAGAAATAGAAAATCAGAAATAGGTTGTAGGTACTTTTTGTGTATTTTACATAATTATGTATGTAATATTTATGTATTCATGTGATTTAAATAGAACATAAATATTATTACAAAACAACTCTCTACTTAATTATTTTTGTTTGACTTTGCCTACTTACCCACATTTTGGGCAATTAGAAATAAGAATTACTGGCAACACTATCCCAATATGTCATTTTCGGGGAAAAACATTATCTGTTCCGAATAACCTCAAAATTATGTTGGAAAACCAAAAATACAAATAGTTCTGCGTGTACTTACGTGTGAAACGATACTCCTAAAGACTTATTGTTCATTATGGTGTTGTTTTTGCACCACTTGACAACACAGGACGGCATTTTTAAGGCAAAGTTATTGCACGACGGTCCGTGAAATACTAACAAAAATCAGCGTAGTTTAATTGCTTGTGTGTGCGTGAGCGCGTGTCTTTACAAGAATCGGCTGAGTTTTGTGGCTTCACCTAAACTATAGGCCGTGCGGAATCTACCTTTTTTACTTGATCTGAGCGTTATAAATATAACTACGGATATTACTACTACGGGCAAAAGATGATAGATATCTCGAAAATGGTTAGATTAAGCTTAAACATTATAATATGTAACCGTAATTATACGACAATCTATGAACGAGTAACAAAACTTCTTTGAAAATGAACTTTACCAATAATTACACGTTTAAACTAGGATTCTAATAAGACTCTACAAGATAGAAAACGAATTAACATAATTAGAACACTCTAACTGGAATCTAATTAGAAATAATTAATACTTACCTACACATCATACTAGGTACCTACTGACAGTGGAATAGACTAAATGCTCAAAATCGAATCTAATGTTACATTACAGGCGAATGCTCGTCAGTTACGGAGTATTGTAATGTAATGCTCAAAATCGAATCAGGAATGTTACATTACAGGCGAGCACTCCAGGTGAGGGAGAACATATAAAACAAATTGGTAATAGTACATTATGGTACAAGTGTGTAACGTTGGTGATTACCGCTGAGGCGCCATTAAATTAAAAAAAAACTCTATAACTCACTTGTGAATAATAGCAATGAAAAAGTCACAGTTTGATAACAGGTGTCATTATGTGCCTAATTGCGGTGAAATTAGACAAATAATGACACCTGTTATCAAACTGTGACTTTTTCATTACATTTCACAAGTGAGATAAAGAGTTTTTTTTTAATTTATTGGTTGAGTTGCTTTGTTCTTAAAAAAGTTTCGATACAAAAAAGATCGTGCTCAATAGTCCAAATGCAACACATTTCATGCAACTTCGTATTTAACTAAATAGATAATTTCAACTTGTTCGTGTTTAATAAATAAAACTTTTACTTAAATATAACTTTTGTTTTTGTCTGTAATAAACAAAACTTGAAATTCCCCATTTTGTACGTGGCTAAAACGCTATCTGCGAAAAGCCAAAAAAAAAGATAACTCATTATTTTTAGTCTATGGCCGATCGCCATTGTTAGATGCGCGCGCATAGGAAAACTGATTAATTTTGCCCGCCATTGCGAAAAAAAATTCACAACTCGTTTTCACTGTTGGAAATGATTTTTTTGTATTATTTTCTTCACAAGTGTGTTGAAAAACGTCCTATGATACACGTGTGTATTGATGATTACCGTCCTCGGCTCTCTTAAGACCCTCACCTAACAACGGCTCGGGTCTCAATGGCGCCTCAGCGGTAATCACCAACATTACACACTTGTACCATAATGTACTATTTCAACACACTTGCTCATAAAGTGGCTCAAATTTCACCGCAATTAGGCACATAATGACACCTGTTATCAAACTGTGACTTTTTCATTACTATTATTCACAAGTGAGTTAAAGAGCTTTTTTTTTATTTATTGGTTGAGTTGTTTTGTTCTTAAAAAAGTTTCGATACAAAAAAGATCGTGCTCAAGTACAAATGCAACACATTTCATGCAACTTCTTATTTAAATAGATAATTTCAATTTGTACGTGTTTAATAAATAAAACTTTCACTCAAATATAATTTTTGTTTTATAAAGAAAACTTGAAATTCCCCATTTTGTACGTGGCTAAAACGCTATCCGCGAAAAGCCGATTTTTTTTTAAATTCTTTTTAGTCTATGGCCGATCGCCATTGTTAGATGCGCGCGCATAGGAAAACTGATTAATTTTGCCCGCCATTGCGAAAAAATGTTCACAACTCGTTTTCAATGTTGGAAATGATTTTTTAGTATTATTTTCTTCACAAGTGTGTTGAAAAACGTCGTATGATACACGTGTGTATTGATGATTACCGTCCTCGGCTCTCTTAAGACCCTCACCTAACGGCTCGGGTCTCAATGGCGCCTCAGCGGTAATCACCAACATTACACACTTGTACCATAATGTACTATTCCCCTTTAACTTGAGGGGCATCCGTGGGTCGCAAGGTTGTTCCAGTGACCTGTCACCATTTCATGCATCCCGACTCCCGAGTTGATCTGGTGCGTTACGTCTCGATCTATCTACCTCTCCATCGCCTTGTACAAGCGACCCTAGGTACCGGAAGTCGGAGCAGATCGGTATGGGTGTTCCAGCGAGAGCTCCAGGCACGGAACTGGAGAGACCTCCAAAATCGCAGAACAAGTATTCAGTTTTGGTTCTACTCAATTTCAAGCCAATACTCTCCAGTCTGTGCCACCACACCTCCAATCTGCTCTTGACCTCTAGGCCACGTTCGGCAACCAGCACAATATCATCGGCAAACAGCATACACCTGCCGGGCGAGGACACGGACACGGCATACTGTGACCGGGTTGAGTCACACATTTTGATCACGGTTTGGGAGCAAAAACCGTGATTAAATGCGTGACTCAAGCCTATCACAGAGGCCGTGCTCGCCCGGCAGGGTGCCTCTTCCTGTACGTCCAACGTCAGAGCGTCCATTATCATCAGGAAGAGGTAAGTACTGAGAGCCGACCCTCGCACTTGTTTTATAAAATTAAACCTCAGTTTCTTACACGACTATAGCCCTCGCCATACTTCTGGGCCGCCCTGAAGTTGGTTTACCGGATGCGCGAGGCACGAAATGGTGCTGTTTACTACTGCGCAGCCATTGTAGTAAACTTCAGGGCGGCCAAGAAGTTTGACGAGAACTATATTCTAAACTTTATCGGCATCATCCATAATAATTATGTCCCGGGCGTCCGGTGCGCGGCCGCGGCGTCCCAACTAAAGAAACTGAACTTTTTACCTGAATTATTACTAAAATGATACTGAATAATATATCTATCATTCTCATTCTCATACACTTTGTTAAAGATTCATAAATATTTTACGTTACTTTTGTTTTGCATAAGTCCGGCCTTCTCTAAATTGCAGCTGCCTACTTTTTGAATAAGTGTAATTTTTTATAGGTGTTTTGAAATTGATATAATTATTATTCAGGGCCAAATTAAATTAACCAGCGAAACGTCGCAGAGGCGCAGACGTACCTCAGGAATGGTCGATAGCTGACGACGATCAAACAACAAAACTAATGGTATGATAGTGCATCAAAACGCCGCAGAGGCGCAGACGTACCTCAGGAATGGTCGATAGCTGACGACGATCAAACAAAAAACTAATGGTATGATAGTGTAGCAAAACGCCGCAGAGGCGCAGACGTACCTCAGGAATGGTCGATATCTGACGACGATCAAACAACAAAACTAATGGTTTGATAGTGTAGGAGTACTTACTCGACATGTATTTGTTTGTGCTAAGAAATCATTGTCACTTGAACGCTGAAGGCAGCGACGGATCAAGTGCAGCGTTAGGCAGGGGCCCAACGCTGCACTTGATCCGTCGCGTTTTGTAAACAAGCTCTAACAGAGCTTTCATCAGTCGGAATATTTCTTTGTAAACGTAGGTAGGTAGAGTTGCTGTATAGTGCGTGAAGTTACGATATTACTTCGCTTTCAAAATAACTGTGCACATCAAGGGTCCAGCGGGCAGCGACTCCACCACCGCCTACATGCGCGGCGGCGTGTAGTAGGTTTACGCTTGTTCTCGGTTTGCACCATGACTCGACACTTAGCTGGCAAAGTCAGGTGTCCAGTGTCAGTCAGAAAGCCAGCGGTACTTTGCGATCCTTGTATCGTTTGAGAAGGTTCTTGCCTGCCAAATCGAAACCTATGCTTGTGCAGACTTAAATTTAGACTTGAACGCGGTCTTACTGGATAAACTAGATATCGTCTTGAACAACTGTATTAGATTCATATTTAACCTATCTTATGTCACAATTTCAATATCTATGTTCTTCACATGTTCGTCACCCATCTACGGACCGAGGACGGTCCGTAGATGGTTGACGTCGTGGCTCAGAAAGCACGTGAAGCCGTTGCTCTAGGTTATCACTTGCAGATCGTTAACAGTCGTAAACCAGACAATCTGACACCAGTCTTGGCAAAGGTTTCCAGTTAGGTACTGGTTTGTGGAGGTCAGATAGGCAGCTGCTCCATGTACAATACTGGCACTCAGCTGTATGATGTATCCGGTCAGACTGGAAGCCGACCCCGATATATAAGTAGTTAGGGAAAAGGCGACAGAATGATTACTTGTTTCACTTATACGTGGAGGGACTTCTTGCAATATGAAATGCGAGTACCTGTTAGCTTTGATTTTTGGATAATAAACTTAATACTTAAAAAAAACTTATTACTACGTAGATAATCAAAAGGCTCATCTGCTCAAGAAAACAGTAAGAGATGGTCCCCATTCTGCGCATGTAAAAAGTGGGCACCTAAATAACTAAGGCAATAATTGATTTATTGCAAGACGCGTATGCAACTCTTGAAATCTGCTTGAGTGTTTTGTAGTTTTAATGAGCTCATGCGGCTATTAGCGAGCTCGACAGCGCATGCAGCGAGCAGGAGCGGGCTCCGGCCGGCTCATTAGCTGAACGAGACATTGTGTGAGGTGATCCGATGTGACGGTCGACGTCGCCAATTGACGCACAAAGAGCCCCATTGTTGTCGAAAGATGGGGCGTCGCCAACGCCCGCCAGGCCTCAGCCGGCGGCAATCTTCCGCTGAGAGACGCCGAGGCGCACGGGCCCATGACTCCGAGCGGCTGCTGCGGTGAATAAGGACAGGACATTTTTTGTGGTCAAGTTTACTAACGAAGAAAAAAACTCGTTTCGGTTTGAATCCAGTTTGCGCCACGATGCACACCACTGAGGTCTGCGGGTGCGCAGAGTAGGCTCGCGATCGCGGTGCGGCCAATCGGCGCGTGATTTGCACTTTAGATTATGATTAATTGCGTATTTAATCGAGGGGTCACTAGATCGACCTCTCTAGATAAAACGAACACTCGGAGGTCGAAGCGGACTCCGAGCACACCTGCCCCATCCGCGTCGCACCAGCTCCGCTAACAACCCCCGGGAGCGGGAGACGGGACAGTCGGCGCGGCGGGAGCGCTGCGCGTGCGCGGCCCGCCGCTCTGGTAACTTTCTTGAAGAGGAAGAACGCGCCGACCTTGTCCGTCCTTGCGGCGCGATAACGCGGGTTCGGGGTCTCGTGGAAACGTGACGCTTCGGGCCATGACCCCGCTATCGCGCCCTTTTAACCGCGTGTCGCATCGCCGCCGCATCACTCGGCTCGCACGCTCCTCGCGCGTATCACGCTGCACGCACCTTCCGTCCGACCGTGCGTTATACATAAATATCCAAAACTAAACATTTAGGATTCAAACGACGGTCAAACCCGAACCGGGACGGAACATTGACAAGAATCGGTTGAGGTGAGCGGAGAGATAGAGTTGAATCCTCGCTTGAAGCTGCAAGTAGCGCATAGCATCGTACTGAAGCCGGGGTCTGGTTGCAGATACGCATACAGCTGAGCAGACATGCCGAGTGCCGTGACGAACGGAGCCCGCGGGGTGGAGGACGACATCGTGCTGACGGGGCTGTCGGGCCGCCTGCCGCAGTCCGACACCATCGAGGAGTTCGCGCAACAGTTGTTCGACGGCGTGGACCTGGTCACCGCAGATGATAGACGATGGACTCCAGGTAATTACTGTTTACATCCAATTTACTCTTTTTTTATTATTTGATCTTTTTTGATCAGTAATCTAATTGTTTTCTTTTTTAATTAGTGAATAATTGTAATGGCTTTTCAATCGCTGTAGCGAAAACAATTATTGTGTCTTTTGGAAACGTTTTTGAGAGCTTTCTACAAACTTTTATTTAACTTGCCTGATTAGTTTAATATGGTGTGGGTCAAGAGAGCAGTGGTGGCCCAGTGGTAACGGCCGCAACTTACAAGCTGTAGGTCGTGGGTTCGAACCCAGGCAGGCGCTTTACTTTGTGTAAATTATTTCATCACCACTGCTCTCAAAACGGTGAAAGAAAACATCGTGAGGAAACCGACATGTATCAAAAATTCGAAGATATGGACCAAACCGCACGGGGCCCGCGAGGTGGATTCCCATTTGGCCCATTCTCTCTCACAGTGAGGTGAGGAGGCCAGCACGCACAACGGAGTCAAAGGGGGTCCACCCTATCCTATGGTGTGGCTCAAATCGTGTAAAGTAACTGAATTTTAAAACAGTTATCCCAAACCGATTGAGCTATAATTTTGCATAAATGTTTGGTTTGGAAGATAATACACGGTTAGCAAAAAGCTAGTTTTATTTTGAACATTTTATTTATTGATCACCGTGCCGGTTTATTGTGTAATGGCGATCTCTGAACCCAATAAATAATAAAAATAAAAAAAACTAATGATTTTGAAAAAGTCACCTTGTTATTAACCGGTGTCACCGAGCAGGGTGACAACACAAGGCCTCGGTCCGGAGCAGCCTCTGTGCAGCGCTCTCCACCGTCCACCACTCCACGGCAAAAAGCGAGATCCCAGAAAAGGGATCTAGCTAACTTTTAATTTAAATCTGCATCCTGCATTCAGAAGAGCCATCGGGGTCGTTGGCACTCGTTGGACATACGTTTTGTTTCTTCTTAAATTAAAATTTGAGTACCATGTCGCATGTCCGCATCGGAACTCCGTAGAATAATTTTGGTACGAGTCCGCAAATAAGACAATTATCATAATATTGCGACGAGCGTTCGAACAATGATGACAGGTTAACCGATGAATCGAGAAATATTATCAGTAGGCTGCGATGAGACGTGTTTACGACAATCTTACACAATTCGAGATGGACATAATTATCGTCACACTGTGACATTGATGTGCTATAAATCTGATGGCATTTATTGCGTTTTTGCAACAAAAATATTAGTTTGTCAGGGGGGTGACCACAAGCTCTTAGAGTAAGATTATTTTGAGATCGAGTAAGTGACAGATGTATACACGTCATATACATCTGTCCCTTACTCGATCTCAAAATAACCTTACTCTAAGAGCTTGTGGTCACCCCCCTGGTCACCTCAGGCCGCGATACGGGATGTGGCTACTTATTTAATTAGGTAATATCAGTTGGTAATTAAAGCTAAATCAAAACGATTTACTTTTATGCGAAGTTTTTTTATAAGTTTAAAATATTTTATTCATATACGTATTGTTCCTACATTTAAAATTAATGGAACGGATACTTCAACAACTTAGTTAGGTATTGTGGTAATTTAGTCAGAACAACTTGTTTCTTATTGTTAAATCGTAATCGCCTTATGATAGGTACTTAATGGAAAAAGTATATCCAAATATTGCATGATTTGCCTCAACATAAGTAAATGCACACATCACACTGGATTCTCTGTCTCGTGAGTACTAGCTGGATCTGCCAGATCCATTCGGCAATAAAATGGAAGAGCGCGAGTGCGGCGCAACGTGCGCGAGCGGCGAGCCATGCGCAGCAGCCGGTGCGCGCATGCGGGCGGCGCTGATACGCGCATGCGACATCTACGTGACCTTCACAGCCACGCACCGATTGACCATTCACATAATACCTATAAGTGGCATTATGAAATATGAATCAATCTTTTCAAAAATCGGATCCAACTAACTAGGTACTATCAAATCGAGAAATGCACACGATTAAATGAATGACAAAAATAAAACCTCGGTTTCGCGAAAGAAATCATCGGGGCGGCACAAATTAAATGCAAATCAGGTGCAGTTGTCTGTAGAAAATTGATTGAAAACCCATTACAGTAGTTAGCGCCCCTTTAACAATTATTTGTGACATTCATTTTGGGAACATGAAACTGGACCTATGTACGTATAAATTAAAAGGTAGAGCTCCCCGTTTTAAGTAGATACATCAGGATTTAATGTCAGCGACATATATATATAGCGAGTATGTCGCGTCATGGTTTGTGAAATACTCGTAATAGGTCCAGCCGTCCAGGTAGTGTTAGTGTTCTTTAAAGACATCATCATCATCGTCATCAATGTTCCATCATAGTCCCACTGCTGGGACACAGGCCTCCTCTCTGAGAGAGAGAATGTGCCGTAATCCACCACGCGGGCCCAGTACGGGTTGGTGTTGTTTAGAGAATGTGCCGTAATCCACCACGCGGGCCCAGTACGGGTTGGTGTTGTTTAGAGAATGTGCCGTAATCCACCACGCGGGCCCAGTACGGGTTGGTGTTGTTTAGAGAATGTGCCGTAATCCACCACGCGGGCCCAGTACGGGTTGGTGTTGTTTAGAGAATGTGCCGTAATCCACCACGCGGGCCCAGTACGGGTTGGTGTTGTTTAGCAGCATCGCGATCAATTCTCAGAAAAGGAAACAACACTTTTATGTTCGTGTTTTGGCACAAATTCAAGATAAGCGTAACTTTGATAGCAAAATAAATAATCTTTCCCTCAATAACTTATTTGAAGAACACGTTCATTACTAAAACAAAAAAGTCTAAAATTAAATAAATTATTAAAAAACAAAAAACCCGACTTCTTAAATTAAAACTTTAAATTAATTAACTGAAAACAGAAAAACAAGTACTAGATATAATTATACTTTAAATATTATGAGGAATTATAGAAAAACCGACCAAAACTTCGTTTGTCACCTTCTTTCAGTTAATTCATTTTTATTTATGTCTTTAGTATAAATTAATGAACATGAAGTATATTAGGTATGTGTATGAAGATAATAAGATTGGTATAATATATTTTTTATGCCATGAGATTCCGGTAGACCACTAGTTTTGGACTTGCCCGGCCGCCGGCGGCGCTCGCGCACCCTGCGTGGCCGCCTGGCCGGTTGCCACCGCTGATTGCGGCTGGATCGCAGCAGTCCTGTCGGTGCGTTACAAATTACTGTAATATTCCAGGAATTCAAAAAATAGTAACTACTGTACCTACTATTATTTATTCTGTGGCGGTAGTTGTGAGCTCGTCGAGACAAAGCAAAAAACATTCAAGAACATCACCGTTTCTATACCTAAGTTAGGTAAGTAGGTTAGGTACCTACCTACTCGAACTGTCGTAGGAATCTGCCTACTACCTGTCTGTCTTGATGTCTCGATAGTAAAATAAAATAATTTTAGTAGGATGTATTTCATACACCTAAGTACAAATACAAATATTGACTAAGTATACGTTTCACGGAGACAACGGAGATCACTAGTCAGTTAGGTATTAGACTGTAGAAGTGTAGACTGTAGGCAGCTAATGGTCGTTAAACGTTAACCGCGTCGTCGCGGTCGCCTTGTTCAAGGCTGTTAGTGTTGGATGTGACCATGATTCTGCTAATACCGAATACGACAGAAAAGGAAGATAATTTACGGCTCTCTGGTCAGTGTGATCAGTGATGCCATGTTTGCAACAAGCCACAAAATTGACAAGTTGCGTGCGCGTGCGCCGAGTGACGCGTCGCGACGCCAATCTGTGGGGTTATCTGTGAGATCGCTTTACTCGCCCGCTATTACCGCCTTTGAAACAAGCGATAACGTCTCGTATCTGCCATCAGCTCATCATGGACACCCGACACTCGACAGATCGCATTTTACAATCTACTAAATAATTATTTCTGTTCACTGAGTTTTCCCATTGTTTATTTCCTGCTCTAACTTTGCATTAGAATTTTATATAAAAAAACATCCTTAGGTATACCTAATTTAATTATAAAACTTCGAGATTGTTAATGGCATCCTTGAACTTGTACAGGGTTATTTGTAATACCTGACCAACCCAACCTTTTAGGGAGTAAAAATACTTACGATTATAAGCCTGAAAAATCTAAAAAGTATCAGATGTTTCATACATTTTTATCAGGTAAATATTTGTATGAAACAACCGATTTGTTTTTTTGGATATTTGAGGGTTGGTTTCAGGAATAATCTCACGCACCCTCTGAAAGATAGTTAGTGTTTACAAATACCGTTATATACTTTACCTAGAAATAAATAAAAATCTTATTTTGTTTTGCGCGCACTTAGCAAAGCGCTATACATTGACAAGAATGTACCTAGGCAGGTGGTTACTACAAAAGGCCACAGGAAGAAACATTTACGAGATAATTCTCGTCTCATTGAAAATATGACATAAACACTTGTGGCGAAGAAAAGCTGAAAAAGAGATCCTCTTTCAGCTATGCTCCGCCATAGCACAGTTCTTTCTGTGCGACGTTTATTATTACAACATAGGAATCTCGAAAAGAAGAGATATCTGGACTACATGAGTAATGTTATAATTTAAAATAGTGTCCAGGTAGTAGGTATACATTCAAAGTGGACATCGCCCACATATTGGCACGTTTAACCAATTGTGCGCGAATGAATGACTAGTGTCAACGACATCAGCCGCGCGACCATTGTGAGGCTTTCACCGTTAGGAGCACAGCCAGGCCGGCGGCGGCGCGGCGCGGCTGACCCGCGTCGACTGCGGACAGGCACTAGCGCTTAGCGCATAGCGCAGGCAGGCCACTAGACAGGCGCCGCCGCCGCCGCCGGTGGCGTGATGCGCCGTGCGTCACCGCGCACTCACACGCGCGCGCTCGCGATACCGATCTCTGTGCTAAGCTAACAGAGATCCTACCGAGTCAAACCTGTCATAAATTATGTCATCGTGTTAGCAGGAAATATAGTAAATATTGACTTGTGTTAGGTTTCCGCGTGCGACTGTGACGCGCCGCCCGTGTTTGATAGCTCGTTGATAAAAAACACATTCGGCAAAATTGAATGATTTCACATCCGCTCGCTTGCTCCTATCAAGTATTTAATAATGCAAATAAACGTGAAACGAGTTCAGGAATGATACCGGACCTGTTTCCACGTAATTAATTGCAATGTATTCATTTATAAAGCAGTAGATATTAGGGTGGCATGATAAGGTTCATTAGATATTAGGGTGACATGATAAGGTTCATTCAACTTTCGATTCAGCAACCGTTCTCCTAAGACCGATTCGTCATTGGACTTTTCGTCGACAGGATGATTCATTTATTTCCTTTTCACCAGCAGAGTCTTTTACCTATGCACACTTCGCCGACAGAACCTTTCATTTATATCACTTTCGACGACAGGCCCTTCCAGCTACATAATCTTCTACCGATATGACGAGAAACCTATAACTCTTTTAACTACAGACCTTTCCATCTACAGAGAATTCGCTGTCAATCTAAGACATGCGATATTACAAAAATACACATATCGACAGTTTACTGAGTCTTTACTAAGAGATCAGGGACGGCTTCTTGCCCTAGAGAATCTAGACACGCGGACGCGTATCACGCCAAAGTTGAGCCAAGAAAAAGGACGCGGCAGCCTTTACACACGGCTGCCAATTTTTTTTTTAATTTCACCTAACCAAAATCCATTCATATTATTGTACCTACTCATTCTTCTTCTCTTAATCCTACTCTTTCTCTTATTTGATTAAATGGCAAATATGTGCCCAGCCACTTAATATAATCTTAAATATCCCATTTTTGTCAGCTAAATTCCGCTCGATTCTTTCTTTATACCCTGTTTTATTGCGCTGTAGTTAAAAGAGTTATATGTTTATCGTCATATCGGTAGAACATTATGTAGCTGGAAAGGCCTGTCGCCGAAAGTGATATAAATGAAAGGTTCTGTCGGCGAAATGTGCATAGGTGAAAGACTCTGCTGGTGATAAGGAAATAAATGAATCATCCTGTCGACGAACAGTCCAATGACGAATCGGTCTTAGGAGAACGGTTGCTGAATATCAACTTTCATAAAAATTGTTCCTTGATTCGACTGTCAGATGCGCTAAGTTAGCGGCCGGTTGACGAATGCCGACACTAGAGACGATTCGTGCGCGAGTAGTCTGTTCACGTGGCAATCTGAAAGCAACAAAAATATTCCAGATACTTTATCAAGTTTATTTTTTTCAAGTTGCGGAACATGTTGTATCCCAACTTGTGCCAGAGGCAAAACCCATGTGAAGTTTTGCCCAAAATAATATCATTTCCTCATTATTTTAATATGTTAGTGTTCGACACAGACACAGCTAGAAACAAATATACTTTATTTATTAAGTACAAATTGACTTCCTGGTAATGACAGGTCATTGTTTTAACACTAATACGACAACGAAAAAATAAATAAACATTGAGTGAATTGTTTTGGCAGGTTTGCACGGTCTCCCGGAACGCAATGGCAAGCTCAAGGACCTCGCGCACTTCGACGCGACGTTCTTCGGCGTGCACGCCAAGCAGGCGCACCTCATGGACCCGCAGCTGCGCCTGCTGCTGGAGCTCACGCACGAGACCATCATCGACGCCGGCCTCAACCCCGCCGAGCTGCGCGGCAGCCGCACCGGCGTCTACGTGGGGGTTTCCAACTCCGAGACCGAGGAGATGTGGACCGTGGACCCCGACAAGATCAACGGCTACGCGCTCACCGGCTGCTGCCGCGCCATGTTCCCCAACCGCATCTCCTACACTTTCGACCTCAAGGGGCCGTCCTTCGCGGTGGACACGGCGTGCTCCAGTTCCATGTTCGCGCTGGCGCAGGCGGCCACGGCCATCCGCGCCGGCCACTGCGACGCCGCCATCGTGGCCGGCACCAACCTGTGCCTGAAGCCCGCCAACTCGCTGAACTTCCACCGGCTCAGCATGCTGTCTCCCGAGGGTCGCTGCGCCGCGTTCGACGCTAGCGGGCGCGGCTACGTGCGCTCGGAGGCGGCCGTGGCCGTGCTGCTGCAGCGGCGCGGCGCGGCTCGGCGCGTGTACGCCACGCTGCGCGGCCTGCGCGTCAACACGGACGGCGCCAAGGACCAGGGCATCACCTTCCCGTCCGGTGACATGCAACGCCGCCTGGCTGAGGAGACCTTCGCCGAGGCCAAGCTGCGGCCATGTGACGTCGCCTATGTCGAGGCCCACGGCACTGGCACTAAGGTACGCCAACCCACCATCCCGCCAACCACTCTAATTGTTTTCTTTTAAATCATTATGTACTTTTAAAAGACTGTTGCCACTGCCTCGCAATCTGGTGCTTTGCAATCAATGACATGGCAGTCGCAACAGTTGTTATATTGGACATGCAACTCATGCAAACTATGCGTGCACGCAAGGGTGCAGGACTCTCGATTACAGCAGGGAGGGTCGTTCAGCTCAGCTTTTTATTGTCAAATTGAAAAGAAAAGGGAAAAAACATAACTTTCGCCCTATGTGCAGAACTCATTTTTTGCTTATATATCGAGCGAGCCTCCGCCAATGCCCTGCGTCAATTCATGTTTGGTTTTGGTCCGTCCTGGAGTACTAGTGTGCGTGTGTGGCAGGTGGGCGACCCGCAGGAGGTGAACGCCATCGCCGAGCTGTTCTGCAAGGGGCGCAAGAAGCCGCTGTTGCTGGGCTCGGTGAAGTCCAACATGGGCCACTCGGAGCCCGCGTCGGGCCTGTGCTCCATCGCCAAGGTAGTGGTCGCCATGGAGCGCGGCGTCATCCCCGCCAACCTGCACTACAAGAACGCCAACCCGGACATCCCGGCGCTCAGCGACGGCCGCATTCAGGTAACGTGTCTATCACTTGAATAGTACAGTCACGAACCTCGCCCTGTTCTTAGGGTTCCGTACCAAAATAATAAAAATAAAAACTTTATGGTGCGACTTAGTTTGGCTGGATAGTTCAGCAGCCCAATTGCGTAAGTGAACTTGGCAAAGAACACGTATAGGTAAGGGTACGACACCTTTAGAATAACGACTTTCGTATTGCGTTATACACTCGAAAGGGGATAGGAATAGTACATTGTGTATTAAGGGCGGTAAGTAAGGAATTACGATCGAGACTCTAGTAGAAGCCCGAAGTCGAAGACTGAGGGCTTTCTGAGTCGAGGTTCGTAATTCCCGTACCGCCCGTGATACATACAATGTTTTTCATCACATTTGCGAGTAATCATTATGAATTATAGCTTTTATACACAAGTCAGCACAGCTGTTATTACGAAATACGTGAACTTTTTTTTAAGCGGTTGGCGAATTTTTGCCCACTCCACAGATTATACAGTGTTTCGTTCAGAAACTTTAAGGGCAAATACTTACGTAGGTATACAGCCATGACGGAGTGTAAAAAAAATTAAATAATTTCGACGTTTTTATACTATAACTATTAAAATCGATTAAGAACATTAGTTGAGTATTTAAGTAACATGTAACGAGATTGCAAAGAAATTCCTGTTTAGATAACATTTTAAGACAACTTTTCAATTGCGTGTAAACTCCTTGCTTGAACTTGCATGACCTTTGTGCTGTGCCATAAATTAAAAAAATATTACTTACCGCCCTAGGGTTTCATGACAAAAAGAAAAGCCCGAGGGTTTTATATGGGACATTACGGCCAAGTTAACCTGTATGTTTAGAAACTTTTTACGTGCAAGTGTGATGAAAAGAATAATGTGAATTCAACTCATAGGGTAACAGGCTGCAGGGATAATGTTTTTAACTTGTTTGGAATGGTCATAAACGATTTTTGTACATTTACACAGCATGTGTTTTTATTTACTTAGTAAATAGAGCCAAATTGGAGGGTTGAAAATAAAGAAGGGACATAAGATGTGAGGGCACGTGAAAGGGCTTCAAATCATGTTAGTATATATATTTTAATAAATCTAGTTGAAAGAAGTTGAGTGTAAATACGAAATCTGTAACTATTAGTACAGTTTTTATTTATTGAAAAAAAGAATTTACCATGAAAATGGAGAAATATTTTCGTACAGGTATGGAACCCTCAATAGGCGAGTCCGACTCGTTACATTTCTAGGTCTGAGTTAGTATTTGTTCATGTGTGATTAGTCATGTGATGAGTGCGTGCGCGCAGGTGGTGGACCACAACACGCCGTGGGAGGGCGGCCTGGTGGCCATCAACTCGTTCGGCTTCGGCGGCGCCAATGCACATGTGATCTTCGAGTCGGAGGCGGGCGGCGGCCCGGCGCGTACGCCCGCCCGGTACGCGGCCCCGCGCGTGGTGCTGGCGTCGGGCCGCACGGAGGAGGCCGTGCGCGCGCTCAGCGGGCTGGCGGCCGCGCACCGCCACGACGCCGGCCTGCACGCGCTGCTGGACGCCGTGCACCGCCAGAACATCCCCGGCCACTCGCACCGCGGGTTCGTCGTGCTCACCGACCCGCCCATGGAGGAGTGCATCGTGAGTATACCGCACGCCCCACTTCACGACATGGAGCCGGTGCGTCACGTCGTCCCTCGGTCGCGTGTTAACGACTCTCTGTACGTAGGAAATGGAGAGCGGCGATCCCCGGCCCGTGTGGTTCGTGTTCTCTGGCATGGGCTCGCAGTGGCCCGGCATGGCTAAGACGCTGATGCAGCTGCCGGTGTTCGCCGCCAGCATCGACCGCTCGGCGGCGGCGCTGCGGCCGCACAAGATCGACCTCATCAATATCATCACGGACGCGCCGGCCGCCGCGTTCGACGACGTCATCAACTCGTTCGTGTCCATCGCGGCCGTGCAGGTGGCGCTGGTGGACGTGCTGCGCGCCATGGAGGTGCGCCCCGACGGCATCGTGGGCCACTCGGTCGGCGAGATCGGTGAGTACTGGCGGCCCGCGCGCGGCGGCGCCCACACACAGCTCAGCGAGACTGACGGCGTGTTCTCCCGCAGGCTGCGCGTACGCGGACGAGACGCTGACGGCGGAGCAGGCCGTGCTGGCGGCGTACTGGCGCGGGCGCAGCATCGTGGACGCCAAGCTGGCGCCGGGCGCCATGGCGGCCGTGGGGCTGTCGTGGGAGCAGTGCGAGCAGCGCTGCCCGCCCGACGTGGTGCCCGCCTGCCACAACGCCAGCGACAGCGTCACGGTGAGTGCTCTCAACAACTCATCTCTGTTCAAAACTAACATAGATTAATTGATCAGAAAACCACGAAATGAATATATATCACATTACTACACAAACAAACTCACTTTCCTCAAACACAAAAGATATTTTTCTTTATAATTGAAATACTTCAAATCAAAAATCATGAAAAAATTTTTAATTTCAAATCAAAAATCCGACTGCTTAAGAAGGAAACTAAAAAGAAGCTCATGCTGTGCAGTTCCGACTGCACAACATGATTTTCTTCTTGTTTGCATCTGGATACTTACATATTCGTGAGTTAGCTGACCACCTAATCCTCTTGGCGGTCCATACGTATCTAACGATGTCTTCTTATTTATATATATCCCTCTAGCGGTTTGCAAGATATTTATGAGATAATAAAGAATATTACATACATACAAGATACGCGTAATAAACATAACCCTTTCCTTGCAGTGGGTAAAAAAAAGCTAAACGTAAAGTAACATAAAAGTATCATTTTAAATCGTGTAACGTTAAAGGGGCAAAAGTAACGTAAAATGTTACAAAAGTAACATTCCGCCTGGCAACACTGGCGCACGGACGCGGGTGCCGCCAGCTCGCTAAGTGACGGGTGGCGCAGATTTCAGGGCCGGTGGAGGCGCTGGACAAGTTCGTGGCGGAGCTGGCGGCCGAGGGCACGTTCGCGCGCCGCGTCAACAGCTCGGGCGTCGCCTTCCACAGCCAGTACATCGCCGCCGCCGCGCCGCTGCTGCGCCGCAGTCTGGAGAAGGTCATCCCCGAGCCCAAGCCGCGCTCCAAGCGCTGGGTGTCCTCGTCGCTGCCGCGCGACCAGTGGGACTCGGACCTCGGTGAGCGCAGCACTGCACACTTATCTTCACATTGTAACCAAAGAGGAACCTTTACAGATAATCAGAATCGTCGATTACATTAGTCTCCGACATGTATGGACTTCGAGTCGTAAGTGAGTAAAGTCGTAAGTAACGTTCTGCCCGCAGCCAAGCTGAGCGACGCCAACTACCACGTGAACAACCTGCTGTCGCCGGTGCGGTTCGCGGACGCCGTGCGCGAGGTGCCGGCGCGCGCCGTGCTGGTGGAGGTGGCGCCGCACGCGCTGCTGCAGGCCGTGCTCAAGCGCGCCCTGCCGGCGCCGGCCGCCGCGCACGTGCCGCTGGTGCGCCGCGACGCCGCCGACGCCTGCGCGCACCTGCTGGCCGCCGCCGGCCGCCTGTACGCCGCCGGCGCCATGCCCGACGTGGGCCGCCTGTACCCCGCCGTGCCCTTCCCCGTGCCGCGCGGCACGCCGGGGCTGGCGTCGCACGTGCAGTGGGACCACCGCCTGGAGTGGCAGGTGGCGCACTTCGGCAACGCGTCGCGCTCGGGCGAGAACGTCATCGAGTACGACGTGTCGCGCAACGACGACAGCTTCATCACCGGACACAACATCGACGGCCGCGTGCTGTTCCCCGCCACCGGCTACCTGGTGAGCGAACACATCTAGCGAACGGATACCCGCCGTCGTCGCAGTCAGCGCTGTGTCTAATCACATTCGAATGATTCCAGACTCTCGTGTGGAGAACCATGGCGAAGCTCAACAACAGGAAGCCTGAGGAGACGCCGATCGTGATGGAGAACATCCAGTTCCGGCGCGCTACCATCGTGTCGCGCGACACGCCCGTGCGCTTCCTCATCAACGTGCTGGACGGCACGGGCGAGTTCGACGTGTGCGAGGGAGGCGCCGTGGTGGTGACGGGCACCGTGCGCCTGGCCGACGACCCCGCCGCCGAACGTCTGCGAGACCTGGACACGGCGGCGCCGCGCCAGGAGGACGGGCTGCTGCCGCTCGTCACCGACGACATCTACAAGGAGCTGCGCCTGCGCGGCTACAACTACGGTGGCATCTTCCGCGGCATCCGCACCTCCGACCCGCGCGGCACGTGCGGCGAGCTGGCCTGGGACGACAACTGGATCTCCTTCATGGACACCATGCTGCAGTTCGGCATCATCGGCGTGGACACGCGCGAGCTGTACCTGCCCACGCGGCTGCAGCGCGCACTCATCGACCCGGCGGCGCAGCTGGCGGCCGTGGCCCAGCTGGGCGAGGGCGGCACGCTGCCTGTGCGCATGCACCGCGACATCGACGTCATCAGCGCCGGCGGCATCGAGTTCCGCGGCGTCAAGACCAGCCTGGCGCCGCGCCGCGCCAACCCGCAGAATGCGCCCAAGCTGGAGAAGTACGTGTTCCTGCCGTACGACAACGCCGCCGTGGCCACCGAAGACACCTCGCGCTCCAAGCGTGACGCGCTCACCGTTAGCCTGCAGCTGGTGCTGGAGAACGCTGGCGCACTCAAGCTGAAGCTGGCCGAGGCGGCGCTGGAGCGGCCGGCCGAGGCGCTGCTGACGCCGCTGGCCATGCAGGTGCTGGAAGCCGAGCCGCAGGTGCGCGTGGACGCATCGCTGGCGGCCGGCCCTGCGCCCGCCGCCTACGCCGCCGCCGTCAAGGACCTGGGCGTCAAGGTATTGCCCAAGGATGGCAAGAGCGCGCCCATCGAGAGCGACTGCCACCTGGTGCTGGCGGCCGACGTGCTGAGCCGCCACGGCGCCGCCACGCTGGAGCAGCTGGCGGCCGCGCTGGGCGACAGCGGCATGGTGCTGCTGGAGGAGCCGCACAAGGCGCTGGACGAGCTCGGCGCGCGCGACATGCTGGAGCGCTGCGGCCTGCTGTGCGTGTCGCGCCAAGTGGCCGCCAGCTGCGAGTACGTGCTGCTGCGCCGCAAGCCCGCCGTGCCCGAGCGCCACGTGGTCATCGACGTGGCCGACGACTCCTCGTACGCCTGGGTGGACGCGCTGCGCGAGGCGTTGGCGCGCGCCGAGACCGAGGACATGCGCGTGTACTGCGTGGCGCGCACGCCCGGCGCCGGCGTGCTGGGGCTGTGCACGTGCCTGCGCGGCGAGGCCGGCGGCCGCGCACTGCGGTGCTACTATATGCCGGGCGCTCGCGAGCCCTTCCGGCCCGACGCTGCGCCGTACGCCGCGCAGGTGCGCCGCGACCTGGCCGTCAACGTGCTGCGCGCCGGCGTGTGGGGCAGCTACCGGCACCTGGCGCTGGGCGAGCTGGAGGCGCAGCTGCAGGTGGAGCACGCGTACGTCAACACGCTGACGCGCGGCGACCTGTCGTCGCTGCGCTGGATCGAGTCGCCGGTGCGGTACGCGCGCGAGCTGGCGCTGCCGGCGCGCACGGAGCTGTGCCGCGTGTACTGCGCGCCGCTCAACTTCCGCGACATCATGCTGGCCACCGGCAAGCTGCCGCCCGACGCGCTGCCCGGCAACCTGGCGGGGCAGGTCAGTCACTCACGATCACGATCCAGACTATACGAGAGAATATATTTAACTAGATCAGCCTAGGGAATCCTTATCCATAAGCGAAAGCGGCAATTATTTTAGCAACTTTTAGCTCTTGTTTTATTAAATAAATTTATACATAATTAATTTATGGGTTATGTGCAAATATAATGTTTTGAAGTGAAATTTCTTAGAAGACTATTCGATATTTGGACGTGAATAAAGTCAGCACGCGTCATATTTCTATATTTGAGATAGAAGAACGCCATCATTTCCTCATGCTCCCATACGATACGCGTACGTATGTTTTAGTGTTGATCGATTCTGTTTATTGAAGTTTATTTAATTTCATTTATTCAATAACAATTTCCATTGTGTCTAAAGAATTGAGAAGCTAGTGAAAACACCAATAGCTACACCAATAGCAGAAGCGAGTACTTAATTAGTTTGTAGTAATTGTATGATATTTCGCCCCCAGGAGTGTATTCTGGGTCTGGAGTTCAGTGGACGCTCATCTAACGGCAAGCGCGTGATGGGCATGGTGGCGGCGTGCGGCCTGGCCAGCACGGTGCTGGCCGACAAGGGCTTCCTGTGGGAGGTGCCGGCCGCGTGGTCGCTGGAGGAGGCGTCCACTGTGCCGGTGGCGTACGCCACGGCGTACTACGCGCTGTGCGTGCGCGGCCGCATGCGGCGCGGCGAGTCCGTGCTGGTGCACGCGGGCACGGGCGGCGTGGGGCAGGCGGCCGTGGCCATCGCGCTGCACGCCGGCTGCGCCGTGTTCACCACCGTGGGCACGCCCGACAAGCGCGCCTTCCTGCGCCAGCGCTTCCCGACGCTGCCGCCGGAGAACATCGGCAACTCGCGCGACACGTCCTTCGAGCAGCTCATCAAGCGGCGCACGCGCGGCCGCGGCGTGGACCTGGTGCTCAACTCGCTGGCGGCCGACAAGCTGCACGCGTCCGTGCGCTGCCTGGCCGAGGGCGGCCGCTTCCTGGAGATCGGCAAGCTGGACCTGTCCAACGACACGGCGCTGGGCATGTCGGTGTTCCTCAAGAACACCACGTTCCACGGCATTCTGCTGGACGCGCTGTTCGACGCCGACTCGGAGGACAGCGACAAGGCGGCCGTGGTGCGCTGCGTCACGGACGGCATCGCGGCCGGAGCCGTGCGGCCGCTGCCTGCCACCGTGTTCTCCGACCACCAGCTGGAGCAAGCCTTCAGGTACGCTCCCCCACCTGTGTATTCTATGGCGTTCCTTTCTGGCTTTATTTATCAATCTCATTTGCCTAGTAAATTAGGTGGGTATATACTTTTTTGTTGTTCGAACAAATAATATCCAAATATGTATACTGCGTGCTATATGTGCCGTGATCATCATATAAAAAAAGTTGTACACCAACAAAATTGTTTTGGGGTTTTCCTCGAAATCACAAACTTGATGCAGTAATCGAAAATGGCCTCTTTTTTCGGTGGAATATGTCATTTGTCTAAATAGACTCAGTCCATGTTTATAATAAGATATTCTGGGTGCAGGTACATGGCCACGGGCAAGCACATCGGCAAGGTGGTGCTGCGCGTGCGCGACGAGGAGCCGGCGGGCGCGCGGCCGGCCAGCAAGCTGCTGTCCGCCATCCCGCGCACCTACATGCATCCCGCCAAGAGCTACGTGCTGGTGGGCGGCATGGGCGGCTTCGGCCTGGAGCTGGCGCAGTGGATGGTGAAGCGCGGCGCCACGCGGCTCGTGCTGAACTCGCGCAGCGGCGTGCGCACGGGCTACCAGGCGTGGTGCGTGCGGCGCTGGCGCGAGGCGGGCGTGCACGTGTGCGTGTGCACGGCCGACGCCTCCGCCCCGGGCGGCGCCCGCGCGCTGCTGCGCGAGGCGGCGGCGCTGGGCCCGGTGGGCGGCGTGTTCAACCTGGCCGCCGTGCTGCGCGACGCCTTCCTCGACAAGCAGACGCCGGCGGACTTCCAGGCCGTCGCCAAGCCCAAGACTGACGGTGAGCTTCTTATACACACACAGCTCCACTACTCACTAAACTTTTTTAAATGTCAATGTGGTGCCGCGAATCAGTCATTTCTACAAAACAAATACAATTTCATGATTTATAGGGTTCCTTCCAAAATGATAAAATTAATCCTCTGTGACATACAAAGTCAAAGTCAAATGTATTTATTTCAACTGGGCCATTAAACGGCACTTTAAAAAAATCATTTACAAATATTTGAAATGGATTCTACCGTGCATTCGGAAAAGTAGCTCGTTATGGAGAAGAACGCACAAGAAACTCCATAATTACTCTTTTAAAAAAATAAGTTTTTACAATATTTATATAAGTACAAACATTAATAAATTCATGGACGTGAGAATGATGCACTCAGAACTACTATACTTACTATATATAGGTATAAAGTATTATAACTAGTAAAGCACTAACAGGTAAATGCCTTCACTTGATAAATAGGAACATGGTTCTCAAATATTGCAAACATAGGTAAATTACCTAAGGCGGCGAGCCTCCTTGCCGGATTGCCGCCATGGGATCTGGAGGCAAAAGTCCTCGCGCACATTTGGGAGTGGCGCGAAGAGGCGAAACTCCGCTGCCACGACAAATCGCGGCTCGGCGGACAGAGCTCCGGCAGGATCTCATGGCGACATGGAGAGAGCGACTGTCGCAACCCAGCGCTGGGCACGCCACAATTGCGGCGATAAGGCCCCTCTTTGAGGAGTGGCTTGAAAGGCGCCACGGCGTCCTCACCTTGCGCCTGACGCAGGTCCTCACCGGACATGGCTGTTTCGGGAGGTTCTTGTTCAGGATAAGGCGGGAGGAAACGCCCGGGTGTCACCATTGTATGGATCGCCCGGAGGACACGGTGGAGCATACGGTGGATGTCTGCCCCGCTTGGGCGGAGCACCGCCGTGTCCTCGTGGAGGCGATCAGCGGTGGCGACCTCTCGCGTCCGGCCCTGGTTCAGGCCATGGTACGGAGCGAGAGGGCATGGGAAGCTGTCACCTCCTTCTGCGAAGCAGTAATGGGGTAGCTCGCCGTCTGATAAGGACCAGGCCCGAGTCAACGGCGCGTAGTATTCCACGCGCGCCTCAAAGATATGTCAGCAAAAACTGACGGGGTCCGCTAGGGCCGATGCCTGTCTGCGGATAAATTTGAAAGAGAGTTACCGCGGCCCTGGCACAAGCAACTGAAGGAACACGGGAGGGTTTTAGTCAGTAAAAGTCTGACACGCCCTTCCTCTTCACCCAGAGCGGGAGAAGTCATTGGATGATTTCCCAACCAAAAAGGTAAATTACCTAATGAGAAAAAAAAAGCTTTACTATAATTATGAATATAATACAAATTAACCAGTTTGATATTGTCTACACTAAAGATTGCCCTATGGAGCAGGACCAGCATGTTTCATTCATCATACAGAGGGTAGAGCGAGGGACAGTCGCTCATCTTGACATTTTGTTTGTGATGACAACTCGTCACACTAGCTATTTCGTCTAGGTCTCTTACGCGAATACGTCACTTTGTACATGTAGTTGCCCAACAAATCTGAAGCCGTATTTCGTCTCTTTGCCAACTTGTCCGACGCTTATGTACAATTAAGCACAAAATGTGGAAATAAATATTAAGTTTTTTTTTATTAATTTGGCGTTGAGATACCCGAGTAAAAGTGTGGGGCGGGGTTGATACCGGCCCAAAGCACAACAAAACTCGAAGTCGGCGAGACTCTTTTTGGGCGAAAAGTAAGCCCCCATGTTGACTATGGCATCCAAAAGGGCTGCAACCCAGCCGTGTCCTCATGACGCGTTCCCGCCGATGATAGCCACTAGACCGTCCAGGTCTCCAATCCAGTTATCTCGGGAGGGAATCAAATATGGTTCAGCGACCATCGCCATGTGAATCGACCGATGCGCCATGATCTGGAGCAAAAGATTCTGTGGACTGTTACAGTGATTCATATTTGAAATCTACTTTTATTTCTATCTTTTTTATTATTATTGATAGGCTCCCGTTTGACAACTGTCTCACCTGATAGTAAGCGTTAATGTGGTCGACGGTAGGGCATGCTTGCCTGGAAGTAATCTATTCACTCTCTCTTATCTCTAGCTATCAGGAAATACAGACTCCGGCAGGGATTCCACTCCTTAGCTATAGGCACAGTAAGATTCCCAAATCGCTTTGTATGTATGGGTGGGATGTCCACCATATACACATGACACATCGCCGTAGTTACGTCTAGAAGTCCGATGATGGAACGGGCTAGGCGGTATCAAATTGTTCAGTTTCCACGAAATGTAACCGATAAAAACCGTCAGGCTAGCAACTCGGCGACGATGTCCAAGGTTCTGGAGCCTGGACTCGTTCAGTGTCTCTTTGCTGATGAGCCTCTTGGCCCGTTTTCTATCGACTCAAGTGCATCAAGCTGATGTTTGGCAGATCTGTCACAGAGATGAGAGCAGTACTCTATGCTGATCGAACTTGTAAAATATAACAATAAATATAGTAAAAAAGTAAATTAAAAAATCAAAAACTCGAGAACTAAAAAGATTTAAACAAGAAGAAAATAATGCTGTGCAGTTGGGGGATACAAATTCGCGATATAGCTGACCAAAATCTTATGTATCCTCCGACTGCACAGCATGATTTTCTTCTTATTTACATCTTTTTAGCTCTAGGGTTTTTGATTTTTTAAATTTACTTTTTTTACTATAATTTTTTTTGTTATAATTTTTGTTCGAATTACTTTTAAACATAAAAGTGGTATATGAGGTAAATAAAGGTTAAGACGAATCGATTGATGTAAAATCATTTAAATAGGCTCACGCGTTTGGTGTCTCGAACGCCGCATATTAACAAACATACATATACTGATTAACACATAACCCTCCTTCGGCAGTCGGGTAAAAATAATACCGTTGTCTTGATGACGCTTTTAAAATATGAATGTAACTAATATTAATGAAATTGATGTGCACAGCGACCAAGATCCTGGACGCGGCGACGCGTGAGCTGGCGCCCGAGCTGGAGTACTTCGTGGTGTTCTCGTCCGTGTCGTGCGGCCGCGGTAACCCCGGCCAGAGCAACTACGGCCTGGCCAACTCCGCCATGGAGCGCATCGTGGAGCAGCGCCAGGCCGACGGGCTGCCCGGCCTGGCCGTGCAGTGGGGCGCCATCGGCGAGGTGGGGCTCATCGTGGAGACCATGGGCGGCGACGAGACCGTGGTGGGCGGCACCGTGCCGCAGCGCATCGCGTCGTGCATGGAGGCGCTGGGCTCGCTGCTGGCGCTGCCGCACGCCGTGGCGGCGAGCATGGTGCTGGCCGACAAGCGCCGCGCCGCCGCCGCGCCGCAGCAGGACCTGCTGCACGCCGTGGCCAACATCCTCGGCATCAAGGACCCCAGCAAGGTGTCCGACTCCGCCAACCTGGCCGAGCTGGGCATGGACTCGCTCATGGGCGCCGAGATCAAGCAGACGCTGGAGCGCGGCTACGACGTGGTGCTGGGCGTGCAGGAGATCCGCGGCCTCACGTTCTCCAAGCTGCGCGGCATGGCGGGCGGCGAGGACGCTGGTGAAGACGCCGGCGAGCCGCCCGCGGCCGCCGCCGAGCCCGGCGACCAGGTGCAGTTCGCGGCGCTGGGCGAGCTCATGCCCAAGCAGGTGCTGGTGAAGCTGCCCAGCGCGGCGCCGGCCGGCTCCGAGCTCAAGCCGGTGTTCATGGTGCACCCCATCGAGGGCGTGGTGGAGCTGCTGCGCGGCGTGGCGCTGGCGGTGCGCGCGCCGGTGTACGGCCTGCAGTGCACACAGGCGGCGCCGCTGGACGACATGGCGGCGCTGGCGCGGCACTACGTGGCGCACGTGCGAGCACTGCAGCCCAAGGCGCCCTACACGCTGCTAGGCTACTCGTTCGGCGCCGGCGTGGCCTTCGAGATGGCGCTGCAGCTGCAGGCGGCGGGCTGCGAGACGCGCCTGGTGCTGGTGGACGGCTCGCCCGCCTACGTGGCCACGCACACCACTCGCGGCAAGCAGAAGCGCAGTGCGCGGTCCGCGCAGACTGATGAGGCGGACGCTCTGGCCTACTTCGTGCAGCTCTTCAAGGACGTGGATGCCTCCAAGGTGAGTTCGCCCGCGCCGACGACCTCATTCCTTCACTTGCTTTATTGCCCAGACCACGAAATATGTCGGCTAGAAATTTCCGAGAATTTAAATCACTTAGGATAACATTTAGTAATTAGGAATCCTACAATCTGTTTCAACTGCTAACCTTAAAAAGTTGGAGGTTTCAAAGAATTTTTAGATTTTTGTCTGATTTACATTCATCTAATAGAAATCGGTTTCCCATTTCAGATAGACCCAAAAATGTAAAAAAAAAACATTTCTACACAGTTCCTCCTTTGCTATCGTTATTTTTTTTATTGATTTCAAGCTTTGGCGTGTTAATTTTTTTGTTAAATACAAGTAATTTTTTTACGTTTCTGGTTAAGTGAGCATTTACTAGCTAGTAGGTCTTTTCACATGGAATTCAAATATTTAGGAAAAGATGGAAGATGTCAACCTAATGCACATGATTATGTTGACGTAATTTCTTGACATCTTTTTCTCGTCTCGAGTATGACTATTTTTTCCAAAGTAACGATTATTCGTTTCGAGAAATCTGTGCCAGAGAGCGGGAGTCTGAGTGTGACGTGTGCGCAGGTGTCGGCGGAGCTGGAGCGGCTGCCGAGCTGGGAGGCGCGGCTGGAGCGCACCACAGCGCTGGTGGGCGCGGCCGCCGGGCCGCACGGCGCCGACGCGCTGGCCGCCGCCGCCAACTCCTTCTACCGCAAGCTGGTGATCGCCGACACGTACAAGCCGGCGGGCCGCCTGCGCGCGCCCGTCACGCTGTTCACGGCGCGCGACAACTACGTGACGCTGGGCGAGGACTACGGCCTGCGCGAGGTGTGCGCGGGCGCCCTGAGCACGCAGCAGCTGGCCGGCACGCACCGCACCATCCTGGCGGGCGCCGCGGCCGCCGCCATCGCGCAGCACCTGTCGGAGCTGCTGGCGCACTAGCACACGCGCGGCCCGCGCCGCCGCCGGCGCCGTCGGGCCCGCCGCTAGCCGCTAGCCGCTAGACGCTAGCCGCTAGCCGCTAGCCGCTAGCCAGGCTAGTCAGCTGGTGGCTCGTAGCCAGCGCACCGGACGGAGGTCCGCGTGCAGACCGGTGACGGGCACTCTCTATTTATTTCTGCGGGGTAGCGTATATTAGTGCGAGGAGGATATTGTGTATATAGCTATAACATGATACTCTATTTATTGTACGTACGAGTATGTTAGTGGTGGAGCCCGGCTCGCCGATTGTGATACATTACATTCCGTCGTGCTCGTGCCGAGCGCGTCGAGCACGCGACGTACATATACGTATGTATGTATGTGTGGTTAGTTTGTAGTAAACTATTACATGAAGCATGTAATCCTGACTATAAGATAGTGTGTAATGCGGGGCGCTGGCGCTAGTCACTATATATGACTATATCAACATTTTAAAATGTAAACTATAATATTGGTATTTTGTATATTTCGATGTTGTTCTTATGGAATAAAATAGGTTGTAGGTAGGTAAAAATAAAGTAGGTTGCCTACTGAATAAAATGACGCGCAATACAGTACGTATTGCTACACGCCAGCACAGCACTGAGCACTGAGCAGTGAGCAGTGCGTGACGTCACGCGTCGCCGCCGGTAGCGATAACTAGTTAGTACCAGTGTATGGTTGTTGCGGTATTTATTTTGTTACTAATAAGGAGCCTGCGTGCTCTGTGATTAAAAGTGCATTATTTTTAAAGACTGGTTTTATTTTCAACGAACTTATAGTAATGTTGTGTGTTCCTAACACGCCATCATTCTACAACTATATCAATATTACAACTTCAATAAACCTGGTGAGAAAAAATAACCCCCGAATCAAAAATCTCCGAAGATAAAATACTTTTTTAACCGACTTCGCAAAAAAGGAGGAGGTTATCAACTGTATATTTTTTTTAATGTGTGTTACCTCAGGACTTGTTACTGGGTGAACCGATTTTGATAATTCTTTTTTTATTTGAAAGCTGGTGCTTGTCATGTGGTCCCATTTAAATTTGATCAAGATCTGATGAAGAACTTCGGAGATATACATCAGAACTCTTCAATAAATGACGGCAAATCACTCGGGATAGCTGCAATCGGATGTCTGTTTATTGTTTACATAATTTCATAACATAACATCAGGCTATCACGCTCTAAAGGGGTACGCATGTGTTAACAGTTCACCCTGGTATACTCTAATTCCACCGTTTTTTGTTTAAGTTTCATGTTTCTGGGTTAATCTATTCTGGCTTCACTTTGGAGAATTTGTCCGTCATGTACCCACAACTTAAAAGTGAAAATAAAAAAACTTTTTAACAAAAAATACAACCGACTTCCAATTAAAAACACTACAAAGTGAAAAATAACTTTAATTTCGGAAGTCGGTGTTCCTGTTTTGGGATCTTCGTTTTTTGGCACCGACTGCGGTTGTATTTTTTGTTGAAAAGTTTTTTTATTTACAAAAACAAATGTTTGTCTCTGAATGAGCGAGCACTTGGTTGCTAATACATCTGCTATGTTGATTAGATGGAAGAAAAGTAATCTTGCTGAATTCTTGATAAAATATTTATTGAATGTACTTGTTTACAATGGAACCGTCGAAAGTGTACTCAACAGTATTCGTAATAATTTTAATTAACATTAAATAAAAATGCTTATGCTAGCGTGCTAAATAAATGTGCGATAAAATCGCACAAGTTATTTGTTATGCAAGGCTGAAAAGTAGTTTTTTGGCGCGAGTAATTGTATTGAAACCTGAGCATGCGTAGGATTCTAGTATTAAAAAGATAAGAATCCTAAGCGTAGGGAGGGTTTCATAGGCATGAGACGCAGAATAACTTAGCTAACAACACTACCTACTGCGAGGAAAATGCGAGGTGCAAGAAAAGCAGCATACAAATTAGTGTTCACTTACATTACGATATTTCTCGAAAAACTCGAGAAACTCGCTACAAACAGTAAACATGGTAAATAATCCGCATATAATGTTTATGTTAGTGACCATGACAGTTTCGAAACTTATAGTGTTCACTTATTTACAAATTAAAGGAAAATTGCTACAATTGGTATTAAAGAAAGCTTTTTTTTGTTTGATATGATTAATTGATGCTTGCTTTAATAAAATGTTATATGCGATGTAAATATCATCCTTTTGTTGTCTTAACGATGGCTTAAGATGTCCCACCTTTGCTGCTTCACCTTTTACTTTCGATTTGAGGAACTGCATCTTCTGAGCTCCAGATAATGATGGGTTGCTATGAACTGCTTCTGTGAAGAGATCCTTAAAAGATGTCCACTGATGGTAATTACCGCTGAATGTAGGTATTATTATTTTTGTCGTAGTTATATGCTCTCTATGTGAAATGGACGATATCTTCTTATTGATTGCTTTGATAACAGCGTTGTATGTGCTTTCGTATTTGAGATACGTTTGTTTTGGATGGCTGTCCCCGCCAGGGTAAGCAACACTTACCAAGGTCAGTTTTGGGATGGGTGACCACTTTTTTTGGTTCGCTTGTTTTTAGATGGGTGACTCCGCCAGGGTAAGCAACTCATGCCAAGGTCAGTCTTGGGATGGGTGTCAACTTTTTTTTGGATAGCTTGTTTTCGGATGGGTGACCTTGGTAGATGTTGTATAACCTAGTGGGGTGACTTTATGATGTGTGACCAAAATTTTTGTGGTGATGGTCACCCATCCCAAGACTGACCTTGGTAAGTGTTGCTTACCCTGGCGGGGTCACCACTCCAGCCGCTTCAAGTTAAACACAAATCTATCCAGAAACTGACCTCGATAAGTACTAAGTACAGGGTACAGTTAACATTAATGCGCGTGAGGAAGGTTCGATTCCTAGGTCAGTAATTTATTTTATTTTATTTTTATTTACCTAAATACAAAATAACTATTTTTGATAATTGTGTCAAGTTTTTATAATGTAATTAATTTAAAAAGTTTGTAACATCCTATTTTTTTTAAATCTTGCTAATTAAATAATTGATCTAAATTAACATATTTTTTATAACTCAACCCATACCATAATTTTCGCCGACCCCTATTATCTTTTTATCGTAATATAAGCCTTTAAAATCATAATATTAATTTTAATCTGCGAATAATCGACCAATTTCCAACAATTATAAGGGCCGGTTTCTGAAATCGACGTCACATCTCAAATTAGCTGACAATTTGTCACAAATTAACCAGCCGTCAGTTGTCAGTGGGTTTCTCAGCACTTCATCATCGAGAAATTACTTAATCGCTTGTTACAATAAATAATCGGCATTAATCACATATACACACACACCATCACACATAAATACACACCATCACAATCACATACAACATTATAGGTACATGCATAAAGGGTTATATACTGCTTTCTTTTAGTACTAGCTTTTTTATTTTATATTCCTTTTCTTGCAAATTACAATTAGATTAGATTTAATTAAGAAATTTATTGTAACGTTTTATATATTACATGAACTGCAATAAATGTAAACGGAACGAAGGAGCCTGGATCTCACGACACAGGGAATCCTAGTGTGAGTTCCAGGAAGCAACGCATTTGTATGTAATTTTTAAACAATAAATTATTCTTATTCTTATTTATTTCGGTTGGCCACCCTAGCTGGTATTCATTCGCTTCATTCGCTACTATAACGTAAACAGTAACTTTAAATAGTATTTTATCTTGAGCGGCAGGGTTGGTTTAGCCGCCAAGTTAAGCAAACCTTACCAAGGACGATTTTTGAATGGGTAACCACTTTCTTTTGGTTTTCTTGTTTTTGGATAGGTGACCGAACACAGGTTAAGCAACACTTAGCAAGGTTAGTCTATGGATGGGTGACCAAATTTTTTTGGTTCGCTTGTTTTTGGATGGGTGACCCTGCCAGGGTAAGCAACACTTACCAAGGTCAGTGTTTGGATGGGTGACCACTTTTTTTGGGTTCGCTTGTTTTTGGATGGGTGACCTTGGTAGATGTTGTTTAATCTAGCGGGGTGACTTTAGGATGGGTGATCAAAATTTTTGTGGTGATGGTCACCCATCCAAAGACTGACCTTGGTTAGTGTTGCTTAACCTGGCGGGGTCACCTATCCATAAAAAAGCGATCCAAAAAAAAAAATGGTCACCCATCCCAAGACTGACCTTGGTAAGTGTTGCTTACCCTGGCGCGGTCACCACCCCAGCCGCTTCAAGTTAAACACAAACCTATACAGAAACTGAACTTGTAGTACTAAGTACAGGATACAGTCAACACTGACCATCGAACCTTCCTCACGCGCATTGGTGTGAGGTAGGTTCAATACCCAGGTCAGTAACAGTTTGTTTTTTTATTTTTATTTACATAAATACAAAATAACTATTTTTGATAATTGTGTCAAGTTTTTATACTGTAACTAAATTAAAAAGTTTTTAATATTCTATTTTTTAAATCTTTGTAATTAAATAATTGCTCTAAATTAACATATTTTTTATAACTCACCATACCATAGTTTTCGCCGACCCCTATTATCTTTTTATCGTAATATAAGCCTTTAAAATCATGATATGAATTTTAATCTGCGAATAATCGACCAATTTCCAACAATTGGGCCGGTTTCTGAAGTCGACGTCACATCTCAAATCAGCTGACAATTTGTCTCAAATTAACCAGCCGTCAGTTGTCAGTGAGTTTCTCAACTCTGCATCATCGAGAAATTACGTAATCGCTTGTTACAATAAATAATCGGCATTAATTTATTTCGGTTGGCCACCCTTGCTGATATTCATTCACTTCATTCGCTACTATAACGTAATCAGTAACTTTAAATAGTATTTTATCTTGAGCGGCAGGGTTGGTTTAGCCGCCAAGTTAAGCAAACCTTACCAAGGACGATTTTTGGATGGGTAACCATATTTTTTTTGGTTTTCTTGTTTTTGGATAGGTGACCGAACACAGGTTAAGCAACACTTAGCAAGGTTAGTCTTTGGATGGGAGACCGCTTTTTTTTTTGGTTCCTTTGTTTTGGATGGCTGACCCCGCCAGGGTAAGCAACACTTACCAAGGTCAGTCTTGGGATGGGTGACCAAATTTTTTTGGTTCGCTTGTTTTTGGATGGGTGACCCTGCCAGGGTAAGCAACACTTACCAAGGTCAGTGTTTAGATGGGTGACCACTTTTTTTGGGTTCGCTTGTTTTTGAATGTGTGACCTTGGTAGATGTTGTTTAACCTAGCGGGGTGACTTTAGGATGGATGATCAAAATTTTTGTGGTGATGGTCACCCATCCAAAGACTGACCTTGGTTAGTGTTGCTTAACCTGGCGGGGTCACCTATCCATAAAAAAGTGATCCAAAAAAAAAATGGTCACCCATCCCAAGACTGACCTTGGTAAGTGTTGCTTACCCTGGCGCGGTCACCACCCCAGCCGCTTCAAGTTAAACACAAACCTATACAGAAACTGAACTTGTAAGTACGAAGTACAGGATACAGTCAACACTGACCATCGAACCTTCCTTACGCGCATTGGTGTGAGGGAGGTTCGATACCCAGGTCAGTAACAGTTTGTTTTTTTTATTTTTATTTACATAAATACAAAAAACTATTTTTGATAATTGTGTCAAGTTTTTATACTGTAATTAATTTAAAAAGTTTTTAATATCCTATTTTTTTCAATCTTTGTAATTAAATAATTGCTCTATATTATCATATTTTTTATAACTCAACCCATACCATAGTTTTCGCCGACCCCTATTATCTTTTTATCGTAATATAAGCCTTTAAAATCATAATATTAATTTGAATCTGTGAATAATCGACCAATTTCCAACAATTATAAATTAGGCTCGTTGACAAGAGATTAACATTGAAAATGGTTCTCAGAAACCCAAAAATGCTTTAACATGTGGTTAATTCGTGATTTTTGTCAAGTGTGACAAATTGTTAAACGCTTGTCACATTTGGGTGTTGAGAAACTGAAAGTAGAATTAACAGGCGATTAATCGTCGATTACGTTAACAGCCCGATAATTGAGACCTGGGAAACTGGCAGGAGTGACCTTTCGCTTCATATACACCGTGAAATTTAATTGGTTGTTTTCCCGCGGCAGAACGACTTGCCTTAAGGAGTACTTTCGAAGCATAGAGTTAAAGTAAAAAAATAACGATGTTTTTGTTTTAAAATAATTTAAAAAATATTCATCAACTCGAAAAAGTGAGTTACAATAGTAACTTGTAGGTACTAGGTACTACTCGCGTCACCACCGGCAAAGAAAAGCGATGCACAAGATAATGTTCAAACCAAAATAAACTCTCGCACGTAGTGATACGTCATAAAATAGTTTGCAAGGAACAATACCACCGCTAAGCCGACAAAGCAAATACCGATTTATTAAATGTTTAAAGTAAAATAAGCTCTCGCGTGTAGTAATACGGCATAAACTAGCCCGCGCGCAACATTATCAAACGGAGCCGCCTTCGAACCTAATCCTTTTGACAGTGATCCTGACCTACTTAGCACCCGGGTCAACGCCCCGCTGTCGTTCGGCCGTAGATATCGGGAGGTATTACTATTGGTTCGTGATCGCTTTCGAGTTAAGTTTTTCACAATGTTAAATATGCCAGTTTTTGTTTCTAATATTTTACATAACTACGAAACGATTGTATTACATAGAAAAAACCATTTCGCTGCGGGAAAACAACCATTTAAATTTCACGGTGTATAGATAAAAATCTTAATCTTTCGCTATACATAGTCCTGAAAATTTTCAAGAAGGCTAAATACTTCTACTTTTCTCAACCAAAACATTTCTTATGGGGTGAGAACCCCTTAAGAAAGGTATTGGTTTTCGGGCACTTTCATGTTTGGATATAAAGTTTGCAATAGCGGAATTTCTTTGATTTTGATCCTAAAAGATTTCTTTGAAGGCAACTAGCTGCAGAAAGATCACATCCGGAGCTACTCAAAAATTCAAAGCTTCATACCATCTTTGGTCGCACTGCAATAGCAACGACATGACACTTTAATTCCTCAGATGACACATAACACTTTACCATTGAAGCCATCTGCCAACTTACGCAAGACATGGCTAATAACAATATTCTATAGAATATAATATACATATCGACAGCTGGACATCTACCTATCTACTGTACATGTATGTTAGATCATACAAGTGTTACATAGAGGCTGTGATGCAACTAATGTGTTGAAGATAAATTATCTGTGGGTCCGAGAGTTTATGAGAAGAAGAGAACATCGGGATGAAAAGCATTGGTTGTTGTAAGACTGTTTGCATGGTCGAATACCCATTCGAACCCCCATCGACTTTAGGTCCAATTCTTTTACCCGTAGTTAACTCAACCAATGGTTGATTTTTTCGGTAAAACGCGTTTATTCATCAATTGTAAGCCTAACAATCTATGCCTCTACATCAGAAACCGCTCTTTCGTGAGAATATACACCGATTGTTCAAATGTGTTCTCCACCAAGAAAGGCGTTAGACAGAGATGCATTCATTCACCCTTACTCTTCAATGTTTATGGAGAGTATATAATTCGTAAAACTCTTGAGGGCTGGGAAAAGGTGTTTGCTGTTGGTGGAAAGCGCATTTCCAATCTACGCTACGCTGACGATACAGTTCTCCTTGCTGGCGCGGCCACGGCGTTTTTTTTTAAAAAAAACTATGCCAAGATTATGTAAAAATTTGTAAAAGTTGATTCCCAAAACCATAAATTTGTCAAAGTTATGGTTAAAAAGTTTTAAGGGTTTGAACGTGGCCGCGCCATTGAAACGCGGCGAACCGCGCGGCCACGGAGATCTTTAAAACTAAGCGTTGCAGAGACCTGAAATTTTGGCAGATAACAGATTGAATTTGTAAAAAATATTTAAAAATGAAGAAAAAAATCCAGGGTTTATATTTTAGGAGCTGTAAGACTAAAATCCCATGGCCGCGCCATTGAAACGGTGAAAAACACGGTATATATGTATACACAAAAAAATCCTAGGTTTATATTTTGGGAGCTGTAAGACTAAAACCCCATGGCCGCGCCATTGAAACGGTGAAAAACACGTTATCGCCGATATCTCGCTGAAAACGTTATCGCGGATATCTCGCTGTTTGTAGTAAGCTGAAAAAATTATAAAAAAATATTTTAGGTATCGAAATATTTTTCATACAGATGAATTCAGTTTGAAAGCCTATACGGTTACTACAAACGCTGAAAATGACTGACAAACGTTGGAAGAGGTGTAAAGAGGATTGTAGTATTATTATTTTTGTTTGTAGTAAGCTGAAAAAATTATAAAAAAATATATTAGGTATCGAAATATTTTTCATACAGATGAATTCAGTTTGAAAGCCTATACGGTTACTACAAACGCTGAAAATGACTGACAAACGTTGGAAGAGGTGTAAAGAGGATTATAGTATTATTTTTTTTGTTTGTAGTAAGCTGAAAAAAATATTTAAGGTATCGAAATATTTTTCAAACAGATGAATTCAGTTTGAAAGCCTATACGATTACTCCAAACGCTGAAAATAACTGACAAACGTTGGAAGAGGTGTAAAGAGGATTGTAGTATTATTATTTTTGTTTGTAGTAAGCTAAAAAAATTATAAAAAAATATTTTATGTATCGAAATATTTTCAAACAGATGAATTCAGTTTGAAAGCCTATACGGTTACTACAAACGCCGAAAATGACTGACAAACGTTGGAAGAGGTGTAAAGAGTGTTGTAGTATTATTATTTTTGTTTGTAGTAAGCTGAAAAAATTATAAAAAAAATATTTTAGGTATCGAAATATTTTTCATACAGATGAATTCAGTTTGTAAGCCTATACGGTTACTACAAACGCTGAAAATGACTGACAAACCTTGGAAGAGGTATAAAGGGTATTGTAGTGTTATTATTTTTGTTTGTAGTCTGCTGATAAAATTATAAAAAAATATTTTAAGAACCGATTTTTTTTCATTAATATGAATTCAGTTTGAAAGCCTATACGGTTGCTACAAACGCTGAAAATTACTGAAAAACGTTGGAAGAGTTATAAAGAGGATTGTATTATTATTATTTTTATTTGTAGTATGCTGAAAAAATTATAAAAATATTTTAAGATAACGAATTTTTGTCGTACAGATGAATTCAGTTTGAAAGCCTATACGATTACTACAAACGTAAAAAAATACTAAAAAACATTGGTGGAGCTATGAAGAGGTTTGTAGTTTACTTATTTTTGTTTGTAGTAAGCCGCAAAAAAACAATAAAAATATTTTTGGTATCGAAATATTTTTCATAAAGATGAATTCAGTTTAAAAGCCTATACGGTTACTATAAACGCTGAAAATTAATGAAAAACATCGGTAGAGGTATGAAGAGGTTTGAAGTTTACTTATTTTCGTTTGTTGTAAGCTGAAAAAATATAAAAAAAATATTTCAAATGCCGATTTTTTTTTCATAAAGTTGTATTTTTCTTACTCCTCCATTATTCTTTTCTGATTAATTTCGTTGCGGGATCCAAGTAAATTCATTCTCCGGGCCTTCGTCGAGCTTCATTGCCTCGGCGCTTTTCTGGTGGTTGCCACTGTTGGTTCTGGCTGTTGCAGTTGTTTGGGATTAATAGTGCGGTTGGATTGTACCAAAAAAAAAATATATATAAGCTGGTAACTCGGTGACGATGTTCAAGGCCCTGGAGCTTTGACTTGACCAGTGCCTCATTGCCGATGAGTTTCTTGGCCCGCTTTTCGATCGACTCTAGTGCATCAAGCTGGTATTTGGCAGATCCGTCCCAGAGATACTGTTCTTATCTCTGGTACGGATCTGCCAAATACTAGTTCCATGCACGATTGAACTTGCGCTTGATACAAGTTAAGCAGCTGTTCCAGCGTGAAGTACCTTCTCACCTTCGTAAGGATCCCCAACTTTTCAAATCAAATCTTCTTCTTCTTCCACCTCGCCACTTCCCGTTACTCGGGGTCGGCTTTCCTGGTCATGAGGCGCCACTTGTTCCGCTGATAAGCATCGTCAGTAGATAGGCCGCACATCTTCATGTCCTTCTGGACATTCGTCATCCAAGATGTCAGCGGTCTACCTCTCCCTCTCTTTTGTGTCGTCATGGAAAGGCACTTTTTCACGATGTGATCATTGGGTCTCCGCATCACATGGCCGTACCAACGAAGCCTGGATTCGGTAAGTTTTTCGGCGATGGGTGCAACTTTAAAACTACCCCGTACATACTCGTTCCGAATTTTATCCTTGAGAGAGTTTTGAACTTTTCAAATCAAATCAAATCAAAAATATTTATTTACTAGAATATGGTACATAAGGTGTTACAGTAAATTTAGTTCAGCATATCCTACCATAACATGGCGTGCAAAATTATTGACAATCATGGATGTCACTTAATCTAACTTACAAATTACAGATTCCATTGACTTGTCTTCTAAATAGTCCTTAATGCTATAATATCTTTTAAATAATAATAAATTGAATAGTAGTACTTTTGATCCAGTCGTTGGCTTTACCCCGGATTCCATAATGCTCAAGCTTTGAGAGTAGTGTTTTATGGCAGACAAAATCGAAGGCTTTTGTCATGTCTAGGAACACGCAACTAATCTTCGATTTTTGATTCAGAATTTCGGTTATGTGTTTCATTAGTGTTAAATATGCCAAAGTAGTGGAACTGCCCTTCCTAAACCCGTATTGTTCTTTTTTAAGAATATTACATGTTGTTAGAAAGTTCTCTATTTTAATGCACATAACTTTCTCAAATAGTTTGGATAGGATTGGGATTAAAGTTATTGGGCGATAATTGCTCATGTCAGTTTTTACACCTTTCTTATAAAGAGGTTTGACAATTGACCTTTTCAGACGTGTTGGGAATACTCCTTCTGTTAGAGACAGGTGAATAATGTATGTTAAGGGAGACACTAAACTCATTGCACATATTTTTAACACTTTAGTGCTCAAGTCGTCATATCCGGTCGAGTTAGTGTTTCTTAGACTGTGAATTATTTTATAAACGTCTGATTCATCTACTGGTGTAAGAAAAATGCTATTAGGATTTTGAGGGGTGGTTATTTTTATGCCATTTTACACATTTTTATAAGCCTTATTGGTCGTCTTTGTTTGGGATATATAATAGTCATTAAATACGTCACATATTTGATTTGGATTGTAATAAACTGTACTGTTAGCAATAACTGCGTCAACTTCAGAATTACTTGTCATAATATTTGTGTTTGTTTTAATCATGTTCCAAGCCGCTTTACTTGTATTTTTGGCCTTATTAATGTAGTCTAAGCTATTTATCTGCTGAGCCTTGTGTATGCATTTTTCAATATTTGAGTGTAGTCGTCATATTTTTTTTTGTTTTGTTTTTTGTTATGCTTGTAGAGATGGTATTTTAAATATAATGTTCGTTTTTTAATGCAGCATCTTTTTATACTCTTGGTTAAACCTCTATTTTTCACTTGTTTACTAGTATTTTTGACTTTAACTATAGGAAAGCATAGATTATAGAAAAGGGTAATTATATCGTGCAGTCTATCGAAGGCGTCATTTGTTGTTTGAGTTTCGTAAACTTCGGAGAAAGATAAACTCGAGATGCAGTTGTTGAACTTAATAACATTTTCGTCACTGAGCTCTCTTACACTTTTAAACCAAAAGCTATGAATGTCTTTAACTTCAAGATCAATCTCTAAGCAAACAGTTATTGCTTGTGCTGATTCGTGGTCTGAAAGCGCTAGATAGTGAATTGCAGGATTAGCGTCGTGGATGTTTCTTACTATTAAGTCCAAACATGCGTTTTTCCTCGTAGGCAGTTTTATGTGGTTGATTATATTATTATTATTAAGAATAGAGTTTAAGTCATTGGATGTTTTATTTGTTTTCAGTGTGTCAATATTCCAGTCGCCACATATGATAACCTTTTTGTTACCTTTTTTACACAGTCTATTGGTAAGAAGTTCCAAATTATTCAAAAATATTGTGGCATTGAGGTAATAATGTACTACGCACTTGTGGCATCACGTGTAGGTGTTCTATATATGCACACTATAATTAAGTTACATTTAATTATTTCGATGGCACAGCATTCGAATTGAAAGGGAATAGGGAGGGGTAAATTTTTTATTTCTTTAAATTGTAGGTTATTTTTTAATAATATACACGAGCCTCCCCGTCGTTGGTTAATTCTAGAGAAGAAGGATACCAGTTTACAGTTATTAAGTCTAAGGTTTTGTTCACAACCACTTTTTAGTTTCAGTTAAACATATAATATCTACGGGACCTAGTTCCTTTTGTAAATTTGAAATAGCCTCCTCTATTAATTCCTGTTTGTTTAATACTCCAGCAATGTTCTGGTGGATTACCGTGATTTTAGTATAATTAGTTTTGTTTGCGAAAAAACTCAGTTTTGGTGGCATTACCAACTTTTTTTTTTTCCACAAAGCAGGTAGTAATTTTTGTGTGGTTTTTCGCGGTGTTGTAGGTGTGTTTGTTCTGTGCTGGATAATGTGCTTATTTTTAAATCGATTAAGGAACTCAGTCTGGTATTTCTTGTAGTCAATTCTTGTGTTCAACTTCAAACATAAATGCGATAGATAGTATTGGTGTTTACTTTTCATAGACCTGTTGTTGCTGCTATTTATGTATTCCAAATTGTGTACTTTTACGTATTTACAATTTTCATAATTTTGTATTATTAATTCCAAGTTGTAGTTAATTGTATTTTCGTTTAAGTAAGGATTAGGTATATTGTACGTTAGTAACAAGTACAGTATTGTTTCGTAATTTATAAAGGACGTTACACAACTCAGATATCAGAGAGTAAGGGTTTTTGTCATTAGATCCTATCATTAAAACTATAATATCGTCACTGGACAATGTCCTTACGAAGTCGTCATTACAGCTGTTCAGAATCTGAACCCATTCACCCTTGACTTAAAGACCCCTAGATTGTAGCTATCGAGAAACAGACTCCGGTAGGGAATTCCACTCCTTAGCTGTACACACTTCAACACCTCAATATACCGGTAGTAGATCTGGCACCGTTGGAGAAACTGCCGTACAGCCCAAGTCTCGATCGAATCGAAGGCTTTCTTGTAGTTCACAAAAGCTAAACAGAGAGGCAGGTACTCTTTAGTCTTCTGTATAACCTGCCGCAGCGTATGTATGTGGTCTACGGTGCTAAAGCCTTTTCGGAAGCCGGCTTGTTCGGGAGGCTGGAAGTCGTCAAACCTGCGCGCGAGACGATTCGTGATGACTCTTGAAAAAAACTTGTAGACATGGCTAAGAAGTGAGATGGGCCTATAGTTCTTCAGCCGGGCATTGTCGCCTTTCTTGAAGAAGATTACCACCACACCCCTGCACCATGCCTGTGGCGTCCTCCCCTCGAGTATGACGGAATCAAACAGCTTCTGAAGTGCCGTAAGTACTGGTTTTCCACCAGCCTCCAGGAGTTCGGGCGTAATTCCGTCATCTCCCGGTGCCTTGTTGTTCTTAAGCTGTTTCAGAGCCATCCTAATCTCATATAGGCTGACGTCCGGAATGTCTTCGGTATAGTGTCGGGTCAATCTAGCTGAATATAAGGTACGCTACCCTGGTTGACACACTCTCGATCTTCACCACGTTGTTCACAAGGGACTTGTGGACGATAAAGCCGACACCACCCTGGGACTGCCGGTCACCCTCTCGGAAGTAGAGCAGGTTACCGGATTTGAGGATTATCGAGTCCTTCCCCTCTTTTCGGCCTTCAGATAACCCTATAATGCTACATCGTAACCTGCTCAACTCTTCCTCGAGTTCGGCTATCTTCTCGTCGGTCCGGAGTGTTCGCGTGTTATAAGTTCCCAGGTCCAGTCGTCGGTGTTTATTGGGATAGCCGGGTCCACTCCGGGGATTCTTTGCACCTCTTGACACGCCATCACCTCGACCGCCACCGTAGCCGAGGGTAGACGAGCTGCCGGGCACTCGGGGCCTTATATTCTGCATTTTGGTTTGGGGGGGTTTGCCATCATCGCCACGCTTGGCAGGCGGGTTGGCGATCGCAGTTTGTTGTTAAAGTGCACAAACGCTGCTGCCCATTCTCTGGTGTATCCCTTAGTCGCCTCTTACGACACCCACGGCAAGATATAGGGTGGTGAAATTCTTTACGTCTGTCACCATATGGTACGTTAATTGGTAATAATATCTAATTTTGTTTGAAAAAAGTAGTTTTTTGAACAACGTGTGAATGTTTGTTGCGGTCAAATATAAAAAAAAAAACATATTCGACTAGCTTGCGCGATCCGCGTCTAACGACCGCTCATACGCGTGGAAAAACTTACATAAAAAGCCTTAAACTTTAAATTTCGCTGTATTTTCTCTAAAAAGTGTGTTATTGCCCACTGTGTAAAAGTTCCTTCCTCTCTTAAATCCATAAAGTTCATATCTGACTAGCCCGCGCTGAGACGCATCTAACGGCACCTCTTACGAGTATGTGTTTCTAGCTCACATAGAACGCTTTAAAATTAAATCCTATGTTATATACCTAATTAACCGACTTCGCAAAAAAGGAGGAGGTTCTCAATTCGACAGTCTTTTTTTATTTTTAACCGACTTCGCAAAAAAGGAGGAGGTTCTCAATTCGACAGTTTTTTTTATTTTTAACCGACTTCGCAAAAAAGGAGGAGGTTCTCAATTCGACTGTTTTTTTTTTTTTATGTTTGTTACCTCAGAACTTGTTACTGGGTGAATTGATTTTGATGATTCTTTTTTTAATTGAAAGCTGGTGCTTGTCATGTGGTCCCATTTAAATTTGGTCAGGATCTGATGAAGAACTTCGGAGATATACATCAGAAATCTTCAATAAATGACAGCAGATCACTCGCGATAGCTGCCTACATCCGATTGGATGTCTGTTTATTGTTTACATCATTTCATAACATAACATTACACTAGCACGCTTTAAAGGGGTACGCAGGTGTGAACAGTTCACCCTGGTATACTCTAAATCCACTGTTTTTGTTTAAGTTTCATGTTTCTGGGTTAATCTATTCTGGCTTCACTTTGGATAATTGGTCCGTTATGTACCCACAACTAAAAAGTGAAAAATAAAAAACTTTTTAACAAAAAATACAACCGACTTCCAAATAAAAACACTACAAAGTGAAAAATAACTTCAATTTCGGAAGTCGGTGGACTTCCGAAATTGAAGTTATTTTTCACTTTGTAGTGTTTTTATTTGGAAGTCGGTTGTATTTTTTGTTAAAAAGTTTTTTTTGTTACCTCAGAACTTGTTACTGGGTGAACCGATTTTGATGATTCTTTTTTTATTTGAAAGCTGGTGCTTGTCATGTGGTCCCATTTTTTATTTGTTTTTATTTGAAATTTGGTCAAGATCTGATGAAGAACTTCGGAGATATACATCAGAACTCTTCAATAAATGACAGCAGATCACTCGGGATAGCTGCAATTGGATGTCTGTTTATTGTTTACATCATTTCATATCATAACATCACACTAGCACGCTTTAAAGGGGTACGCAGGTGTGAACAGTTCACCCTGGTATACTCTAAATCCACCATTTTTGTTGCAGTTTCATGTTTCTGGGTTACCTAATCTATTCTGGCTTCACTTTGGAGAATTGGTCCGTTATGTACCCACAGCTAAAAAGTGAAAAATAAAATACTTTTTAACACAAAATTCAACCGACTTCCAAATAAAAACACTACAAAGTGAAAAATTACTTCAATTTCGGAAGTCGGTGTCAAATAACGAAGATCCCAAAACAGGAACACCGACTTCCGAAATTTAAGTTATTTTTCACTTTGTAGTGTTTTTATTTGGAAGTCGGTTGTATTTTTTGTTAAAAAGTTTTTTTCTCATGTTCATACAAACAATTTTTTTTATAAATTTAGGTAGTTATTTAATTTCTATATAATACAAATTCTTATAAATTGCACTTCCAACTTCAGTCACAGGTTCTTACCTATATAACTTACTTAAAACGCCTTAAACTTTCAATTTCGCTGCGTTTTCTCTAAAAAGTGTTTTTTCCCAATGTGTAAAATTGCCTTCCTCTCTTAAATCCATAAAGTTCATATCTCACAAGCTCGCGCTGAGACGCATCTAACGACACCTCTTATGTGATTCTAGCTCACATAGAACGCTTTAAAATTAAATCCCATGTTATATACCTAATCTCAAAATCCACCTGTAGGAGCCATTTCAACACATAAACCGTAATAATTCAACCATTTTTTTGCGATTTGGACTGAGTTTTCAACGAATACGTTGTCTGATATCTATCTGCTTACCTTCTAGCAATTCTTAACCGACCTACTTGTATTTTTTTTCTCATGTTCATGCATACAAACATTTTATAAACTTAGGTAGTTTTTTTAATTTCTATCACACATCTTTTTATAAATTGCACTTCCAATTTCAGTAACTGGTTCTATCTAAGCGTTTCGGACAACTCACTTTACCGTTTAAAATGCCTCGACTGGCGGCGAATCCACCAGATATTGTTTTCGAAGCTTTAAAAGATCTGCGGTTCATTGATGATGAAGGCAATCTTTTGCCGTGGAGTAACGATGTTTGGCAAACAGCGACCGTTGCAATGAAGGGTAAGATGTCGAAGGACTACCTGTATCTTTACTTATCCCAAAACAGAAACGATGTTTTTAATAAAATCCATGGGATTGAAACGTTGGAGTCGACGAAATACGACAGTAAAGTTGACGACACGGCTGACGATTCACGGCAAGATTCGAATTGGTCTATGGGCGAAACAAATTGCTTGTTGCCTGCCTTACGCAAAAACATAGATATATCGAAAAGTGAATGGGCTGTTCTCAAGTCTCGAGTTGTAGAATACAAGGAACGAGAATACGAGGTCCTCGTTGTCGGTTGGGCGGACGCTCTCTACTATATTTTATGGACTCACATGAAATTGCCTTGTCCTTTCTCGTTCAAAAGCGCAAAAATTAATAGAAATCCTGGGGAGATGTTTTTGTCGGTTAAAGGCAGTTGCTTGGAATGCGAATCCAAAATACACATCTATTGTCAAAATGAACCAACTGACGACGGGACAACGTTAAACGTTTCCACTTTCGATTCACGTGGAATAGCTCACCAGAAAAAACGGCAACTAAGTGGAGAAAGACGATTGCGAATCGGTAAAGAGTTACAAGGCAAATCGACATACGCTTGGCGACGTAATGAAGCGAATAGGTTGATGGAGTTTGAGGATGCTATTCCGGCTAATATACCTTCGGAAGAAGTTGTCCGGAAGGCAAAGCAGGAAGCTCGTGACAAGGATTTACGTTTATTTAAAGTAAAATCAGCTCTTGCTAGTGTGTGGGACATGAAGTATGGATTGGAGTTTAACGGATGCATTCACGAGATCTCTCTCGATAAATTCTTTTTGATGTACTGGACTCCCACACAGTTACATATGTACAACAAGTTTATGAAGGAAGACTGCGTTGGGAGCATAAGTATAGACGCTACAGGCAGTTTGGTTAAGCAACTACCAAAACCGGATGGCTCAAAGCGCGTTGTTTACCTCTACCAAGCTTTTTGTGGATATCGGCAAAAGATATTGCCATTATTCCAAATGATATCCGAGAAGCACGATACAAATACCTTAACTTACTGGATTCGAGAATGGTTACGAGGTGGCGGGTCGTGTCCGAAACAAGTAGTTACAGACTATTCACTGGCACTCCTTAATGCTACCTCTCTCGCGTTTAACAACACGGATCTAAAACATACATTGAAACATGTATTGTCTTTGACACAAACAGTTCGTCTGTGCGGGTGAACCCACCTCATTGCATAATTCGACTCGACATTTCACATTTCATAAACATGGTGGCGCGTTGGAGCTGCTTCAATCGCGAAAATCCCGAAAAGAAAGATTTCTATCTCCGATGCGTGGGTCTGCTGACCACATGTACGGAAATAAACGATTTTATTCAATTGTGTACCGACGTACTGACTATTGCTTTTGCAACGCATGAAGACATTGATGACAAAAAGAGTCACTGTTTCTCAGCACAGTATCGAATTTTCGAGCGCTTAAAAACGTATAATCTGCCCAATAACGGTGCTGACAAACTCCGCGATGATCAGGACGAGAAGGAAAGCTTGTTGGAACAGTTTAACGACGTTGATGGCGAGACTGAACTGGATTCGAGTGTAGCAATCAAATTTATTTTGAAGAAAATCGAGTCCGACAGCAGAAGTGATCTTAAACACGGACGATTAAATCCTTATCAGTGCTGTGCGTTCGGTTCTCGGCTGTTAAAGTTGGCAAAACAGTTTGTTCTATGGACTACTGTTATGGTTGCCAATGATCCAAATGGCTCTACTCTCGTAGAGTTATTCATTGACGATGACGTACGCCTTGTATCCAGTTCAGCTCGCAGCGAAGAATACTTTCGCGAATCAAAACATCTTGTCTCCAAAAAAGAAAAATCTTTAAGGATGGATAAGTTTCTTGTTGTCCATCTAAGGAACCTGGCAGGCACTACAATTTTGTTAAATGCCGACACAATAAAAAACAAAAATATACAGCCCAAACTTACACATGCAACGCCTCTAGTAGCTGAACGTCGATATGACCGTAAAAGAGTTAGTGAAGATAACGGCGATGGTAAGAGTGAGCACGATCTAGAAGACAAGTTAGACGGTGCGACTCTTGGTAACTCATTGGACGATACTTTGACGGAACCAGAACAGTCTATAATGGCTTTTCTGAATGAGAATGAAGATTGGCGTGGCCTTACAACGAAAACGGAGCCGATCAAACAAAAAATCCCGTCCCAAAAAAAGGGGAAAGTATCTGTCACCGTGTCCTGATATAGAAATAATACGCCAGCGCCCAAAATTCCGTTTGACTTTGTCGTTGCTCATAAATGGTAACAGTTTGGGCCCTGTGAAAATTGGCAAACGAATTATTGCTGTTCGGAACACCTGTGCATTCGACTCCACTGTGCAGAGTATGCTAGCTGCATACCACGATTATGCTCTGTACTGCGAAAACATCACAGGGTCAAACATTGCTGTATATGAGTTTTTAGAGACGTTGTCGAAGTCTGGTGTGTGTCAAAATCAAAATCAAAATCAATTTTTTTATTTCACATAGGCCTACATGAGCACTTATAAAACGTCGACAAAATGTGCACGGTTCGGGTTGGTCGTTTCCTATGGAGAAGAACCGGCAAGAAACTCCATGGTTACTCTTTTAAAAATGGTTTGGTTTTACAATATTTCCATGTTACAGCATTAGTACTTAGATATGGGGGGACAACGTAGGCCCGAATTATGACAATAAGTCGTAAGAAACTAAAAAAAAAAAGAAAAAGATTATATAAAAAAGTTAACAAATGTTAACTAGCATCTAGAAGGCCTACAATGTTCACACATTCACAACACAATCGGTAAAAGAATCTATACAAAGGTAAAAATAATAAAAATAAGTATAACAAGACTAAATTTAACATCTTGCACAAATTTTGTTATCAGTGCTGTAACTATTCTTAGCAAAGGGCTTTAAAGATGATTGAAAACCATTGTAAAAAGTCTAATTAAAAGAAGGAAAGAAAAAATGAGATTGAGAATAGTTAGAGACATCCACATATTTGTGCCGTTTACAAGTTACCAGGGAAGTTGCATGCGCAGAAGGAGCTTAGGCCAAATGTTTTTATCTTCAACGTAGTCCTTGATTTTATAATATGCTTTTTTAACAAGGATACGTTTGATGTAGTTTTTGAACCTTCCATCGGTCAGTTCTATAACTGACTTTGGCAACTTGTTATAAAAGCGTATACTGTTTATAAGAAAAGACTTGCTAGTTTTCGTTAATCTGAATTTGGGTATTACAATTTCGTGCTTACTGCGTGTATTTAAATTATGGAAGTCGCTTCTAGTTTTGAAAAGCCCCCGATTTTTACGGACATACAAAATACATTCCAAAATATAAAGTGAAGGTAGAGTCAGTATATCGATCTCTTAAAATTTTTCTCTGAGGGACTCGCGAGGACCCATTTTATAGATTGCGCGGATTGCCCTCTTTTGTAGGATGAAAATTGAGTCAACGTATGCTGCTGATCCCCACAGCAGAATGCCATAAGACATAATACTGTGGAAATAAGCATAGTATACCAACCTAGCTGTAGCTACATCGGTTAGCTGCCTTATTTTCCTTACTGCATATGCAGCCAAACTTAACCTACCCGAAAGAGTTCTAATGTGCGCGCCCCACTACAATTTTGAATCGATAGTAATCCCTAAGAATACAGTTTCCGTTATAACTTCAAGATTTTTGCCGTCAAGATTTAAGTTTAGGTCATGTTGTGGTACATTTGGTAAAGAGAACTTTAGACATTTTGTTTTTTTCGCATTCAGTAAAAGATTGTTAGCTGCGAACCATTTTGAGAGAACAATTAGACTTTCGTTGACATTTATGACATCCGTATCTTGCCTATCTATTTTAAAAATTAGCGAAGTATCATCAGCAAATAGAATTATATCCGATAATTTGGCCATCATAAAAGGGAGATCATTTATGTAAACAAGAAAAAGGAAAGGGCCGAGAATTGAACCTTGGGGCACGCCCATCTTGACTAGAGACCCGGAGGACGTCGCCCATTAACATTTACTTTTTGCTGTCTGTTTGATAAATAGGAAAGCACGAGATCAGCAGATTTTCCACGAATTCCGTAGTGGTGTAATTTACAGATCAGTGTGTTGTGGTTGACGCAGTCGAAAGCTTTTGAGAGATCACAGAAAATGCCAATGGCATCCTGGGACCCCCCCCAAGCCTCCAAGATGTGGCTGATGAGTTTTACTCCCGCGTCCGTTGACGACCTACCTTTCGTGAAACCAAACTGTTGACTATGCAGTATCCCATTTGAATTGAAGTGAGACAAAATCTGTTCCAGCATGATTTTTTCAAAGATTTTACTCAATGCTGGAAGCACGGATATAGGTCTATAATTAGAAGGATCACTCTTACAGCCTGATTTGAAAATTGGTACTACTTTACTGTGTTTCATTAAGTCAGGAAAAGTGCCGCTGTCCAAACATTAATTGAATATGCCTGTTAGGACAGGAGCAATTGAGTCAATAATATCTCCAAGAACCCTAACGGATATCCCCCACAAGTCTTCAGTATTTTTTTTATTGAGACTTTTGAACGCGTTTTTAATTGAATCAATACATATTGGTTTAAATTTAAAGTGTGTGTGTAAAATTATATTATGATCGTTGTGAAATTTTGAAACACACAGCGGATATAAAGAATGGAGTGTTGGACTGCGAGATCAACGTCGCAACTTTGATAGAGTCACACATTCTACCAAACACACCGTCGCTTGAAATAAAAATTAATTGCCGCGATTGTACACATGAAAAAACAAGCAGCATCCCAGTCCTCGATCTCAATCCAGATCCAATTTTCAAAAAAGCCATGGAAGGCCTACAGGAAGCTGTCAGTCAGTCCGCAGAATTTTACAAATCAAAAACTCAAAGCGAGTGTGGGTTCTGTAAAGGAACAAACGTTGCTAAGACGTTCGCTGGAGGAAGCCACATTTACCTTAATCTGGAGGCTGCCGAAATTGGGTTGCTGCACGGCGTGGTCTAGCGAATTGCAGGAAACAATTTTCTCTTAAAGAAATCCCTGAATATCTAAACTATTGCGATCGTCAGTATAGAATGGTTTCAGCGATAATTTTTGTTCCAGGTCATTACTACGCTTGTATTAAACGAGCCTCTGGTACATGGGAAGAGCAAAACAACGTCGAACTCACGTACTATTCTACGTCCGAATTTAGAAAAAAATTCAAGACTAAAATACATTTACCATTAATTTTTTATTTTGTTGCTAATAAAAAATCTATACTATAACCCATTTCTAACCTCTATTATCGTGACTTAATATAATTTTCATTTTCAGCGTTTGTAGTAACCGAATAGGCTTTCAAACGGAATTCATATTTACGAAAAAAAAAACGATATTTAAAATAATTTTTTATAATTTTTTCAGCTCACTATAAACGAAAATAATTAAACTACAAACCTCTTCGTACCTCTACCAAGGTTTTACAGTAATTTTCAGCATTTAAAGTAACCGTATAGGCTGAATTCATATTAATGAAAAAAAAAATCGTTTCTTAAAATATTTTTTATAATTTTTTCAGCTTACTACAAACAAAAATAATAATACTACAATCTTCTTACACCTCTTCCAACGTTTGTCAGTCATTTTCAGCGTTTGTAGTAACCGTATAGGCTTTCAAACTGAATTCATCTGTATGAAAAATATTTCGATACCTAAAATATTTTTTTATAATTTTTTCAGCTTACTACAAACAAAAATAATAATACTACAACCCTCTTTACACCTATCCCAACGTTTGTCAGTCATTTTCAGCGTTTGTAGTAACCGTATAGGCTTTCAAACTGAATTCATCTGTATGAAAAATATTTCGATACCTAAAATATTTTTTTATAATTTTTTCAGCTTACTACAAACAAAAAAAATAATACTACAATCCTCTTTACACCTCTTCCAACGTTTGTCAGTCATTTTCAGCGTTTGTAGTAACCGTATAGGCTTTCAAACTGAATTCATCTGTACGACAAAAATTCGGTACCTTAATTTTTTTTTAATTAGTTTTTTCAGCATACTACAAACGAAAATAATTAAACTATTAACCTCTCCCAACCTCTACCGATGGTTTCAGCAATTTTCAGCGTTTGTAGTAACCATATAAGCGTTCAAATCAAATCAAATCAAATCAATCATTTATTTGTCTGAATATGGTACATTATGGTATTAAGATTAGTAAATGGTATCATCACATTCTGCCAAGTCTGGCGTACAAATATAGGTACATACATTATAGGACATAGCTTATTAGGCTAGTATTAAACATTATTAATTGCATAATTACGAATAAAAAAATACACAATACAATCCAAACAAAACTAGAATTTGAGGTATGTCAATCAAAAATAACATCGTAAACACACACAATTTATTTAGGATGTCAAGGTATCATTTAACGCCAGAGTATCAAACTAGAGTAAGATGTCAAAGTATAAGATATAACAAAAATTAGAATGTCAAAGTAGGTATAAAATATTAAAATTCAATAATGATGTCAAAGTATTATTCAAATATTCACTTATATATTACAATTCAATTCGGATGTCCAAGTATAAAAGATTAAAATTCAATTAATTCAATTAGGTTGTCAAAGAATAAAAGATTAAAATTTAATTAGGACGTCAAAGTATACAAGATTAAAATTCCATTAACATGTCAAAGTATAAATGATTAAAATTCAATTAACATGTCAATTTTTTCATTCAAGTATCATTCAAATAGTCATTTAAATTATAATAGCATTTATTACATAGCAGGTCGTTTAGTTTCTTTTTAAATCCATTTAAATGTAACTCTTTTATTGATTTTGGAATTTTGTTATATACTTTCGGGGCTATACAGAATATGCTTTTCCACATTAAGGCTGTCTTGGCTCTTCGTCCGCGTAAAATATCATTCCGCCTGTTACGTTTAACAGTGTCTGATAGATGGGGAAACAAGTGTGAATTCAGCTTAACAAATAAGGCAGTTTCATAAATATACAAAGCCGGCAGTGTCAGAATCTTGTATTTTTTGAAATATGGTACAAAACTGTCAGTTATTTGCAGTCCAAACATGGCTCTGATGGATCGCTTTTGTGCTTTAAAAGCGGTTTCTCTGTTTGTGGAATTACCCCAGAAAATAATACCATATCTTAATAAAGATGCCACAAGACCATGATATGCTGTGAGTAGTGCATCTGTGTTTACTGTTGGAGCAAGTTTATACAGGGCATAGGATGAACTACTAATTTTATTACAGAGCGCCTCAATGTGATCCTTCCAATTGACCTGCCTATCAATAATCAAACCTAGAAATTTTGCACTATCTACGTCGTGAATTTTGTTATTTTGGTATAGTACTTCCATTTTCGCGCTGGGTTTTCTATGGCCAAAGTGCATTATTTGGGTTATTCCAAGATTTATTCTTAAATTATTATTATTAAGCCAAGAGATTATTGAATTGACTGCGTTATTGACATCAAGTTCATATGATTCAGGTTTATTGCAAGGTATTGTTACCGTACTATCGTCAGCAAAGAGTGTTATAGGGAAGTCTATGGCTTTGGGCAGGTCATTAATATAAATTAAGAACAGTAAGGGACCTAATACACTGCCCTGTGGTACTCCAAAATATACTGTGCGTTCTTTGGACAGGTATGTTACTTCTTCTTTAGTCTTTAAATTTAACTCTGATATAGCAGTAAATTGTTTTCTGTTAGAAAGGTAAGTACATAATAAGTCCAAAATGTTACCTCTTATACCATAGGAGTCAAAGTTGGTTTGTTTCTAAGAATATTGTGGCCAACACAGTCAAAAGCTTGCGTCATGTCACAATACACAGCACAAACAGGTGTTTTATTATCAATATTAGTCATAATTTTATTTAAAAAGTCATAGATAGCCATATTAATTGTCATATTCTTCCGAAAACCTTTTTGTTCGTCACAGAGAATCATATTTTTTTCTAGGTAAGCGTAGAGCTCATTATAAATATATTTCTCATAAATTTTGGAAAAGATTGGCAAGAGCGCAATAGGTCTATAGTTTTGCATTAGCTGCTTATTACCTTTTTTAAATATAGGTTTAACTATGGAGATCTTAAGACGGTCGGGAAAAACACCCTGGCTGATACACAGGTTAAGAATATGACTCAAGTGTTTAGAAATTAAATCGGCTACATGTTTTATAATCTTAGTTGAAATTTCATCATTGCCTACGCTATTAGTGTTTTTGAGACCTTTTATAATGTTAAATATTTGTATTGGTTCACATGGAGCCATGAACATTGATTTTTGTTTGTTTAATATATAAGCACTCGATCCTTTACCTGATCCTGGTATTGGCATAATTTTTTCTACGAAATAGTCGTTAAACTTGTCAGCAATTAATTGAGGTTTGTTGACTGTTTCATTGTCAATTTGAATTGTATTTATTGAGTCATTAGGTAGACTTAACTTAGGGTTTTTTATTATATTCCACGTCATTTTGCTTTTATTGTCAGAAGTTTTAATATTATAGTCATTTTGAGATCGTTTAGTCAGTTTAATTATGTTTTTTAATAACTTTGAATCATTTGAATATTTTAATTTATTTTTTTGAGTAGGTTTATGTCTAGACGTCCATAATAATTTCCTATTCTTGAAGCTACATAATTTAATTCCTCGCGATATCCATTTTGGTTTTTTGGTTGTTGGTATTTTAATACGTCTACGGGGAAAGCATAGATCATAAAATAATTTATATTGTTCGATAAATGCATCATTTGGATCGTCATATTCATAGATTTCAGAGAACGTTAGTTTCTCAAGGCAGGTTCTAAATTTTTTCATATTCTCTGGGTTCAAATCCCGTTGCGATTTATACCAATATTTCAAAACACAGTTAATAGGTACGGGATACTTCAGCAATTGCGCAGTGTGATCCGATAGGGCAAATTCTAACACTTCCGTTCTGCACTTTTTCTCGAAATTATGGGCAAAATTATCAATACAGGTTTGGCTTTGCATCCTGGTTGGTTTTTCTATTGCTAATGTCATGTTAAAACTTTTTAGGAGACATCTTAGTTAGATTTTTTTTTTTCAATACCTCTATATTTATATCCCCTGCTACAATAATATTCCTATAATTTCTTCTTGCCAGTAATGTTAATAATTGCTCTAGTTTGCTAAAAAATACATTCAAATTCCCTGTCTTTGGTACCCTATAAATACATATTATTACAATTTTATAACTAGTCAATTCAATTGCACAGCATTCTACTACATTGGACAATGAAAGTTTTGAAACCTCTGGTAACTCCCTCCATAAATGACCAGACCGGATCAGAATACAAGATCCACCTCGTTTGCTATTTTGTCTGCTGAAACATGCAGCCAACTTATAATTAGGCACCAACAGGCGGTCTTCATGACCTGACATCATAAAATGCTCCGTTACGCATAGTACATCAACGGACGGTTTTTTCTGACAGTTCATTAAGGCATATTGAGAGGGTGTCTACTTTGTTAAGCAGTCCTTCTATATTTTGGTGTAGAACACATAGATATTTATTCACGAAAAAAATCACTACGAGCAGTATTATCATCTAATGACTGATTATTAGTGAATGAGTTATTACATATTTTTTCTTCCAAATTCTCGGTCTCTATTTTATTTTCTTGGTTTGTAAAGTCAGTTTGTATAGATTTATCCACATATATTTTATTGCTTTGTTTAATTAATAAATTTTGATATTCATTTGATTTGTATTTATAGTCCAATTGCAAAACTGCCCTTAGTAAAGATCTAGCTAGGTTAAGTGTAAAGTGTGTTCTCCGAGGCTTTCCACAGATAAACCTTAACATGTAATTGAGCTTTGTTTCATTAAGATATCTATTTGATGGAACTTCACATATAATTATATTTGTGTTCTTGATGGATGATAGCCATGTATGTAAGCACATTTCCGTGTCATATGGGTTGCGTTCATAGCGGCCCCCAACAACAATAACACAGTCATTCATGCTGAATTCAGCTATTTCATTTTTTGATGAATTAATGAGGTTTCTCAATGTAGTACCAGATTTTATAAACGAGAAAACCGTATAATCTGACCCCAATAACAATAACTGAACAAGTGACTGACGTAGTCCATTCCCTTGTTCATTACATAATATCATAGCTCTTTTTTTTATTTTATCGTCATTATAATTGCGTGAGTAAGTATTTCTGCTGCTTGGAGTGTCGTGGATTTGTTTATCAATTATGGGTGTGTGCAATATATTTATACTTTCGTCACTTTCACAACTGCCCTCTTTGGAAAAATTTAGGATAGTTTTGTTTAAGACACTATCCTGTAGGTTTTTAGTCATCCGTGTGGCATCTATAAATGAAAGTCGCTTATCGACTCCAGTAGGCTTATTTTTATCAGTCACGGATTTGTTTAGTATGTCAGCTTTTGGGCTTATCAAGTTTAATGCCTGCATTGGGTATTCTCTAGAAGAAGTCGTAAACCAGTTTTCATTAATAATGTCCGTACTCTCCGCTGATATTGGGGCGAATAGAACTGCCTTGGTAGGTTTTCTTTGTTTGTACTTTCTTGTATTCCTATCGATTTAAGTAGTTTTATCTTTTTTCCGCAGTCAGGTAGATTAATTTTAAGTGTGTTATTTTCATAGTTTAGGTTATCAATTTCTGAGTTGGCAGTTAGCAACTCTAGTCTTAATTTTTCTATGTCCTCCTTCAATATAGCAATATCATCACTATTTCCTATTACGTTAGGGAGACTCTGGTATGAAACATCCATATCGAATTCGCTACCGCTAGATGTCATATTTTTATTGTAAATGTTTTGTCTTCTTTGAGTAACGTTTTCATAATTATCCATTATGAGCGTGTGTAATGAATGGTTATGTTGATCGATCCTATTCTATTTAAACTTCTCGGTAAATAATAGATTTCTAACATTCACAAAAAGACAAACCGAGTGTGAGATCCGAACCCGAGTCATGCGTCGTAAGAGGTAGACGTTGTAATAAACAGGCCACTGACGCAGTTGCGAAAAGCGTTGAAATAAGTGTTATCCTGCTAGTACGGAATAACAAAAAAATACCAAACTCGTTAAGATGACTGTGTTTGAAATTTTTTTCCAGCAACTGTCACTTCGATTTGAAAGATTGTTTTTCTTATTTTTTGCAATTATGGATCCTTTGCACAATTTCTTTCCGAATGATAATTATGCTATCATGGATTGTTAGAAAACACAGTATTATTATTTTAAAACAAAAAATGAATCTTGAATGTTCAAATTGAATTTATCGATATAGAAAAAAGTCGAAAATATTTTATATATTTTTTCATTTTTTTTATTTTACTACAACCGAAAAAAAGTACACTACAATCCACTACTAACGCTAACCTACCAGGTACAATCGAAAAAAGTTAGGTTTTGCAATGTCGGGGGCGAACATTTTTTTTGCAGTCCATTTTTTTTTTTTGGCGCCACTACTAACGAAATAATTTTCACTACTATCCACTACTTACTGATATCTTTCAATTAAACAAAAAAGTCGGGTGCTAGGTTCACGGAGCCTGGTTATATATCGAAGAAAGAAAGTATTAGTGGTGTATTTTTTTGTTATCAACATCTATTAATATGTAGAATTACCGATAATTGGCAAAAAAGTTTTTTTTTTCATAGTAAACAACCTTCAATATGTTTTTATTGTTCCGATAGGGTGACCATGACTTATTGTTTACAGAAAACTTTCCACCTGCAAGTATTAGAAACTATATCTCAAGGATTCTAAATTAAATTAAAATAAAACGATAACATACAAAAACATATGTTTATTTAAATCACATGAATCACAGTTTATTCAGTTATCCCTCCGTAGCGTTTATTCCGAACCTAACCCGAAATCCTAACCCGGTGGTTTTGAAAGAAATGATAAGTTCCTATAGCTTAGTATATGTAAACAATCTGTGATTTTGAAAGAAATGATAAGTACCTATATCATAGTGTTAGTAAACAATCTGTGATTTATATGCTTTTAAAGAAATAAACATACGTTTTTGTATGTTATCGTTAAATTTTAATTTAATTTAGAATCCTTGAGATATAATTTCTAATACATGCAGGTGCTAAGTTTTCTGTAAGTCATGGTCACCCTATCGGAACATTTAAAACGTATTGAAGGTTTTTTACTATGAAAAAAAAAACTTTTTTGCCTATTATCGGTAATTCTACATATTAATAGGTGTTCTTTACAAAAAAATACACCGCTAATTCTTTCTTTCTTCGATAGATAACCAGGCTCCGTGAACCTAGCACCCGACTTTTTTGTTTAATTGAAAGATATCAGTAAGTAGTGGATAGTAGTGAAAATTATTTCGTTAGTAGTGGCGCCAAAAAAAAAATATGGACTGCAAAAAAAATGTTCGCCCCCGACATTGCAAAACCTAACTTTTTTCGATTGTATCTGGTAGGTTAGCGTTAGTAGTGGATTGTAGTGTACCAACTTATTTCTACGCGATAAAGTACTACAGGTCCTGAAATATAAACCTAGGATTTTTTTGTGTATTTTTACATATGTTGACAAATACAAATCTAGGTTTTACAAAAAACTTCAGACCTCTGCGATGCTTTTTCAGCGAGTTATCGGGGTTAAGGTGTTTTTCACCGTTTCAATGGCGCGGCCATAGGGTTTTAGCCGTACAGCTTCAGAAATATAAACCTGGTATTTTTTCTGTATTTTTACATATTTTGACAAATTCAAATCTAGGTTTTACAAAAAACTTCAGACCTCTGCGATGCTTTTTCAGCGAGATATCGGCTATAATGTGTTTTTCACCGTTTCAATGGCGCGGCCATAAGGTTTTGGTCTTACAGCTCCTGAAATATTAACCTAGGTATTTTTTGTGTATTTTTACATATTTTGACAAATTCAAATCTAGCTTTTACAAAAAACTTCAGACCTCTGCGATGGTTTTTCAGTGAGATATTGGCGATAACGTGTTTTTCACCGTTTCAATGGCGCGGCCATAGTGTTTTGGTCTTACAGCTCCTGAAATATCAACCTAGGTATTTTTTCTGTATTTTTACATATTTTGACAAATTCAAATCTAGGTTTTACAAAAAAACTTCAGACCTCTGCGATGCTTTTTCAGCGAGATATCGGCGATAACGTGTTTTTCACCGTTTCAATGGCGCGGCCATGGGGTTTTAGTCTTACAGCTCCTAAAATATAAACCTAGGACTTTTTGTGTATTTTTACATATTTTGACAAATTCGAATCTAGGTTTTACAAAAAACTTCAGACCTCTGAGATGCTTTTTTCAGCGAGATATCGGCAATAACGTGTTTTTCACCGTTTCAATGGCGCGGCCATAGTGTTTTGGTCTTACAGCTCCTGAAATATCAACCTAGGTATTTTTTCTGTATTTTTACATATTTTGACAAATTCAAATCTAGGTTTTACAAAAAAACTTCAGACCTCTGCGATGCTTTTTCAGCGAGATATCGGCGATAACGTGTTTTTCACCGTTTCAATGGCGCGGCCATGGGGTTTTAGTCTTACAGCTCCTAAAATATAAACCTAGGACTTTTTGTGTATTTTTACATATTTTGACAAATTCGAATCTAGGTTTTACAAAAAACTTCAGACCTCTGCGATGCTTTTTCAGCGAGATATCGGCAATAAAGTGTTTTTCACCGTTTCAATGGCGCGGCCATGGGCTTTTAGTCTTACAGCTCCTAAAATATAAACCCAGGATTTTTTTCTTTATTTTTAATTTTTTTTTACAAATTCAATCTGTTATCTGCCAAAATTCAGGTCTCTGCAACGCTTAGTTTTAAAGATCTCCGTGGCCGCGCGGTTCGCCGCGTTTCAATGGCGCGGCCACGTTCAAACCCTTAAAACTTTTTAACCATAACTTTGACAAATTTATGGTTTTGGGAATCAACTTTTACAAATTTTTACATAATCTTGGCATAGTTATTTTTTTAAAAAAACGCCGTGGCCGCGCCGTCGAAACGGACGCATATGAGTGTAAGAGATATTGTATAGATTGGAGGTGGAGAGTGGCAAGTTGGGGCTTGCAATATATAGGCAGAAAACTAAGCTTATGGTGATAGATCGTTCGGAAAAGCTATCAGGCGCCTATAGCATCTAATGCATAAAAGTTGTGGGTAGTTTCATTTATCTGGGGTCTATTATTAATAACGAAGGCAGCTGCGTCCCAGAAATAAAACGACGGATAGCTATGGCTAAAGATGTTATGATGCGCCTGCAGGACATCTGGTAAAATCGTGGCATAAGTTAAAGAACCAAAGCCCGTTTAGTGAGAGCAATAATTTTCCCCATTTTCCTCTATGGAGTTGAGACGTGGACAATCCGAGCAATGGAAAGACAGAGGTGAAAGACGCATTCGAAATGTGGTGCTGAAGGCGTTTGCTCCGTATACCATGGACAGCCCAACGCACAAATGTCAAATCAAGACTAGATTGTCTACAGCGTATTTTGACCTATATCGGTCACTTAATGCGAAGTGGAGATAGAAGTCTAGAAAAACTGGTCATTGTTGGCAATACCGAAGGGAAATGAGCACGAGGCCTGTCGCAAACACGATGGTCTGACCAAGTGAAAGAAGCTACGTCCTCGAGTATTTCAGCACGTGGTGATGGCAACTTTGGACCGGAATCGATGGCGGCCGATTGTCCGCTTAATGGGGTCCAATGACCACGATCCTCAACAATGAGGGACCGATTGAAGAAGAAGAAGCATAACAAATGGTCAAATTCAGATAAAGATACACACACACACACTACACTTGCTTACACTTGCTTTTATGATTTTTTGTCCTGTATATATATTTGTGTAGTGTACAATAAAGAATATAATAAATAAATAAGATAAAAAAACTGGGCCTTGGATTCATCAGTCGTAACACTTGCACTACAACCATCGCCCTTGCCGACAGAGGCGTCTCTAGCCTATGTAGCGCCCGTGTGCAATCATTACCCTATCGCCCTCTAGTAAGCGCGCGATTCAAATGGAGTGGGTACAAATAAAAAGATAATATTTTTTGGAGATTAAATTGAAAATCTATAGAAGAAATTTGACTGTTTTGGATGCCATGATTTGCAGTTGACTGTATTTACCAAACACCTTGTATGTTCAACAGTGAACGGAGATCCGGGTGCAAAACTGCAAATGGTGTAATTTTAAATTATGACGGTAAACAACAGATACACTAACATAAATAATGGGCTTCGCATCAAACTTCCCACGTCTGTCGAATTTATTCATTCTAAGGGTTCTATCAAACAGAGAGCGGTCACGTGGTTAATCGTTCAAGACAAGAGCATTCTTTGTGTTGTATTACTGGTTACGCTGCCTAATTTATAGTTCATATTTTATTACATCACCATAGGGCATCGAGAGGCATTGGTATACTATTAAATAAGTGTCACCTATCGTTGTTTTGGTGATATTCCGCGCCGCCGTGCCGCTACGGTCGTTACGTCGTAGCCACCGATGGCCGCCGGCGATGGTGGTCAGTCTCTTACCAACCAGGGCGGAGGTGCGCGCACAAAATCACCCACTCGCCCAAAACTCTTAATTGAACCTACATGGAAAGTGTTATCTGTATTACCTAGACCTACTGTGTTGTGTACCGCTGGCCAGCATAGTGTACCTAATCTGTGAGCTGAACTTCTCGAACGTGGCATCTGCATCTGCATGGGAATCGCTGTTTCAAAGGTATGTGGCATAATTAGTAAATTGAACTTTATCCATTGCCTTTCGTCTCATCTGCGTACTTTTCTCCTTTAATTTAGCACTGCTGAATCAGCAATTATAGCCTAGATTACTCTAATAATTTAGGTTCAATCGCGTGTGATTTTACTAGTAATCTTCTAGAGGTTATACGCACCATTTTGGTCCTTCGAACTGGATAAATTAAATTTGGGCCTATTTACAGCCTAATTTTAAGTCCTAAAAGTCTAAATATAAGCAAAAAGTTTGGGAAATTTCCATATTAATTGCAGATCATCACACATTTCTCGCCTCTATTGCGTTAGGAATAAGGCTGGCTGCCTTGCGTGTAGTACTTTCTACCGGCAAATTAATTGTTAACGTAAATCTTTAATTTCACTAATTGAAACTCCGAAAAATACATTTAATTGAATATCAACGTTGATTCATATCGCTAAATAAGTTTATTTAATAAATCAGTTAATTTTCGGCGTAATTACATATTTTTTTGTTCGTGTTTGAAAATTGTGGGTAGTCTGTTAAAACATTCGTTCAAGTTGGCCTACGTGACTGTGGAATATTCCAGTTCTTGTTATCGTACGGTTAATTTTTATTTACGCATTGGAAACTTTTGTATATTTTTTCTAGTCGAGATTTGCAGAATGAATGACATTGATTATTTTACGATACACTACTACTGTTGGTTCGTTAAGTAAATGCCTACTATACTCGTATTGCACGAGTAGGTATTTTTTATAATTCTAGACTCAACCGCATTTGATTAATTATTGCAATTAACCAGATTATCATTGCGTCGCGTGTTATTTTATTTTGTAAGGTAACTTGATCTTTTGATGGGAACCTTCAGGTAAAATAACAGATTTGTATAAACTTTACGCGTTTAGTTCTCCTCATAGGAAACAGCCGTATATTTATGCATATCACCCCCGCACCTAACTTGTAAACGTAGTACTTACTAGATAATTTACTTCGAACGGTCACCTGCGTATTTACTTGTTAGGAATTTTATTGTGTTTTACGAAGGTATTTCGTTACGAACACAATCGCATCGCTTACGGAAATAAGTACCATACTTGTTTCTAAGTTTCACACTTAACTTATTGTTGGTTAAGAATCTGTACATATTCTATGTATTGAGTAAGTTAATCTCATATAAATAGAATACTACAAAAAAAAAAATATCGCATCGCATCCGACATAAATGTTAATAATCGGGTTGTAGGTATATCTAAGCTAATCATAAATATAGGTAGACGGGTACGTTCATAAGGTATTTCGCGTGCTTACTATTTTATTTGTATTAGACTTTGTTACTTGTACGCGGTTCAAACTTTGTACGTTATTCAAACTTTGTACGCTTTATATTTTTTTTCACCTTACAATTTATTATTGTTAGGGTTCGCGTGTACGGATTGTTCCGTACTAACGTAAGTTGTAAAATCTTTCGTTGAGTTATCAGTTTGATTGGATCACTAATTTCACTTACGCGGGTTCCGTAAAAGATAAAAAATTGTTGTTTTGTTTTTGTTTCCATATTTTAACTTCTGTTCACTATGACGGACAAGGTTAAACTTAGATTGTTGGAAAGTAAACGCGACTCGTATTTCGCGCGGGTTCAAAGGATTTTGGATTCAACAGAATCTTTAACAACAGAAAGATTACGTAATTCTTTTATTGCTCAGGCTAAACAAATTGACGGCCAACGTAGCGAATTCAATGAGATAATGGACGAGATAAATATGTTAAAATTGACATTGGATCCAAATTGCGAAGTAAGCTATAGTGCCTTACATTCATTTGATGACTTGGTCGGCGAGATAAAAAATACTTTAGCTTCATTAACTGAATCAACTGTTTCCAAGGAACCTAGCCCGACAATGAGCCCTAGTGCTCATCATATAAAGGTACCTAAAATTGAGCTGCCTGCCTTTGACGGTGATATTCAGAGCTTTCCGTTCTTTTATGAGACTTTCAAACGTATTATACATACGAACGCAGATTTATCAGATTCTGATCGCATTCATTATCTGTTGAGTTGTCTAAAGGGAAAGGCTAGGAGTGTGGCAGTAGGTATTGTACCTTCTGGCGATAATTACCGCGTGGTCTGGGATGCGCTTATCGCAAAGTACCTGGATACTCGCGCGCTCGCCACTAATTATCTAAATCAACTGTTCTCATTGAAGTCGTTCGGAACGACACCCGCTAATATTGAACAAGGTTTCGATAAATTAACTTCTACGGTTGCTGGACTCAAACAATTAAAAATACATAACTTGGAGGATTTTATATTTATTCATTGGGGTCTTAAGTTAATAGACTCAGATACAGCAAAACATTTTGAAATGTCGCTTCGTAATCAACAAGAGTTGGATTATGATTATTTCGTAAAGTTTGTTCGTGAACAAGTAAAAATCTTATATCGCTCCTCTTCTGCGGCAACTAAGCCCGCCCCCGCAGGTAGACCCAGCACCTCATCTAAGGTCTCGCAGGTGTTTGTGGCTACTGAATCTAAATGTTCGCTTTGTCGATCCACGCATAAAAACTTGTATACGTGCAAAGCGTTTCAAAAGTTGAGCGTGGATAATAGATTTAAGTTTGTAAAAGACAATAACAGATGTGTAAACTGCTTAAGTAGCCAACATACCGTCTCTAAGTGCCTATCTAAGTCAACATGTATGAAATGCAACGGTAAGCATAATTCCTTATTGCATTTTGAGCAATCGACGCAAGCCCCTGCGCTGGTTTCCGCTAGTGACCCAGCCTCCGTTTCTGCGGCCGACCCAGCTACTTCTGATCGTGTGGCGTTGTGTACGCATTCTTCTGCTCAAGTCCAGGCCACACGTAGTACCGAAGTTCTGGCTACTGCCAAGGTGTTAGTGGCGGGTAGGAAGGGTAAGGGCGTGGTGGTTAGATGTCTTTTGGACCCTGGGTCGCAAAAGAATTATATGACATCGCGTTGTTGCCGTATGCTCGGTCTAACTATACATACGGACTCAATAACTACCGTTCGTGGTATTGGTGGCACATCGCAGGCCGTTCGTGGCTCGGTGAATTTTACGTTCAGTTCACGGTTTTGCTCGCAGCCTAGGTATAGAATTGATGCTCTAGTTTTGGATCAGATAACCGGGCAGCTTCCTCTGGGCGCTATAGATACTGCCGAATTGAAGCATATTGATCCTAAACTACTCGCTGATGACAGCTGGGGTGTGCCAGGTAATATTGACATGTTACTTGGAGTCACGTTGTTCGCTAAGTTATTGCGACCCGGTACCGTGACCAGCGCACCCGGTTGCCCCGATGCATTGGAGACTATGCTCGGCTACATACTTCTAGGAGAAGCACCTATTATCGAACCTTCAACTGACACTTTGTCTTTCTTTGCGAGTTCTTTCGATAACTTCGATCTTCGTAAGTTTTGGGAGATTGAAGATGTTACTGCTTCGTCCGTTGGGAGTGTGGATGATAAACACTGTGAAGATTTTTATTGTAGCACAATTACCCGCGCTCCAAATGGCAAGTATGTTGCAGCTTTACCACTGAAAACAGACGCGTCAGCGTTAGGAAATTCTTTTGATATAGCGCGCAAGAGATTCTATAGCCTCGAACGTAAACTTAAATCGCTTCCTAACGTCAAGCTTCTTTATGATGACGTCATACGGGATTATCTACAGAACAATTATATTTCTTTGGTGCAGAATATTTTACCTGAATGTGGGTTACCCAAACGAAATTGTAAGGAGCGAGAAATGGACTACTATATTCCTCACCATGCTGTTATTCGAGAGGATAAAGTGACCACTAAGCTACGCGTGGTCCTAGATGCTAGTGCAAGTACAGATAACGGTACCTCGCTCAATGATATCCTGTACGCAGGTCCAGTCCTTCAGGCTGACCTTTTTAACATCTTGTTAAATTTTAGGCTTTTTAGTGTCGCTATTTCCGCAGATGTTAAATCTATGTACCTACGTATAGGTATACGCCCACAAGATCGTTCGCTTCAACGTATCTTATATCGGTTTAATGAGGAAGAAGAACTTCAAATTTATCAGTTTTCAGTGCTTCCGTTTGGATTAAAGTGTAGTCCTTTTATAGCGATTCGCACTATCCAACAGTTATGTCAGGATGAAGGAACGCAGTTACCTCTCGCCAGGGACATTTTGCAGCGAGATATTTACATGGATGACATAGTTAGTTCTATACCTAGCACTGCGATGGCTATAGACTCGGCTCGTGAACTAATAAAAATATTCTCTCTCGGTGATTTTCAGCTAACGAAGTGGTCTAGCAATAGTGTCGATGTTCTTCGGAATATTCCAGAGTCATTACGACTTTCACAGAGCGTGGACCTAAGTAAAGATCCGACACAGAAAATACTGGGACTTCGTTGGTTCCCTGATGAGGATTGTTTCGTATTCCAGGTTAACCCTAATGTTCGCCCTTGCACGAAACGGAATATTCTTTCTTCCATTGCACGTCTTTTCGACGTTTTAGGCCTCGTGGCACCGATAATTTTATACGCCAAGCTTCTTATTAAAGAGCTTTGGCTTGGCAAACTTGGATGGGATGACGTCCCACCACCTCGCATTGTTCGTCTGTGGGAACAATTTCAAGCTGAATTGCCAATTATCTCTGAACTGAGATTTTTGAGACATGTCGGCCTCGTAGAACGCTGTAGGCTCTCCCTCGTCGGTTTTGCCGACGCTAGTGAGAAAGCTTACGGTGGTTCGGTTTACGCCCACGTTGTCAGACCCGACGGTAGTATCGTCGTTTCGCTGGTGTGTGCGAAATCTAAAGTCGCGCCACTGAAAGTAGTTTCGCTAGCTCGTCTCGAGTTATGCGCCGCACTCCTCTTATCAACTGTGATAAAGCGAGTATATAATCTTTTCGCAGCTCGGCACGCCATTGAGGCAGTCGTAGCTTTCTCGGATTCAACTGTAACCTTGAGTTGGATTCATTCCGCATCGCATCGATGGCACACTTTCGTAGCCAATCGTATCGCTAAGATTCATGAGAATCTTTCGGCAGATCACTTCTTCCATGTCAAAGGGTCTGAAAATCCTAGTGATTGCCTCTCTCGCGGTTTAACGCCTGTTCAATTAGTTCATCATCCGTTGTGGCTAAATGGACCGCCGTGGCTTAAACTTCCGCGCGTTGAATGGCCGATAAAACCATTCGTTTCAGGCGAGTCGCAAGAGCTTCCAAAAATGAAGCCCGTGGCTTTACCTGTACTCTCGCACGAATGCTCGGACAGAAGTCCTCCTTCCGACAACATTTTATACGCTCACTCTACTAGATTCTCGTCATGGTTGAAATATTTAAAAACCATTTGCTTGGTTTATAAGTTTATCAAACGACTCCCTAGAGGGCCCGTTACCGCGTCTGATCTAGAGTTCGCTGAATCTATTGTGTGGCGATCTGTGCAGAGGATCCATTTTGAAGTTGATCTCGATCGCTTAGCCCGCAATGAGTTGTGCTCTAAGTCACTACAACGGCTAAGTCCCTTCCTCCACGAAGGACTTATCCACGTTGGAGGTCGCCTAGCAAACTCTGAGCTAGATTTTGACTCACGTCATCAGATCCTTCTTCCGCGTCAAGATCATATAGTGGAACTATTAGTTTCCCACTATCATGTGAAAAATTTCCACACAGGACCAACCTTGCTCGTATCTATCTTACGACAGAAGTATTGGATCCTGTCCGCGCGACGTATTGCACGCCACATTACCTTTAATTGTAACCTTTGCTTTCGAGCAAAGCCGCGACCTACCTTTCCTATAATGGCGGATTTGCCACGTTTTCGCGTTGAGTCGGCTCCTAAGGCTTTTTCTCAAACAGGTTGCGACTACGCGGGACCTTTCTTGATCACGTCAAAACGTGCTAGAGGTCAAAAATCGAGAAAAGCGTATATCTGCCTTTTTACATGCCTGACAACTCGTGCTCTGCATCTTGAGATTGCCTCAGATCTTAGCACTGCGAGCTTTCTGTCCGCTTTTAAACGCTTCCTGGCGCGTAGAGGACCGGTTCAGTGTCTTTACACAGATAACGCTACCAATTTTATTGGAGCCAAATCCTATCTACGAGATCTCTACCAATTCTTGGCTAAGGAATATCGCCCTTTGTGGGAAAGAGAACTTGCAGAGCATCGAATAACACTTAAAAACATCCCCTGTAGAGCTCCACATTTTGGTGGTTGTTGGGAAAGTGAAGTAAAGAGTGTCAAAACGCATCTCTGCAAGGTCATAGGTCAGCAAATTTTTAGTTTTGATGAGCTTAACACTATACTAACTCAAATAGAAGCTTTATTAAACTCGAGGCCTCTGTATGCGATCAGCTCGGATCCGTCAGAGCCCACTTCATTATCGCCGGCGCACTTCTTGCATACGAAACCTCTTTTATTTCTCCCCGCCCGCGAAGTCAATGAAACACGGTTACATCTTATTTCGCGTTATGAATTAACTGACCAAATGGTCCAGTCTTTTTGGAAGCGGTGGCGCCAAGAGTACCTGCACACCCTACAATCCAAACAGAAATGGAACACCCCTGCCAATCCAATACGGGTCGGTATGGTTGTCATCTCCATGCAGGACAATGTGATGCCGCTGCATTGGCCGTTAGGAGTAATCACAGAAATATTTCCAGATAAAAACGGAGTTTGTAGAGTCGCATCGGTAAAGACTAAACGCGGGATCCTTCAGAGTCCCCTTTGCCAACGCAATAAGTTTCGTTACATTAATAATTAATTTTACCGTGCACCAATGTGCAGTATTAGATTTAATTACCGCGTAGGATAGTTAATTGAATATTCTTATTTATAACAGAGAGTCGCAACTTTAGAGTTCTCATAACCTTTGGTAGAGTTGTGATGATCTGCAACTTATTTTACTTTTCCTTTGTGTTTCGAAAGTGGGAACTTTCAAGCCGGGGAAAATGGTTACGCTGCCTAATTTATAGTTCATATTTTATTACATCACCATAGGGCATCGAGAGGCATTGGTATACTAGTTCCAGTTTATTAAATAAGTGTCACCTATCGTTGTTTTGGTGATATTCCGCGCCGCCGTGCCGCTACGGTCGTTACGTCGTAGCCACCGATGGCCGCCGGCGATGGTGGTCAGTCTCTTACCAACCAGGGCGGAGGTGCGCGCACAAAGTCACCCACTCGCCCAAAACTCTTAATTGAACCTACATGGAAAGTGTTATCTGTATTACCTAGACCTACTGTGTTGTGTACCGCTGGCCAGCATAGTGTACCTAATCTGTGAGCTGAACTTCTCGAACGTGGCATCTGCATCTGTATGGGAATCGCTGTTTCAAAGGTATGTGGCATAATTAGTAAATTGAACTTTATCCATTGCCTTTCGTCTCATCTGCGTACTTTTCTCCTTTAATTTAGCACTGCTGAATCAGCAATTACAGCCTAGATTACTCTAATAATTTAGGTTCAATCGCGTGTGATTTTACTAGTAATCTTCTAGAGGTTATACGCACCAATTACGTTACATTAATATACCCACCAGTGCTGCCAACTTAGAGCTTTCAGCGCCAGATCTAGCGCTTTTATTGTTCAATAGCGCGTTCTAGCGCCTAGCGCTAAAACTAGCGCTTTTTGAAATTCTGTACTTTAAAAAAAAAAATAGTAACTGCGCAAACTATCAACTTCCCAACGACGTGTTGAGAAAAATTTCATCCACAGATAAATATTAATTGAAGTCCAAAATTGATCAAGACAAACCTTATTTCGGCGGCAGAAGCAAATTGTAGTAGAATCAGACGATGATGAATTAATTTAATCCCTTTATTTTTATAAAATAATTACATTAACAGTAATTTATTTTATTATTACTAAACAAGTACTATAATGTATGTAACTCTTTTATATGACATATTTTGATTATAAAAAAAACAGAAATAAACGTTTATACATTTCTAGTCTCAAATTATTGGGCGTTTTGTTTGAATTTGGCGCCGAATTTTACCGATTTTTGGGGCGATTTTTTGACAGCGACCATTTAGCGCGTTCTAGCGCTTTTTTAAAGTGCTAACAGCGCGTTTTTGCCTAAACGAGTTGGCAGCACTGATACCCACATAAGAGGCATTTTGACCGCGTCGGTCAACCAGACCATACGCGTTCGCGCGTTCGCTGCCGTTTCGGTAAAAAACAAAACAAAAATACCCTTATTCACATTGAAATAAGGTCGCTTTTCTTTGACAAGCAAAAGTGACCCTTATTCTCATTAGCATAAGGTCCACATTGATCACCATTGTCACAGCTCAGAGAGAGCGATAAAAGGCAAAAAAATTACGAACTACAAAAATTTTAAAACCCTCATATCTCAGAAACTGTTGGAGTTAGCGCATTTCTGACAAAAAAATTGCCCCCCTGCCCTCGCAACTTCATCCAGAAGAACAAGATAGGATTTACCCCCCCCCCTTAACCGTTTACCTTCCCCCGCAAAAAAATTTTTCATTCTAAAAATACCAACACGGAAATCGAAAACACTGCAACAAACTTCCCATTATTGTTTTGTAGAATTGTTGGACCTGCTGAAGACTGTATGAATATATTTGTATTATATAGACTCAATTTCTTTTAGTATAGTATAACTGCGCAGCACGTGTGTGAGTACTATGTACCCAACTGTAAATCTACCATTTGCTGTACCTCGGTGTCGTTCGTTGACTTGTGTTTGCCCTGGCAGTTGAGTGTGTCATGCTCTCTCAAATGTCTCTCTGATGGTGGCGTGTGTGTTGGATCATTCGGTTCCCTTCATGATGGTTGAGCTGGGTAGTGCCGATTCATGCGTCATGTTCGTGAACGGGCGCCGTCAGTTGGGATTGGTCTTAACTTAACTGCTTCGGATGCTAGTGTTTTTCTAGCGCTTATTATGTAACTGCACAGTACATGTGTGAGTACTTTTAATACTTTGTACCTGTACGTAGTATAGTATGTAGTGATTCTGGGTGCATTGTCCTCACACATATAAATTTATTAATGTATGTACTTATGTACCTAAATATTGTAAAAAAAACATATTTTTTTTAAAAGAGTAAGTATGGAGTTTCTTGTGCGTTCTTCTCCATAACGCTACTTTCTGAATGCACGGTAGAATCAATTTTTATTCCCTGTAAATTTTAATGTAACTAACGTTCAAAAGTGCCGCTTTGTGGCCTAGTTGAAATAAAATATCTTTGTCTTTGTCTTAAAAATAAGATAGGATTTACCCCCCCCCCCCCCCTCCTTAACCGTTTACCTCCCCCCGCAAAAAAAATTTTCATTCTAAAAATACCAAGACGGAAATCGAAAACACGTGCAACAAACCTCCCCCCCCGCCCCCCTGCCCTTCACCACTCAGATTCCACAGAATTCAAAAACCTTATTAAAAGTCAAAGTATCACCGCCGTGCCCGTCGGAGTGGGGAGCGTGAGGTTTTTTCGTTACGGAATTTTTGGATTCGGCCCCGCGCTCAAGGCCCGCGATAGAAGCTATGCAATAGCTTAAAAAATAAGTCTATGATCATGATAAATCTCCATCTTGTTTTCTATCCTTATTTACTGGGCGACACCCAGTATTTCCTTTGCCGTCTTGATGCTGATAATGACCATTAAATCATTAATTTGTCTGCCGATGAAGAACTATCGTCAAAAAACATGGTGACAATAGGTGGTACCGCGTAGACCGTCCAACAGCGCGGGGTTCGTGAGCAACTGCACGCACGAACGCAGAACTGACCTCTAGAACGCTTGACCGTGTGACCGCTCTCTGTTTGATAGAACCCTAATTACGACCTCATGTCATACGTACAGAGTTCGATATCAATAGGGAACATTTGACAGATTTAGGTAGCTTAATGCGAGGCCCACTGTACACGGGTAAAGCCGCAACAGCTAATAACAAATCTTACTTAAAAGGTATAATATTTTAATCAAAAGAAAAGCCAATTTACTTCATTGTTAAATACAGGTATTCGGGTCCCAAGCCAGGAGCTAACGCTAGGGCACATAGCAGCATTGGGACTCCTGGACTCTGTCTGAACCTGTACCCACGAAACTGCCGTAACGCAGCAGTGGAAAACTAGGGATTTGCTCCCTATTGGGAGAGATACTGGTACCTATCTCACAGGTGAAAGTGGGACAACCATAAGATGTGTCAATATAACTTACCTTAGATTCCTGCGGTAGACTCCTGGGCGTCGATCGATCTCGTGCCGTGAGGTTAGGGATAGGAGAATATATATATAATAAAGGACAATAAGGGATAGACTGACGACTGTCTGAACCGAAGAATCCGGCCGGCGTCCACCAGGCAGCACGTTTCCCGCAAAAGCACTTCGATGCGCGTGAAATATATACAAAACCGACAGCGCGGGCGTCCCACAACGCCGATTGCGAACGGCGGGCGCGATTAACAAATACAATGGGTAAAACACATCTCGATTCGATATGTTTCGACAAAAACCCGACTTCCGCGTGTTCACGTTATAAACTTTTTCTCTCGACTGTCTAGTGTCAGCTGTCAAAATCGTTGACAGCCCACCGATACGGTGTTGCAAGTAAATACCACAATTCGGGACGAAACATCCCCCCGTCTCGGACATAAGGAGTTATGTCCGCTAATAAATGAGCAAGCGTGCTAAACTCGCCACTGCTCGCTTCAAAACCGAATCTCCGACCATGACCTCCGCAACTCTGGGAACTCCGTCAGACCCATAAATCAAATCTACAATGCGTCCACGACGCCAATATAAAGGCAACAAATTAGGTTCTTTAACAAATGCAAGGTCTCCGACTTTGGGAGGGTCAGTTTTGTCAGTCCACTCAACGCGCTGCTGCAAAATATGCAAATATTCCAAAGACCAACGATGCCAGAAACTTTGGGACATCTGTTGGAGTAATGCAAAACGCGTCAATTGCGAAGATTTAATTTCCCTGAAGGGGTATTTCGGCAGGGCGCTGAGGGGCCGACCAATCAAAAAAATGACCAGGGGTCATGACTTCCAGGTCATTTGGGTCTGAGGAGATTGGACAGAGAGGTCGCGAATTGAGGACGGCCTCAACTTTACAAAATACCGTAACAAGTTCCTCAATGTGAAAATAGTTTTCACCAACAACACGGCGGAGAAGAGGTTTTGCTACTATCGCAATATTTACAAAAATGCCAATTAATTCCCATTTGCGCCATGGCAAATCTCAAATTCTGTTTATCCTTATTTAGATAATTACAAATATCATTTGAATATCTATCAGCGCCCTTATAATTAGTACCGTTATCAGAACGGATCAAAGATGGTAGTCCTCGGCGGGAAACAAATCTACCTAGCGCTGCAACAAACGCATCTGTGCTGAGGGCAGTTCCAAGTTCCAAGTGAACCGCCTTGGAGTCCGGACAAACGAACACACACAAGTAGGCCTTGACAGCCTTGGCGTTCCGAAGTTGAGAAGTCTTCACCAAGAAGGGACCAGCGAAATCGGTTCCGACCGAAGCAAATGGTCTGCTCTCCGTCACTCGGTCGGATGGCAAATCACCCATTATGTGTTGAGTGGGAGCAGCCTTCAACTTATTTTACTGCATACATTTAAAGATGATGCCACGAATAGTGCGTCTGGCCGACAAAATCCAAAATTCACGCTGCAAAATGGCTACGAGGGCGTTGCAACCGGCGTGTGCGTTATTAATGTGTCGATCGGACACCAACAATTTCCCCAACGCTTTTAGGGAGCAATATAGGATGGCGAGCACCATTTGGCAAGTTCGAATTCCGCAGTCGTCCTCCGACTTGGAGCAAACCAGATTGGTCTAGGAATGGATTAAGACGAGCGATTGAGCCTCTCAAAGCTGAGCATTTTTTCAGGGCTTCAATAGTCTGGTCAAAGTGCTCGGCTTGCACAGCACGAACCAACAACATCAGGGCCTCCTGGCGTTCATGACGCGACAAAACTGAGGATAAAAATTTATTATTAGGGTTCCGTAAATTACGGTAACTCCTAACAATTTCGACAAAGAACTGTATCTGCCCAAAAGATAATCCAAATTATATGCAAGTTGCATTTCAACAATTCCAATACGCAAAACTGGCAAAACCTCTGGAGAGGAGAACCTATTCTGGGGCCAGGACGACTTGCAATGCGTCAACCAGTCTGGTCCCCACCAAAGAGAATGGTCAACAAGGGCAGGAGCCTCGCAACCACGTGACGCGCATTCTGCGGGGATCAATTCTCCTGGGACATGTCTCCAGATCAGTTTAGTCTCAGAGTTCTGAATCTGCGAGACTCTATTCGCTACAAAAACCTCCAAAGCATGAGCTGAGGTGCGACGCCAACAAAGGACTATGCCATTATCAGTCCTTGGTCCTCAATCCGCGGGGCGGAGCCCTTCAACACGGGACCCGTAAGTCCAAAATAAAAAACCGTCGGTACAACTACTAACCCATTCGTCTGCAGAACCCACTTGGTCCCGGACAAAATCAAAGCCAAAACATCCGCACCCATATACGGGTCCGGGTACCAACCACTTCGGGTCGGTAGGAGTTAGGTCCGACGTCAATTTCATCACTGCAGGGCTAATGGTTACCTGCGGGTGTCTGCCCAAAATATCATTCAAAACAACGGCCTTGGCCAAGGTTCTTGGCCCACAATGAACAGGCGAAACACAAATTTCAATTTATCCCCGTTGACCAACCGCTTCAATACCACCCATATGGTAGAAAGGTGGAATACACGTGGGAGACCCAATCTTTCCACTAAACAAAAGGATACAAGACAGCCTTGACAAACTGAATCCAAACGAGCACGAACTAACAAAGATTTACTCTTCGGGTCCCAGATCATTACAGGGACAGTTGGCAGAAAGACTGTTTCTGGCTGGGCGGCTGTAGTGGAGGAGTGGGAGGCGACTACCTATTGTTGATAACCCCCTTGGGGTTGGTAGTCGTTATGAAAAGCGGACGCTTCCTCCAATTGAGGAAGGGGTGGAGGGGTGCCCCCGCCTTTGCGAGGTAAACCCCGTCGAGGATCCACCTGGGGTTGGTGGTCGTCCTGGAAAGCGGACGCTTCCTCCAATTGAGGAAGGAGTGGAGGAGTGCCCCTGGCAATCCTGCTGCAAATGCTGTCCCAGACAAGTGTAGCACCACTTGCGGCTGTTGGCGATTCCACGTCGGTTCCTTGTGTTCCGTTCTAGGAACTTCGGACAGGACGTGACCACATGGCCATCCGTGCTGCAATATGAGCAGCGCATACTGCGAACCTTAGTGGCTACGTATTGATGAGACTGGCGTCGTGGCTCACCCAACCCACAAGTGGAGGAGCGCGCACCAACACGACGCTGGTCCGGAGAGGGCCGCTCTGAGGCCCGCAAGGGACCTTCAACACCAGAATTGTCCAAAAGGCGACATTCCTCATCCAAAGACTTCAACAAATTATCAAAAGGGGGGAGGTGTGTGGCATCATCCCCACCATATTTCCCATGTGCAAAACCCCTCAACTTAGCGGTTGCCTCAACAATGTCATCCGAGAAACGGTAAAACTGCGCGAAGTCTGCCTCAACCGCAGCGGTCAACTCAGTGTCCTCGGTGGACAATAGCGCCAAACACTCCGCAAAGCATTCATCCACCCTGGCTTGACGGGCTGGGAGTTCACTAAAACGGGCCAACAAAGCCTCTGATCTATCAGATCTACTTATTAAAGAGGCCACCAAGGTCAACCATCTCAATTCCGCTCTAATCTTACAAGCAAATGTATAGGCAGTCATACTGTCAAAATGTAAGCAACGGTGATTAAATATTATTAATACACAAAATGTTCAACAACTTAAATTAATAATATATGTGTGTAACCAAAACAACAGTTTGACAGTAATTCTCTTACCAAATTAAATATCAAATCATAAAATCTGTAAGAGAAACAACAACTTAATTCAACAAATAGTACTGAACCCTGTTACATTTACTTAATTATTTTCCAGTACAAAATTATTATGGAACCCCAAATATCAATTTATAAATTATCAAAAACAAAGCGGGTATGGAAACCCAAATATCAATTTATAAATTATCAAAAGCAAAGTGGGTACCTCAAGAAAATAAATTATCAACACACAAGAGGGTATTCAAAAAAAAACACAATTATCAACACAAAAGTGGGTATTCAAAAAAAACAAAATTTATCAACGCACAAGTGGGTAGGTTGATTTTACAATAAGAATTCAATATTCAATTTACTTTAATTGTTAAAAACAATGACTTTAACTTGAATCAATTAGAATATTACTGTCAATATCAAACAAACTAACCAATTTTCTTATATAATTGGTAACAATATACTTTTCTCAAAAATGGTATGTAATATTGCCATAACATCTCTAAAAAGTCTCCAGAAAGTGAATTCTACCGGACACTTATTCACAACTGTCCAGTAAGAAGCGAGATTTTAAATTTGGAATCTCCCACTGTCCAGTAAGTAAGTATGTAATTTACTTACTGGACAGTAGTAGGGATAGGTCCGATATATCAAAACGTAACTTATATCGGATATGTGTTAGATATCATATCATATTGATATCTATATCAAAATAACCGATATTACAAAAACTATATCTAATATAACTGCACTACTAATACCGTTAACTGAAAACCGAACCAAACCATTTACTTTTCAAAATCGATGAACAACGAACAAAAATAATTATGCCTGCGTTAGGCCTTTTTATTCGCGCGATTTTTCGCGCATTCTGCGGCCTAAGGAATTGTATGAGGCTGCTCTCACTGCGGTAAAAAACTACATAAATCCGCGCAAATAAAATCGCAGTGCCTGCTAAGCCTTAAAGTGTTCATTTGTTTTTTTTTTTCAATACACATCTTTCTATTAGCAAGCCAGTTCGAAATTTAAATAAAACCTTTGATAAGTTACCTCCTTGGTTGCCATGTTTCGGTGAAAAAGATCGTTCCATTTTTAAATTACACGACAGATATGAGTTTACTATGTAATTTATTTGGCCGCTACACACGGCAGATATGGATTTTCATACAACTTTTGTCGGCCGCTGCTCTCATGTGTCATTTGGTCAGTACTGCAATTTCGATTTTTCTCGAAGAAGGTTGTCAAAATAATTTTCAAATTTCCAAGCATGTTTAATAAAATATAAATAAATGCCCCCGGTAAATCGATCACAATATCTATCAGTAATTGCCCTAATATGAATGCAACCTAAAATATTAATAAAACGAATTTGTTGTTAAACTTTCTTTCATTTTTGAGAAAAGCATTATACAAGCCTCAACCAGTAAGAAAGACATCCTGGCCTCGTATATAACCGGACCTCACCTGCGGTTCGGTCCGGTTAACTCATACTTGGCCAGGAAGTCTTACTTACTGGATTCTGCAGTAATGTACTATTACAACAATAACTTCTGTAGCGAGCACTGAGTATTTTTATAATGTAAACAAACTTACAATAACAAGATAAAAGGTTCAAGGTCCAACTATAACTATGATTCAATTAAATACAATTAGGGAAGACTATTTAGTCTGCACCAATCCTATATTGTATACAACAAATAAACAAATTATATTTTCAATACAAAACTGTAACCTTCTATCCCGGAGTGACAATATTAAGTTGTGAGTTGTACACTTTATTTTAACAAATTGGAATGTAACTGTGGGGGCTGTTCGCCCCTAACAAGATACAGCTAACTCAACTGCCGGTTTCCCAGGTCTCAATTATTGGGCTGTTAACGTAATCGACGATCAATCGCCTGTTAATTCTACTTTCAGTTTCTCAACACCCAAATGTGACAAGCGGTTGACAATTTGTCACATTTGAGAAGAATCTCGAATTAACCACATGTTACAGCAGTTTTGGGTTTCTGAGAACCTTTTTCAATGTTAATCTCTTGTCAACGAGCCTGGTGTGGTGAGCCTGGTGAACCCATCCATTCAATGCTACTAAGTTTGAAATCACCTAATATTAACGTAGCGTTAATGTTTTCCAAGGCATTATTAGCATTGTCGATAAAATGTTCTAAAATATGCTTTTGTACTGGAGGAGGAATGTACACCGCACAGATCAAAAGTTTAGCTGGTCGATTGTTTAAGCAAATGTCTACGCAAACCCATACATACGTCTTCACATTTACTCTCCCATTTACTCACTCGAAATGATCTTAATCTTTTAGACACCGCCACTAACACACCGCCGCCAGATTTTTTGTCATGAAAACCGCTAGACTCACGATCCCGTCGATAGACCAGATATCGGTTGCAAAATAACTCGGAGTCCAATATGTCGCCCGCCAACCATGTCTCACTAACCCGCAGTTTCCCACCTTAAAATTATCGCAGAATGAATGTGACAAATTGTCAAGCACGCGTTAGCTGCTGTGATTGGCTGTCGAAAATTCATTAAGGTGGCTGAGGGTAATAAGTACAATTATATCATAGTTGCCAAAACTGTGGATTTTTGCTTGAATGTGTTAACACATTCAAGCAAAAATCCACAGTTTTGGTCCTCAAACCTCTTACATTTTGATAATAACATTTAATTATATTAGTGAATGTAAATAGTTAAGTATCATTTCAAGAATATAGTATAAAGTAAGTACCTATTACAAACAAAGAATATGAATAAAAAGATCAAGTTAATTTATTCAATGAGTCCATATTACGAATAAATACCGTTTCAGATTCACCAGATTTCCGCACATACTCGTAAACTCGTCCTCCGCGTACCCACACAAATTTATATTTTTTTCTTTAGCTCGAATTCGGGCAGCGGCGTGTAGTCTTTTATTTTCCATTGTGAGATTCTCAGTAACAAATATCGCAATCTTCTTATCATCGAGGCCCAGTACACTGGTGTTCAGCTTCTCATTCGGGTGATCCTTGTTATATTGTATGGAAGCCGCAAGCAGGGAATCCCGGGTGCATGGGGTATTGAACTTCACCAGGATTGTACGTGGGCGAGAAGATTTAGGGTTCGACTTGGCAACGCGTGAGCAATAAGATTAGTCGCCATCGTTTACCGGAAACTTGACAATTTGGCCAAGCTGTCTGACAATGCATAAGGCTGAGAATGTAGTGAGCTACATTCTCAGCCTTATGCTCGGGGACACACTGGAGTTCCAAGTTAGTAGATCTAGATAACTGGTCCATATGCCTCACACGATTGGACAGAACATTGACATCAGACCGAAGCAGTTTCTTTTTTAGTTTTTGCATTGTGGAGTTCTGAGCGACCATATGCTCCCATTTAGTTTTCAGGGTGCTTAAGTTGTCTTCTAATTCCCAATTTTTCATCGATACTGCCAATGATATGTTTATCTTCTCCACAGTGCGTTCGAACGCTCTAAAGTTGCAGTATTGTTGACGCAAAAGAACTTTTTGCGTTTCCGCCGACTCGCTTGCTTCCCGAGGAGGTACGTGGAATTGGATATCGTCGAATGTAAATTTCGATTGTCCCTCACCTTGCTTAGGCGTTGTAGGTAGTTGTTCCGCCTTACCAGCAGATGCAGACGGCAATTCTGATTTACGTTTCAACATGTCTTGCAGCACTTCTTCATACATCTTCTTCGTACTGTTGAAAATGTCGTCGTTGAAGTACTGGGAGAAGGTTGTGAACAAACTTCTCCCAGTTATTGTTCAGCCGAGAAAGACGCTCCTCCAGGTACGCCAAGTTCTTCCTGGTAGGACTGTCCTTCTTGTAGTTGGTGCAAATAAGCTTCAAGTCTCTGAAGGTAGTTTCTTGTTGGCTTATCAGTTCCGTTACGCTCTGAACCATGGTTATTAGTTATTGGTTTGACCGTTGGTGGAGTAGAGTTGTATCACCGCAGGTACTAGTTCACCAAAGTTGCGAAGTTTCCGCAAGTTTTGGATATCAAGTGCGTCAGCACCCCACTAACGCGATTCGCTCTTCTGGGACTCCAGCTAGACCGATTCGCTAACGTTAACAGAGAGAATACGCAGCTGTTATATTCGCCTCGAAGGACCAGTTTTATGTAGTTACGGTTCAGAGGTAGCCAGTTACTTACAGTTGAGTTGTTGGTTAAGAGTTGACAAAAACCACAGATTTCACCACAATAAAGTTTACTCGTAAAAGTTACACGAAATTTAAGTAGGATGCTAATCCGCGATTATAGCACTACGGCAGCTATTGGTCAACTAACTAAATATATTAATAAAAGTAAATAAAACGAGTAGCGAAAAGTGGGTCCCGGCGTTAGCAATTTGCCTGTACGTGAACCGTACAGGCAGTACAGGTAGCCAGAGCCACAGATAGACGTTGGAGTGAGAGGATTCTACATTGGTACCCACGAGATGCACCATGCACCCGAGGCAGACCCAGACGCCGGTGGCGGTGGTGCGACGATATTGTGGCTGTGGCCGGCAAATTGGGCACCTAATAAATAACTTATAGGTCATTTGTATCTGATTTGGACATATTTATATACCTATACTTTATAATTAATTAATTGATTATTTTATTTTATTATTATTTATGAGTTATTTTATGAATGTTTTTAATTTAATGTAATTATTTCTAAGCATGTTATGAATTTAACTTATGAATGTTTCTTTTTACTTTGATTTAATGTATTTATCTTTTGGGAATAAATGGCTTAATTATTATTTATTTTATTCAATTAATGTACATACTTTTTACATTTTTAAATATTAGCTAGTTTAGATATTAGCTATAAAACAAATAAAAAAGACATTTAATAATATTAAAAATAGTAGCCCACCGGTATCAGGAACAGGGTCCAAGCTAACGGTGGTCAGGGCTCCTGAGAGAGGGACCTCCGAACAATACTAATTATTATTATTAATTAACACTAATTTAAATAGTAGGCAGATAAAAAAAAAGATAGACAAGTTTTAATTTTTAAATAATAATATGATGACTATTATTATTGAGGGCATAGCTTAATTGTTCGTTTTCACTAGGAAAATAGAGAGAAAGCCTAACCTCAACAATACAATGCTAAATATTTACTATTGTCAGGCCATCCTCTGTTTCAAAACCAACCAACTATTGATTTAAATAATATGATGCAGTGATGTTTACATAGAATACCGTTAATAGAAACAATCAATTTAATAGTAATAAATAATAATATTGTAATACAATTAAAACTTTTAGCTATTAAAACGTCGGTTGAAATCAGAAATGTGCCGAAGGTTCTTAAAGAAACTAAAATGGGTCTGTATGACAAAGCTCTCAAATTGTTTAAATCAGTTGGAAGTAAGATACCGAAGTCTGATGTTCGCGATGTATACAGAGCTCCGAGTAAATCTTCCCATAACAAATCCACCATAATCATAGAATTTACAGACAAATTTACTAAGAGCAACTTCCTAGGAATAACTAGAGACTACAATAACAAAAACCCGTCCAACAGGCTCAACACTCTCCATCTGGGGATTGGTAGAGAAAGGAATCCGATATATATATCAGAGCACCTCACAGCTAAAATTAAGCGGTTTCATTTCTTAGCACGAGACGTTGCTAAATATGCTCATTACGAGCATTGTTGGATATCAAATGGTCAAGTTTACCTCCGCAAACGAGAAGGACAGCCCTATATACGGATCAAGTCAGAAGCACAACTCCATGAGCTTAAACTTAACCACGACAAACATGATAAATGACTAGCCTTTAAATGTAGTCGGCTGAATCTTTACTTATTGAATCGATGTAATAATCTCATAAAATCTGTGCCATATAAAAAGCGAAACACACATAACAAACACCCACATGCCTCGTCGCGTCTACATATCTTCCAGCACTGGTACGGGAACCAGGTCAATAACGTCAAATGGTCGGGAGCTCTGTCGGACTCGTATAGGTTGGAGTGCGGGGTGAGGCAGGGGGGATTGAGCTCACCAACGCTCTTTAATCTGTACATCGATGGGCTTGTTGCCGAGCTCAGCAGCCGCCATGTTGGATGCCATGTTGATGATGTTTGCTTTAACAACTACGCTGATGACATGGTGCTGCTGAGCGCGTCAATTGGGGGACTCAGGGAGCTCATAAGCATTTGCGAAACGTACGCTTATAGACATGGCCTAAAATATAATGTAAAAAAGAGCGAGCTTATGGTCTTCAGTTCGGGTTCCAAGTGTCCGTCGGAGGCTCCACCAGTAAGACTGTGCGGGGTGCCCTTGGAGCGGGTACATAGTTTTAAGTATCTGGGCCATATTGTGACGTCCGACCTGAAGGACGACGCTGATATCGAGCGAGAAAGGAGGGCGCTGTTGGGTAGGGCGAATATGATTTCCCGCAGGTTTGCTCGTAGCTCCAAGGAAGTAAAGATCACCTTGTTTCGAGCGTACTGCACATCTTTTTATACGAGTAGTCTGTGGGTTTCATATTTGCAGAAGTCTTACAGCGCTCTCCGCGTTCAATATAGCATGCGCAAGAGGGCGACCTCGATAGTGAGTAGAGTGCGGGGCAGCGGCAACAGTCTCCTTGCCGTCGTTGCCAACAGGTTGGACGGGCCTTTTATGCAGCACTGGCAGTCCTTACATGCACCCGTGTATCGCGCGTGGGGCAGGTAAACTTTTTAATATATATCTTTTTAATGTCTTACAATTTTATTATATAAGGAGCTCGTGGGTATTATATAAGGTGGAGGAGCTCGTGGCTAAATAATAACAGCCGCACGGGTCGATCTTAAGGTTAAGCAACGCTTGACGAGGTCGGGCCGTGGATGGGTGACCATTTCAACATACCGGGTTTCCTCCGTGCCTCGGAAAGCACGTTAAGCCGTTGGTCCCGGCTGTCATTTGAAGATCTTTGACAGTCGTTACGAGTAGTCAGAAGCTTGAAATCTGACACCAGTCTAGCCAAGGGGTACCTACCGTATTACCCAGTTACTGGGTTGTGGAGGTCAGATAGGCAGTCGCTCCATGTAAAACACTGGTACTCAGCTGAATCCGGTTAGACTGGAAGCCGACCCCAACATAGTTGGGAAAAGGCTAGGCAGATGATGATGATGACAATTTTATTATATAAATTTTTATAACTCTCTGACAATTTTGTATATTTTTATTTTCATAATTTTATGAAATTTTTGCTGACATGTTTATTAATATTATGATAGTATAGCTGACATTTAAATTTTGGATGTTTCTTATTTTAATGATGTAGTCTAATGCTAATGAATGACATTTTATTTTAATTTCTAATGGATCAATTTTTATGTAATGCTTATGAATGTAATATTATGGACTAAGGTGTCTGAAAATAAATGAATTAATTAATTAATTAATATTCACAAGTTCTCTACACATCATCACTGCCATCTCTGGCACTTACATGGTGAGTTTTTGTTCCTTCCTTGTTTTGCCACAATCTTGTTTACTTATTTTCTTGCATAAAACTTTATTTCGTCCAAGTTCCATATTTGATTACTGTCGACGCAATGGGGAGATATTAGGACCTCCTGAAGAGAAATCAAAAACCGTTACACCAATCTCTAGTGTACTCTCCGATGAATAGTGATCTCCTGCGTTATATTGACGACTCCTCGATGGTGGATTGCTTCCGGGTCTCCATCCCAGAGGATATTGTGATAAATCTGGGTAACACTTGTAATTTCTTGACTCTCTTGAGTCGGAACATAAGAAGCATTCGTAAGAACTTTGACTGTTTTTCAGTATTTTTATCTAGACTAGGATTTCTGGCGGATGTTATTATATTGACAGAGTGTCGGCTTGATCTCAGTTTCAGCTCCGTAACCCAATTAAGATTGTCACGTCTCCAAAGTATACTTAAACTAAAATGATGGCATTGTAGTTTTATTAAAGTGTGGTCTAACTTTACAGAGCCTAAATTTTGAGACGCTTACTGCCTTTTAATTGATATCGGCACGGACTACAGTATTGTTGCATTGTATCGCTCACCCTCCATACACAATATTTCTTACTTCTTGGAGTCACTAGAAGAGGTGATGAACGTGGCTAAAGGTAAAACTTGTATCATCACCGGCGACATAAACCTAGATATCAAAGCGAATACTGCTGACTCAAGAGCTAATGAGTATCTTAACCTTATTGCGTACAGTGGATTTATACCCGGTCACATCCTTCCAACTAGGGGCCAAGCTGCCTGGACCATATGCTGTTAAGCAATTACTAACTAAGCAATTAAGCTACCAGCCCGAGTCATCGTTTGTGATTCCGACATTATTGACCACGATACAGTAATCGCTGGTTTCAACAAAACGACAGTTATCACAAAGGTTTCGAAAGATTACACGAAAATTGATTACATGGCACTGAAAGCGAGTATTGTCGAGACGGATTGTACTAAGATAACAGCCGAATCAGACGTTAATATTGCCACTTACCGTTTCATTAACTTGATGATACAAAAAATTAAAGATTTTAGTCCTCAAGCCAAAGTACGTAGTTCAGAAGCGATAGGTAAACCCTGGATGACAGCTGGTTTACTTAGATGCGTCCGAAAAAGGGATCTTCTGCACTACAATGCCAGAAAAAATCAGGACGATGCTAGAAGGCTCAAAGAGAGTATAAAACTTATAGAAATTACTGTAATGACATTATTAAAAAAGCTAATCAGGAATACAACCGACAATTGCTGACTAAAAATAAAGACAATACCAAAAAACTTTGGCAAAGTATTAAAGAAGTCTGCTATATGAAAAAAAAAATACCAATACAAACGCAGACATCACCAAAATCCTAGAGGATCTTGTGGAATCGGTTAACTCAGAAAATGAGTTTTTAGTACAGTTGGTAAAAAATTGGCTGATACCATTCTGTCTCAGCTAAAAGTGACTGAGAAACAACTGGCGGATGATACAAGACTCGATGGCACTTCTGGGAACTCCTTCTTCTTTACTCCAACAGATCCAAAACAAAATATTAAAATAATAGACAACCTTAAAGGGTCCTCTGCCCCAGGAAATGATATGATCAGCAATACGATTTCAAAACAATTTAAAATCTCTCTTGCCCCTGTATGGACATACTAAAAGAAAAGACACCGGTGGACAACGGTGTCTTTCCGGAATGTCTCAAGGTAGCCAATGTCGGTTCACCCTTGTTTGGTATAACAACTTTTGATGTAATGTTACCAATTCGAACAACGTTTAAGAAAATAATCAATTTGTATCATATCGATTAACATAATTTTAATTTCTTCGAATATTTATTTGCGATAACAACAATTGCGCTATTGATCAAAAGGTATAATGTTCAATTTGACAATTCGATAATTATGGTCAATGTAGTCCGAGAGCGAGAGAAGCGAGCTCGGGAGCTTAGGGTACCCCGACACGGACAGGTTAGGTTCGAAGGAGATGACGGGAGCTGAAGTGAGCGAGTAAAGCGAGCGAACTCAGCTCCCGTCATCTCCTTCGTGTTAGGTTACTTTAGACAGAAATAGCCCTGCAGACAGAAATAGGAGCCCGCCCGGGGGCTCCGTCGACTTTACTTAGTAATTACACATCAAATCTCTTCACAAAAATAAGCGCATTTGAAAATTCGGTCAAATGACATTATTTCAAAGAAATAAATATGCTAAATAAAAATCTACCAATTAATTATTCGGTCAAATGAATAATTATACGAAATTACTTTATTGTAACTAAAATTAGCCGGAGCGATTTTCGACAAATGTTCTTATACCAAACAAGGGTGAACCTGAACCGCCAATGACTATCCCATATTTAAATCTGGCGACCCTCTTCTGGTTACTAATTACAGACCTATCTCCCTGTTATATTCAGTGTCCAAAATACTGGAAAAACTGGCCAATAACCGGTTACAAAAATTTCTAGAAAAGGAGAAACTGCTATCCGATAACCAATATGGCTTTCGTCTAAAAATGTCTACAGAGGATGCAGTAGTAACACTTGTTGACCACGTCATTGAAAGGATAGATGCTGGTGATAAATGCGTTGGTGTCTTCATAGATATGGCTAAGGCATTCGACACAGTTTCTCGGCCGATACTCTTACAGAAGCTATCGCTAATGGGAATACGGGGACTGGCACAGAACTGGTCTGGAACTGTCTTACCTATCAAACCGACAGCAGAGAATAAAAGCTAAAGGTAAAGCAATAAGTGAATATTCTGATATCCATTTTGGCGTTCCTCAGGGTAGTGTGCTTGGGCCAATTCTATTCTTAGCCTACATAAATGATCTCTGTAGCCTTCAAATAGAGAAAGCAAAGATCCTAACTTTTGCGGATGACACGGCTATTGTATTGCATGGTAGTAGTTGGGCTGGGGTCGTTGATGCTACTAAGAGAGGACTAACTAAAGTGATGAAATGGCTGCAGCAAAACCTTCTTACGTTGAATGCCAGTAAGACAAAATACGTGGCCTTTAAAATTTGTAAGCGTGTTAAGCCCGAAAACTCATTAACTCCGTATTAAACTCCATTCCTGCAAGCACCTTGGCAGTGACTCTTGTCAGTGAACAAGTTGATCATATTAAATACCTTGGCGTCTTGATCGACAACCAATTATCTTGAATCAAACAAATTGATGCTGTTACTGCTAGGATCCGTAAACTTATGTTCATATTCAAGCAACTCAGGAACATAGCAGACCACAACACGCTCAGGTGTGTATACTTCACTCTGTGCCAATCTATCTTAAATTATTGTATAGCGGTATGGGGTGCAGCAGCAAAGAGTCACTTGATAAAGCTTGAAAGAGAACAAAGGGGCGTCTTAAAGGTTGCTTATGGAAGGCCCTATCGATATTCAACTGACATACTCTATCAGGAATGTAAAGTTCTTAGGGTAAGACAACTTTTTATTATGTCTGTCTTATTACGTTTTCACCGACAAGCGCTTTATAGCCAAAACAAATCTGCCAGGTCATGTAGGCAGATAACATGGAAAACGCCTACTACTCGTACTAAATTTGCTATCCTGGCTCCTTCCATTGCCCATATATGCAACTGATCCATCAATTCGGGTATTTTTCCGAAAGTTTTCAAAAGTGCAGTTGTACATCCAGTGTACAAAAGTGGAGCCAAAGACGACGTGTCCAACTATCGGCCAATCTCAGTACTTAGCTCTTTATCCAAAATACTCGAAAGAATTCTCAACAACAATCTGACAAAATTTTAACAAAAAATAAACTAATCGCAAACAATCAGTACGGTTTTCGCTCAGGAGTCTCCACAGAAGACGCTGTCTCTGACTTTACAAATGCCTTGGTCGATAAATTGGACAATCGCCTTAAATGTTATGGTGTCTTCCTAAATTTAACGAAGGCCTTTGATACAATTTCCATCCCTAGACTATTGGCCAAGATGGAGCATATGGGAATTCGTAGTGTTGCCCTAGATATTTACAAAGACTACCTTAGTGGACGTAGCCAAAGCGTTAAAATAGATTCCATTCTTAGTGACGAGGAGTTTATCGGCTACGGTATACCTCAGGGAAGTATTTTGGGACCCACACTTTTCCAAATATAAATTAACGATCTCTGTCAATTGCGCCTTATCCAATGCGAAATTTTTACCTATGCGGATGACACAGCTCTGTTGATATATGATAAGGACTGGGACAAAGCTAAACACAGAGCTGAACTCACTTTGCGAACAATTATGGACTGGCTTTCTACTAATCTGCTGACCCTCAACATATCTAAGACCAAAGTAATCCAGTATCGCTCAGCAAACTCACCTGAACCACCTACAGACTCTAAAAAAATACTAACGCATACTTGCCATAACGAAATGCCATGCAATTGTAACTGCTTGACTATGGTTCCTAGTAGGGTTTATATCGACGAGAGGCTGGATTGGCGTGTTCATACAGATAGCTGAACATAGGCTCCCGGCTTCGAAAACTAATATACTTATTTAAGGAACTCAGACATTCGGCCGACATTCATACAGCTTGCATTGTATATCGTTCCCTGTGTGAGTCCATAATGACTTACTGCATACCAGTATGGGGCGGGACTTTCAAAACCGTGATGCTCAAGGTGGAACGAGCTCAGCGGGCGGTTCTCAAAGTGATGCATTTCCGTAAAAGGGACTACCCCACAGCCCAGCTGTACTCCGATGCTCAGGTACTTACGGTCAGACAACTTTTTTTATATCCTCCGCATTGTCCTGCGCAATAATTCCATGATGCCACTTGATAAAAACCTTACCTGTCGACGAATTGGCTTTCCTGTTTGTGAATCCGTTCAGTGTCGTTCTGCACTAGCCCGACGTCTCTATCGTGCCCAAAGCTCACAAATTTATAATAGGGTCAACAAGAACCTCGCAATTTACAGACTTACTGTGCATAGGGTCGAGCAGAGCCTTAAGCCATGGTTATTGTCCCTCAGCTACGAGGAAACAGAGCAAATACTAGTGACCATCTCGTGAGACAAATCCTTCCACTAGTACAATACACGTATACACATTACCACATCGTGCGCACACACTAACAATCACACACACACACAAATACACTTGCTCACACACTCGCACACAAACACATATTTGATTTTTATTTTATTATTAGGTGAATATGTACCTTAGTTATAATTTTACCCTGTTAATCTGCATAAGAATAAATTGTAATTGATCACCGGAAGAGGGCACTGGCTCCTGTAACACAGGTCAATCACCTAGCACAGCAATCAGGGAATCCATGTATTTGTATGTTTTCTTATGTCAATAAAGTTATAATATTTATTTATTTTATTTATTTAACAGATCTCCTAGATACACGGGTCCTTTCATGTACCAACAAGGTTTTGGACATAATAAGATGTTCAAAGCACAATTGTAAAGTAAAAGTAGTCAAATGGCTATCAGCTCAAGACTATTCACAGACTATAGCTCTCCTGATTCCCTTACTATAAATCCCTCATATTTACTAATCCAGGCGCATCACATACATAAAAACTACACTAAACCACAACTAGACACAGTACACACACATATCTACACTCATCACAAACCTTTCGTAAATATTTTAATTTTGCATGTTTCCTTTAGTTATTATG